>JAQPPZ010000470.1:1200000-1776741 GCA_028583015.1 Wollemia nobilis | reverse complement strand
TGTTTTATTTTGATACAATAATTAATAGGGAATAAACTGTTCATTATTATTGAAGGCTTTTATCTTTTTAAATATATTGATTAATTTGCATGTCGATTATTAGTCAATATTTATTAGTGAATATAAATTGATTTATTAGAGAGGCAACTTCCCTTGTTATAAGGTTTGGTATAATTCAGAAATGTATGGAGTATCTTCTAAATTTTAGGAAATGAGATGTTATTTTCTAAATATGGATGTGGATTGTGTAGCAATAGATCCATAAATGAGTGAGAGAAGTAGAGGATTCTCTTTATTTTTTTGCATGATTTGGATGTGGCTTGTGTAGCAATAGATCCATAAATGAGTGAGAGAAGTAGGGGATTCTCTCTATGTTTTTGCATGATTTGGATGTGGCTTGTGTAGCAATAGATCCATAAATGAGTGAGATAAGTATGGAATTATCTCAATATTCTTGCATGTTTTGGATGTGGATTATGTGGTAGTATATCCATAAATGAGTGAGAGAAGTAGAGGATTCTCTTTATGTTTTTGCATAATTTGGATGTGTCTTGTATAGTAATAGATCCATAAATAAGTGAGAGAAGTATGAGATTCTATTAATTATCTTGCATGTTTTAGATGTGGCTTGTGTGGCAATAGATCCATAAATGAGTGAGATAAGTATGGGCTTCTCTCGATATGACTAATATGTATTTTACCATAATAATCCTAGTTGAGTTATGATGAGGCAATAACTAGTAAATGATACACCCTGAACGATGAGGCTTGAGTGACCTAAAGCGATGAGGCTTTTGGATAGTCCATAGTAGTGAGACTTGGACATATTCCTAGTGATGAGGTCTAAGAATCTAAATAGTGGATTGGTATGGGACAACCCATCAAATCATTCACTAGGCTTGCATATACATATGGAATTAAGATCTTGCATTGTTATGGAATGACTATATTGTATGATGCATGTTAGGCTTGCATATACATTTTATTAAGAAATTGCATTGTTATTGAATGATTATAATTGAATTAAGCATGTAGGATTGCACATATATTTTATCATGAAATTAAGATCTTGCATTATTATGGAATAACTTATTGGTATGATTATACATTCTATTGAAATCTTACGTTGTTCTTGTATGTTATCTTGCATAGTGAATGTTAGGATTTCATATGCATTAAAATATTTGTCTTGATCCCTAAATTTTATCTCATATTTGTGGGAGATATTCTTTCATAAAGAATACCATGGAAAGAAGATGAAACTAGGGACCACTTAACTGGAATTATATCATTGTATTTGAGGATGAAAAATCATTTTGAAAATGAAAATTATGTTATGTAATACTTTGTTTTCATTCTTGTTATTAATGGAGTTTGTTCAAGAATGGAAGTTTAAGTAATTTTATTCCTTATGTCAATTTATTTGTAAATTTGGAAAATGAATTAATTAGAGGAAGAATGTTTTAAAATTACTTTTGTTATAGTATTTCAAGGTTTGTTCAAATATGGAAGATTATATGATGTTATTCCTTTATGAAAGTTTTTGGAATATCAATTATGGTAAATGGAAGAATATGTTTATTTCATGGATTATGAATATATTGCCTTGGTGATGTGATATTATTTCATTGTAATTAAATAAATTATAAGACTAGTATTATATTTTGAAAGCATTTAGTCTTTAGCAAAGTGTTATGATGCATTTGATTATGTTTTAATTTAACACTTTATTTCCTTGAGAGAGAGTTATTAATATTATTTAGTTGTTTAGACTCTTGGATTTGGATGGGGGTTTTTGGGAAAGAATATAGAGCCATATTAGAGAACCTTTGAGTAAAAAATATAATCCAATCCTAGGCAGTATTGTGGTGATGCAATAACCAGGTATTTATGAATCTTGGGAGGAGTTGCAATGATGCAATAACTAGGTATTTGTAAAATGGGAGGAGTGATAGTGATGCAATAACAAAATATTTATGAATGATACACCTTAAATGGTGAGGCTTTGGTGTTTTCAAAGTGTTGAGGCTTTTAGGTATCCTAAGTGGTGACGTCTAGGAATTTAAATAGTGGATTGATCCACCAATTCATTCACAATATAGTATAGTGATGGCACCTTGAATGACGAGGATCAAATGACCATGCTCATTACTAGGTGAGTGGTAATGACATTAGTTAACCCATGGAGGTGTAGTAACTAAGCACTAAGGATTTACACCAGAGTAATCCTACATAGATGGACTTATGTAGGGTTAGATAAAATATATCCCATTTTAGGTGTTATGGGTCTTAAATGATAATCCCTACACCATGGTCAAGTTATCCTATACTGGTGATAGGGTATAGGAAAAGTGGAGGGACCATTAATGGCATATTTTTTAAACAATAAGGTTTAGAAAAGTGAACTTGAGAAGTACAAGATGTTGGCTTCTTTTATCCACTTGAGTGTCATATGTAGTAATAATGAATTCAAAATGTGGTTACACCTTATAATGCTAAAAAAATATTGAGACTTCTTTGTGAGTTAAAAAGAAAAAAATTATCTTCCTTGGGTCAAGAAAATGGGTTGTTACATTTGGTATTAGAGCCTAGATCATAGGACTAGAATCTTCCATGGAGAGAACCTAGGTTGAGCCTTGACTTGATGTGCTACTTTGGGGAGACTTAATATTCTAGGAACCTTAAGTTGATTTGGAATAAAGTGGGTATTGAATGTCATCTTGACCAATCATACCAAGGATTAAAAATCCTAGAAAGTATAGTTTATTATAAGGGATGGCACATTACGATGAGGAAAATATGACCATGATCATTATTAGTGAGTGATAGTGGTCTTATCAAAGATGGCACCTTACACCGAGGTAAGAGTGACAATGATCATTATCAGGTTAACGATAATGGTCTTATAAGAGATCGTACCTCATGAAGAGATAAGCATAACCATGATCATTATCAGGTGAGTGATAATGGTATGAGTTAGTTAATGGGAAGATAAAACTAACTAATCTTAATAAGTCTAGAGGAATAATGGAATCCAACAAGAAAATTGGAAGAAAAATAGACTCCAATGAGAGGGTGGAAAATATTTCTTTCATAGTTAAGTTACTTCAAGAGTAGATGGAGCAGCAACAAAAATACTACAAACACTAGTCAATCAAGAGACTAGTATCAGGGATTTAGAGGGTAGATGAGAAGAGAATATTTCTAGAGGAATCCATGAGGATAAAGCTCAAATTGAGGTTGAGATTTCCAAGGACCTTAATAAATTCAAGTTATCTAAATTTAATGGAAGATAAGGGACTTATGCAATAGAGTCTTGGTTGAATGAAGTGGAAACTTATTTTTTCATGAATAATTACTCTACCAAAATATAAACTATTTGGGAAACCCTTCATCTTCAAGATGTAACCTTGGAATGGTGAATACATTCAAGGTAGGTAGAGGAATCTAAGTGGTGGACCTCAAATAGGATAATTTTTTAAGGACATTTAAGAAGAGATTCCTATTGGAGCAGTTTTATGTAAAGAAATTTGAGGTGTTCCCTACACTCCAATAGAATAAACTAGTTGTGGAGGCATATTATCAAAAATTCATTAAGATTTTGAAATATATTTATGAGTATGAGGCCAAGTTATAATTGAAGATGCAAAAGTTCATCTTGGGAGTAGATCCTAAGATTTGAATAGTGATTAATTTTCTTAAGCCCAAAACCCTTCAAAAAGCATATGATTTGGCTCAATAGGAAGAGACCAATCAACAAACCAAAAAGACCTTCTTCAATTACAGAGTCTTGATAGAAGGAGAGAAACAATAACTTAGGAAGAGAAAGAGTGGTGGCTTTACAAAATGGGACAAAGACAAAAATATGAAAATTGAAGGAAACCCAAAGTTTAGAAATAGGAACAATGGGAACAAGGAAAATTATAAGAAGAATTTTCAAAGGATAATTCAAAACCTCAACCTAAAGAGCAGAAATATTTAGCTCAAAAAGAGGATAGAAGATAGAAAATATCTCATTCACCTAAGATAGATTGTTTAATTTGTATGGGTCCTCATTATGAAAACAAGTATCTTCAATAGATATATTAGAGTGGTACAATAGAAGCAAGAGATTTGACTTAGAGTTAGTAGAAATTTTCCATGCCATTAAGATCTAGAGGCACTATTTTTTGGGACAACCTTTCGAGCTAAGGACATATCACCAAGCTTAAAGAAAAGAAGGTGGATAGAGTTCCTAGTCGAGTATGACTTTGGTATAGAATATATCAAAGGAAAGGAAACTAAGGTTGTTGACACCTTTAGTAGGAGAAGGCATATAACAACATTAATCTAGAGTCATGTTGAATTGATGGATAAAATCAAGAAAATGCAATTATAGGATAAAATATAAGGAAAAAATCTTGAGGAAAATAGGGATTTTAACATAAAATATGGACTTTTATGTTTCAAATATAGGGTTGTCATACCCAAAACTAGAGATTTAAGGAGAATTATTATGTGAGAGGTGTATAGTTCTCCATTTTATCCTCATTCAAGAGGTACAAAGAGGAGAGAAAACATGAAAAAGACCTTCTATTGGTTTGAAATGAAATGGGATATTAATTGTTTCTTTGCTAGATGTTTGAAATTTTAGAAGGTAAAGATAGAACATCAACATCAAGTAGGAAAATTTTATACACATGATATACCTACTAAAAAATGGTAGGTTATATCTATGGATTTTATTGTGGATTTACCTCAGACAAGGTACCAACATGATGTAATACTTATGGTGGTAGACAAGTTGATTAAGGTTGTACATTATAACGATAAATATTAGGTATGATGCATTGGTTATCGTAAATACATTTTCCAAGAAAATAATCAAGTTTCATGGTTTTCCTAAGGTGATCATATTCGACAAAGATTCTAGGTTTATGCCATAATTCTTACAAGCTCATCATTGTGTATTGGGCACTAAATTGATTATTAGTTCTTCTTACCATCCAAAAATAGATGGGAAAATAAATAAGGTTAACCAAGTTCTAGAAGATATGCTTCACATGTATTGCATGGATCAAAAGTCTAGGTGGGAAGACTTTTTGCATCTAGTTAAATTTACATATAATAGTGGATACCATGACTCCTTGGGAATGGCTCTGTTTGAGGCCTTGTATGAAAAATATGCAAAACACCTCTATCATGGGATAATGTAAAATATCGGGTGGTGATTGGAACATGCACTATTAGGGATATGGAGGAGCAGCTTAGGTTGATTCAGTAAAGGCTCAAGGAAGTAGCCAATCACTAGAATATTCTTCTTGAGGGTGAGATAGATTCTTCTTGAGGATGGAAGATAGATTCATATTGAGGGTGAGACCCATAAAAAGTGTCATAAAGTTAACTAAGTTGGATCCTCTTTTTTTTGGGTCCTTAGAAATCATTGATAAGATTAGTCCAATAGTCTATAGGCTCTCCATACTATCCAACATATCAAAGATCTATGATACCTTTCACATATTCATACTTAGGAAGTATGTTGCCGATTATTCTCATGTTTGGAATGTGTCAAAATTATAGATGGTAGATACCATGGCTATTGAGGTATGACCTATCAAGATTCTAGGGTTTCATTTTAAAAACTTGAGAAAATGTACCCTAAATCAATGTAAGGTCCAATGGGACCATGTGCAAGTTGTACATGCAAGTTATCCCTTGCACAACTAGATAGAGTGTTGGCCAAGTATCCTATTTTACCTATATAAGGATGGCTTCATAGATAGATATATATAGAGTCATAGATACAGAGAGAGTCAGGGACATAGTGTAGCTTAGTTCTATGTGCAACACCATCCATTGGTGATGGGTGCAATGTAGTTCAGTATATTTATAATAGAGTGTTCATTTCCTCCATAGCTACATTGTCATATTTTATATCATTTCTATTTATTGGATATTTCAGTCATCTAGAAGATTTACTTTCTTTCATATTATTCTATATATTGTGATTGCTATCTCCTAGTTCTTGCTACATCAAAATCTAATAGTGGTATCAAAGCTATAGTAGATCTAGTCTATGTAGGTCTATAGGAAAGCCATCATTATCATTTATTCTGAGCATTTTGACAAACTAACATGTCGTTGGACCAACCATTGTCAAAATCAAAATAATCTAGGTGGTAGAATTAGGGAGAGTCACGAGTGAGGACTAAAAGAAATATTAGTTCTAGGAAATACTAAGATTGCAATTGACTAGAGTCTTTCCACAGAGTTTCAAAAAAAACTTGTGAAGACCAGGACTCATCATTCAAGCCACTGGATTGACAAATAATTCAATGAGGATTATCCAAGATATCCGAAATTTGCTAACTAGTGCCTAAAATTTATTTTGTTTACAAAAAACTAATTATCAAATTATTGGGACTCCTCCAATGATAGAAATATAGGACACTCCAACTTTTCTACTTGAAGGTCAACATGTTCTCATAGTGCAGATATTGGTTCCTTGTACAAGAGAAGAATACTGCAAAAGAAGACTTCTTATGAAGAGTTGTGGTGAAGTTAGGAGACCAAAGATCTCCATTGTTGAATCAAATAACTTCATAAGTTGAAAAACATGCCATAAAAACATTGACATAAAAAGGCCATAGAAGCCTTGAATAAAAGGCCATGATAGCCTTGAAGGAGAATCCATAGAAGTCTTAATACCAAAAAGGTTATAGGAGCCTTGGTAGTGAAAATGCCATACAAGCCTTGATACTGGAAAAGGCCATAGAAGCCATGGTACTGAAAAGGCCATAGAAGCCTTGATATTGAAAATGATATAGAAGCCTTGATCCTGAAGAAGAATTTAAAGACAATATCTGATTCAAAAGCGGACTAAATATTTTAGTACTAATACTTTGTTGTAGGGAAAGAAGATTCATTGAGTTGGGAAACTTCCTACAAGAAATTTAGGAAGGGTATATTCTTAGAAATTAGTTTAGCACTTGAAGAAAAATTAAAGAGATTAGAAAAATATCTCATTGTAGAACTTCGAGTCAAGGAAGGATAAGGATAATAAGGACTAGGTGAGTCTTGCTCAAATCTAGAAGTAGCAGAATTAGAGATCCAAAAATAGATCTAATCACCAACACTTCCAGGAGCATAAGGTTGAAGAAAATATCTTAAGGGATACCATCAAAAGTTGTCATATTAGAGACCTTGGTAAGGTCTTATCAAGCATCTATAATAAGGCTAGGAGAGCCTTACTAAAGATATTCTCAAAGAAAAACTCATTGGATAAATCCACTACCAAAGAGAAGCCCTTAATAGAGAAGGACTTGGGGCAATTTTTGCCATCCGAAAACAAGCCCAAAAGAAGAATAATTTGGTAAATAGTGCCAAATATCAGAGGAAGCAAGGAGTTCCAAATCCATGAAGAAGAATTTGGTAAGGAGTGTAAAATCTTAGAAGAAGATCCAACATGAATTCATAAATTGACAAGATGACTTGAAGATAGAAGAAGCTCACCAAATATTGAAGATTTGAATATTACCTCATAAAGCAATAAGGCATCACTTTAGAGACAAAGACTTATCCAAATATGTAGCAGAAGGAAGAGAACATAAGAGGATAATAAGCCATAAAATCCTAGGCTCGTAAAAGAAAGATCGATACCATCATTTGGTGAAGAAGGAGCTATTAAAGAGAGTCTACAAAGAGTTGCAAGGACATTCTCATAGCATCAATTTGGTGATTCTAGACACCAAGATCTACATCCTCTATAGAAGTGATAAAAGAGCTACTACAAAAAAGGTATGCAAATTTCTAGTGTAAATAGGTTTATTAATTCATTTATCTATTAGATTTGTTAGAAGCACCTAAATTTGGATTAAAGTTGCAAATATAAATTGGATTACAATATTCGAAAGTGCAAAAATAAAAATTTGTTTTTAAGGTTCATTTGCACATTAATTAGGATTTTATTAGATTTCAAAATTTCTTCTATCAACTACCTATTATCTATTTTGAAAAAATAAAAAGAAGACTAAGTCCTACAATACTAGTTGTAGTGAAATTGCAGAATAACTCTTAAAGTTTCATTTTAAGTTATTCTTGATTAGTCGTAGTAAATTATTAGTGCATTAATTTGAGAGTTGATTGGAGTGATAAGGTGTAATATTAGTGCATTAAAATTTAAATCTTACACTATTATACTACTCTCAAAATAAATTAGTTTTGTGTTCTTGAAGGGCACAAAATATGATTTGTATCAAGTGTCTAAAGACACTATTGAAGCAAATTAATTTACAACTCGTAGTGGCCAAAATAATCCACCCAAAAAATTTAGAATCATCCAAAAATTGGAGAAGAACACAACTAACAAAAAACAAAAATAGAAGCTTCAAAGATTGAGACTTGGTGAGTCTCAAATCCAAAGCATTACTAGATTGAATGCAAGAAAAGAAAGTGCAAAAAATTACATAAATTAAAAGCTTCTATATACTGTTGTCTAATCTTGGATTTGTTATCAAAGTATACAAGCAAAAAGGGGAAGGTGTCTACTCATAAAATACAACCTCAAAACCCTTGTATTGTAGGAGAAAAATATTCCATAAAACAAGAAGTTCATATTTAATAAGAGTGCAAAAGAAGGTGCATAAAAGGAGGTTTATGTACATTCTATAGTACACATTATTGCACTACTTTACTCTGGTTTTTTACAGCCCAAAAGCAGATTTGAATGTGCCCCAAAAACTCACAATATCCATAGGAAAAAGCATCCAAGAAAGGCCAAATGTAATAACTCTTCTTCCAAGCAATAGGATCCACTCAAAGGGCTCATCTTGGATGGTCGAACCTGCAAAAGACAAGGCATAGGAGAAGATAAAGTAGTGTACAAAGTAGAAGATAAAGCATACGTAAAAGAAAAGGAGCATATTTATCAAATCAAATGGACATAAAAGCAAAGGAGAAACTTGATCAAAGCAAGAAGATGTCAAAGCAAAGAAGCACTCTTATCAAAGTAAGCTATGGAGCATTTCTACCATAAGTGAAAGCTAAAAGTGGAGTGAAGCATTAAGGAGTCTTTATCCAAGAACTACCATTCAGACTCCATTCAAGGGCCACCAAATCCACTCCATATCTCCACCAAAACTCAATCATTAGCTTTTCTTGGTTGGAGATATTTTAGCATCTACGTAAAATAACAAATATCAAGGTGGAAAATGCATTGGAGAGTCTTCAAGTAAGCGTTGATAAAGAGAAGGGCATGCAAATTCCACTTTTCATCCTATGATAGATCCTTTATAATGATCACAAATAAGATGTTACATTTCTTGGCACCCATAATCCATGTAGAAGATGAGTTATGTACAACTAATAGCTTGACATACATTACAACAAAGGAAGCTTGTAGACATTGAGGAAGGAGTGTTTCTTGGACAACGCTCGAGAGAGAATCAAAATGTTTGAATAAAAAGGTGATATTTATCAAAAATAGTGGAGTGAGTTCAACACCTCCACCAACCAATTTGAAGCTTCCATGAGCATTCAAAAACTTATGTAGTGACCCTTGTCACTCATCCTATCTCATAATAAAGATGTCTTGGACCATGGAAAGGAAACACAACAATTTAAAGTGATACGAGTAGTATTTTGGAAGCTACTCGCTAGTGTATTGATGACACTTCAATAGATTTATTGTAGATGCTCAATAATAGTCTAGGTGTGATTCAATAGATTGATGACAAATGCTCGATAGCAGTTCAGGTGCAATTCGGCAATGATCCAAAGCAAGTCGGGTGTAGTAGATATTACTCTCGATCAACCAACATTTAAGAAGAGCATTATAGCCACAACTTACCTTGGGGAATTAACAATCAAGAAGGAGATTTTACTGTCATATTCATCCAACTTCATTAAGGTACAAAAATATCCATATTCATCCAACTGGGATTTTAACATAAAATATGACTTTTATGTTTCAAATATAGGGTTGTCATACCCAAAACTAGAGATTTAAAGAGAATTATTATGTGAGATGTGTATAGTTCTCCATTTTATCCTCATTCAAGAGGTAAAAATAGGAGAGAAAACATGAAAAACACCTTCTATTGGTTTGAAATGAAATGGGATATTAATTTTTTCTTTGCTAGATGTTTAAAATTTCAGAAGGTAAAGATAGAACATCAACATCAAGTAGGAAAATTTTTTACACATGATATACCTACTAAAAAATGGTAGGTTATATCTATGGATTTTATTATGGATTTACCTCAGACAAGGTACCAACATGATGTAATACTTATGGTGGTAGACAAGTTGATTAAGGTTGTACATTATAACGATAAATATTAGGTATGATGCATTGGTTATCGTAAATAAATTTTCCAAGAAAATAATCAAGTTTCATGGTTTTCCTAAGGTGATCATATTCGACAAATATTCTAGGTTTATGCCATAATTCATACAAGCTCATCATTGTGTATTCGACACTAAATTGATTATTAGTTCTTCTTACCATACAAAAATAGATGGAAAAATAAATAAGGTTAACCAAGTTCTAGAATATATGCTTCACATGTATTGAATGGATCAAAAGTCTAAGTGGGAAGACTTTTTGCATCTAGTTAAATTTACATATAATAGTGGATACCATGACTCCTTGGGAATGGCTCTGTTTGAGGCCTTGTATGAAAAATATGCAAAACACCTCTATCATGGGATAATGTAAAATATCAGGTGGTTATTGGACCTTGCACTATTAGGGATATGGAGGAGCAGCTTAGGTTGATTTAGTAAAGGCTCAAGGAAGTAGCCAATCACTAGAATATTCTTCTTGAGTATGAGATAGATTCTTCTTGAGGATGGAAGATAGATTCATATTGAGGGTGAGACCCATAAAAAGTGTCATAAAGTTAACTAAGTTGGATCCTCTCTTTTTTGGGTCCTTAGAAATCATTGATAAGATTAGGCCAATAGTCTATAGGCTCTCCATACTATCCAACATATCAAAGATCTATGATACTTTTCACATATTCATACTTAGGAAGTATGTTGCCAATTATTCTCATGTTTGGAATGTGTCAAAATTATAGATGGTAGATACCATGGTTATTGAGGTATGACCTATCAAGATTCTAGGGTTTCATTTTAAAAATTTGAGAAAATGTACCCTAAATCAATGTAAGGTCCAATGGGACCATGTGCAAGTTGTACATGCAAGTTATCCCTTGCACAACTAGATAGAGTGTTGGCCAAGTATCCTATTTTACCTATATAAGGATGGCTTCACAGATAGATAGATATAGAGTCATAGATATAGAGAGAGTCAGGGACATAGTGTAGCTTAGTTCTATGTGTAACACAATCCATTGGTGATGGGTGCAATGTAGTTCAGTATATTTATAATAGAGTGTTCATTTCCTCCAAGATATCCAAAATTTGCTAACTAGTGCCTAAAATTTATTTTGTTTACAAAAAACTAATTCTCAAATTATTGGGACTCCTCCAATGATAGAAATATAGGACACTCCAACTTTGCTACTTGAAGGTCAACATGTTCTCATAGTGCAGATATTGGTTCCTTGTACAAGATAAGAATACTGCAAAAGAAGACTTCTTATGAAGAGTTGTGGTGAAGTTAGGAGACCAAAGATCTCCATTGTTGAATCAAATAACTTCATAAGTTGAAAAACATGCCATAAAAGCATTGACATAAAAATGCCATAGAAGCCTTGAATAAAAGGCCATGATAGCCTTGAAGGAGAATCCATAGCAGTCTTAATACCAAAAAGGTTATAGGAGCCTTGGTAGTGAAAATGCCATACAAGCCTTGATACTGGAAAAGGCCATAGAAGCCATGGTACTGAAAAGTCCATAGAAGCCTTGATACTGAAAATGATATAGAAGCCTTGATCCTGAAGAAGAATTTAAAGACAATATCTGATTCAAAAGCGGACTAAATATTTTAGTACTAATACTTTGTTGTAGGGAAAGAAGATTCATTGAGTTGGGAAACTTCCTACAAGAAATTTAGGAAGGGTATATTCTTAGAAATTAGTTTAGCACTTGAAGAAAAATTAAAGAGATTAGAAAAATATCTCATTGTAGAACTTTGAGTCAAGGAAGGATAAGGATAATAAGGACTAGGTGAGTCCTACTCAAATCTAGAAGTAGCAGAATTAGAGATCCAAAAATAGATCTAATCACCAACACTTCCAGGAGCATAAGGTTGAAGAAAATATCTTAAGGGATACCATCAGAAGTTGTCATATTAGAGACCTTGGTAAGGTCTTATCAAGCATCTATAATAAGGCTAGGAGAGCCTTACTAAAGATATTCTCAAAGAAAAACTCATTGGATAAATCCACTACCAAAGAGAAGCCCTTAATAGCGAAGGACTTGGGGTAATTTTTGCCATCCGAAAACAAGCCCAAAAGAAGAATAATTTGGTAAATAGTGCCAAATATCAGAGGAAGCAAGGAGTTCCAAATCCATGAAGAAGAATTTGGTAAGGAGTGTAAAATCTTAGAAGAAGATCCGACATGAATTCATAAATTGACAAGATGACTTGAAGATAGAAGAAGCTCACCAAATATTGAAGATTTGAATATTACCTCATAAAGCAAGAAGGCATCACCTTAGAGACAAAGACTTATCCAAATATGTAGCAGAAGGAAGAGAACATAAGAGGATAATAAGCCATAAAATCCTAGGCTCGTAAAAGAAAGATCGATACCATCATTTGGTGAAGAAGGAGCTATTAAAGAGAGTCTACAAAGAGTTGCAAGGACATTCTCATAGCATCAATTTGGTGATTCTAGACACCAAGATCTACATCCTCTATAGAAGTGATAAAAGAGCTACTACAAAAAAGGTATGCAAATTTCTAGTGTAAATAGGTTTATTAATTCATTTATCTATTAGATTTGTTAGAAGCACCTAAATTTGGATTAAAGTTGCAAATATAAAATTGGATTACAATATTCGAAAGTGCAAAAAGACATTTTTTTTTTTAAGGTTCATTTGCACATTAATTAGGATTTTATTAGATTTCAAAATTTCTTCTATCAACTACCTATTATCTATTTTGAAAAAATAAAAAGAAGACTAAGTCCTACAATACTAGTTGTAGTGAAATTGAAGAATAACTCTTAAAGTTTCATTTTAAGTTATTCTTGATTAGTTGTAGTAAATTATTAGTGCATTAATTTGAGAGTTGATTGGAGTGATAAGGTGTAATATTAGTGCATTAAAATTTAAATATTACACTATTATACTACTCTCAAAATAAATTAGTTTTGTGTTCTTGAAGGGCACAAAATATGATTTGTATCAAGTGTCTAAAGACACTATTGAAGCACATAAATTTACAACTCGTAGTGGCCAAAATAATCCACCCAAAAAAGTTAGAATCCTAAAAATTGGAGAAGAACACAACTAACCAAAAACAGAAATAGAAGCTTCAAATATTGAGACTTGGTGAGTCTCAAATCCAAAGCATTACTAGACTGAATGCAAGAAAAGAAAGTGCAAAAAATTACATAAATTAAAAGCTTCTATATACTGTTGTCTAATCTTGGATTTGTTATCAAAGCATACAAGAAAAAAGGGGAAGGTGTCTACTCATAAAATACAACCTCAAAACCCTTGTATTGTAGGAGAAAAATATTCCATAAAACAAGAAGTTCATATTTAATAATAGTGCAAAAGAAGGTGCATAAAAGGAGGTTTATGTACATTCTATAGTACACATTATTGCACTACTTTACTCTGGTTTTTTACAGCCCAAAAGCAGATTTGAATGTGCCCCAAAAACTCACAATATCCATAGGAAAAAGCATCCAAGAAAGGCCAAATGTAATAACTCTTATTCCAAGCAATAGGATCCACTCAAAGGGCTCATCTTGGATGGTCGAACCTGCAAAAGACAAGGCATAGGAGAAGATAAAGTAGTGTACAAAGTAGAAGATAAAGCATACATAAAAGCAAAGGAGCATATTTATCAAATCAAATGGACATAAAAGCAAAGGAGAAACTTGATCAAAGCAAGCAGATGTCAAAGCAAAGAAGCACTCTTATCAAAGTAAGCTATGGAGCATTTCTACCATAAGTGAAAGCTAAAAGTGGAGTGAAGCATTAAGGAGTCTTTATCCAAGAACTTCCATTCATCCTCCATTCAAGGACCACCAAATCCACTCCATATCTCCACCAAAACTCCATCATTAGCTTTTCTTGGTTGGAGATATTTTAGCATCTACGTAAAATAACAAATATCAAGGTGGAAAATGCATTGGAGAGTCTTCAAGTAAGCGTTGATAAAGAGAAGGGCATGCAAATTCCACTTTTCATTCTATGATAGATCCTCTATAATGATCACAAATAAGATGTTACATTTCTTGGCACCCATACTCCATGTAGAAGAGGAGTTATGTAAAGCTAATAGCTTGACATACATTACAACAAAGGAAGCTTGTAGACATTGAGGAAGGAGTGTTTCTTGGACAACGCTCGAGAGAGAATCAAAATGTTTGAATAAAAAGGTGATATTTATCAAAAATAGTGGAGTGAGTTCAACACCTCCACCAACCAAGTTGAAGCTTCCATGAGCATTCAAAAACTTATGTAGTGACCCTTGTCACTCATCCTATCTCATAATAAAGATGTCTTGGACCATGGAAAGGAAACACAACAATTTAAAGTGATACGAGCAGTATTTTGGAAGCTACTCTCTAGTGTATTGATGACACTTCAATAGATTTATTGTAGATGCTCAATAATAGTCTAGGCGTGATTCAATAGATTGACGACAAATGCTCGATAGCAGTTTAGATGCAATTAGGCAATGATCCAAAGCAAGTCGGGTGTAGTAGATATTACTCTCGATCAACCAACATTTAAGAAGAGCATTATAGCCACAACTTACCTTGGGGAATTCACAATCAAGAAGGAGATTTTACTGTCATATTCATCCAACTTCATTAAGGTACAAAACCTTAATCTAATTTCCTCAACTAATTTACATTCATTTTAAAAAGGGAATTATAAGGTTATAATATAAGATTGAGATATTAATTAAAATCAATATTTGTTTGAAAGCAAAACTTAGGGAAACTAATATAATATTTGCAAAATATAACTTAGAAGAAATAAGGAATACTATTTGGAATTAATCCATTTAATTTTTGCAAATATTAATGTGTTCTAGTTTTCCAAATTTGGGAGTGATAAGGGTTACAACATCAAGTTAGTTTTTTTGTAAATTAGAAACACTTGAATAAAATTCCTAAGGTTTTCAAAAAGGGGTTATTAAAATATTTTATCAAATTTGGAAATTTATATTCTTGTCTCAAAAATTTCTCTTTATAAACAAAAGAAATCTGACATTAAAACCTCTTCAAAAATTGAAAAGTGCTTAGTTCAAGAGGAGTATTAAGGAGTTAAGAAGTTTTTTTTTATCCTTACAAAAATTGTACAAAATCAACAAAAAATTGAACTATATCTTACAAAAGCACTATATCATACTCCAAAAATATTAGGGAGTCATAAGGAATTCTACAAAACTTGATAATAATATCCATCAAGTTTTGTCAAGTTGAGAAGATATAAGCTTTCTTAAAAAACCTCTAATTAGTTATTCATACCTAGGGAGACATAAGGAAGTCTAAAACCTAAGAATTAATAAAGGTTATATCAAATCAAGCTTATATACTTCAAAGGTAGTCATAAACGAAACTACTCTACCTCAAATAATTCAGGTTATATAAATGACTACAAGAATGCTAAAAAACACTCTTAGAAGTGGAATGAGAAAAATACCAATATGGATTAAAAACCTAATGAATTACAATGATGGAAAGGACAAAGAAGAATAAATACAATGCAAAATAAGTTCTAAAATCAACAACTATGTTAAGGAAGATTCATCTAGTGAATCTAATGACCAAAAATAGGGAAAGGTTGATCAACAAGCTTTTATTCAAAAAGTAATAGCTTCAATTGTGCACATATGGTTAGAAAGTCTTATCAAGGAATAGATAAATATGATATTCCTAAAAAAAAATGTAGAATTATTAGATCATCGCTATCGTGTACTTATTGCAATCAATATGGTCATGAAAATCAGTTGTATTTTCCATCCATGTAGGTATTGTGATGGAACAAATCACCCATATTTTCCTACCACTTCAAATATAGATACTATCAAAATTATGAAGGAAGGTTACTTCAAGGAATAAATTTTTATCTTCAAAAACTTATTTCATATGGATCTACTAACTTTGAGCTCAAGGTTGATATTTATGAAGGATAGAGAAACATATCTTACATAGATACAAAGAAAAGAATAAGAATAAATTTAGATCCACTCAAGACATGCAATATCATGAGAATAATGGTCCATCAAAGACATATGACATAAAGGAATTTAGAATGGAAAAGGACAAGAGGCCTTGACATGAAGACTGAAGTAGCAGAAGAGGAACCAGGTCAAGACTGCTCTGAACATGCAGGAATACAATGCAAAGTCAATTGAAATAAGAAGCTTCATCTTTAGCTTACTATGCATCATATGAAGACATATATTACCTACTAAATTTGAACTCAAAGAATGTAGAGGAATAAGACAAATTTCAGGAAGAAGAAGAAGATCTATATTGAAGACTAAAGTCTTCAATACCCAAATAATATAATACAAGGGGATGTTTTTTTTGAAAAAAATGAAAAAAAACTTGTATTAAAACAAAATACAGATACAAGTGGGAGAGAAGACATCCCAACCAGGCACCCAGAAGCCAGAAGACAACAGGCCACGAAAATGCGACATGTCGCGAAAACGTGGCATGTCACGAAAACGCGACACAAAACCAATCATCGACCGCACCCCAGCAACATGTCACGAAAACGTGACATGTCACGAAATCGTGACATGTCGCGAAATCGTGGTAAAACAATGCCGGGGCCGCCAAACCCAAAAAAGGTCGCGATATCGCGACGATTTTCCTTCCTGAAGCTAGTTCTCCAAAACTGTCACGAAATCGCGACGAGTTTACTCCTAAGCCTTCTTTCTCCAAAAATGTCACGATATTGCGACCAATTCTCACATTGACGCCCGAACTTCAAAAGTGTCGCGATTTCGCGATGACTTTGCCTCTTCGTGCAATTGCTGCAAAAATGTTGCGAAATCGTGACGATTTCTCCCCCAAGAGCCCTTTCAAGAAGTGTCGCGAAATCGCGATGGATTTTCTTTTTGGCACCAATTCACAAAAAGTGTCACAAAATCGTGACAGATTCTTTCCTTGTGCATCCTTTCCTCAAAACGGTCACGATATCGTGACAGATTCTCACCTTGATGCCCATACTTCAGAGGTGTCACGAAATCGTGACAACTTTTCCACTTAGTTTTTTTGCTACAAAAATGTCGCGAAATCGCAACAGATTTGCCTCCAAAAGTCCAATCATCAAAAATGTCACGAAATCGCGACGAAAGGTTCCTTGGGCAGATTTTCACTGAAACTGTCACGATATCACGATGATTTTTTCCCTTAGCGCAATTTTTCCAAAAGCATCGTGAAATCGCAACGACTTTCATCCAACGACTGCAGTAGCAAAACAAGTCACGAAAATCACAACTTCTCATCAGGGGCCGCGACGGCGCAACAGGTCGCGACATTGCGACAATTTTCCTCCAAAGGCCGTGGGGACAAAACTGGTAGCGAAATCACTACAACTTTCCAAGAAATGTCGTGACGGAGCAACATGTCGCGATATCACGATAGCTTATCGGACAAAGTCGCAGCAGCACAATAAGTCGCGATATCATGACAAAAACCAACCTTAGCCAATTTTGATCTCATTGATGCAGGGATCATTCCAAACCACACTGAATCTCTTCCTCTATCTGAGGCATATCACTGTGCATCAGAACCCCAGCATCTTTCTCAGCCCCCATCTTTGCAAGGAAGTCAGCAACCGTATTCAGATTTTTGCTCACATAAATAGGGATAACATCATCTAATTCCTTCCATAACTCCTTGATCTGGGATATCAAAATCTGAAGTCTCCAAGCTTTCAAAGAGAAATTCCTCAAGCAGTCAAGAGTGCCAATCAGGACTTGAGAATCTGATTCTATAATTACCCGTCGATAACCCTGTTTAACAACCCAAATAGAAGTTGATTTGATGGCTATGGCTTTTGCTTCATTATTAGTGGCACGGCCCAAGCCCTGCAGCTCCCAGTAAAGAAAATGCCAGAATGATCTCGGCAAACAACACCAATACCTGTGCTGCCCGGGTTGCCTTTTGTAGCTCCATCAGTATTAAGCTTTATCCATCCTATTGGGGGAGGTATCCAGCAAACTCGGCCATGCTCCTCATGACCCTCAACCCCCTCTTTGATATGCCCAAGATCTGCCTGATTCTCTTCTGTAACATTAATGGCAACAGTTTCAGAGAATTTTCTCCAAATGACCTGCCAAACACCGTCAATCGAGGAGAAAGTATCTCTAAAAATCCGAGCATTCCTCTCCAGCCACACTTGCCACCAAATGAAGAGAAAGCCTAACTCCCAGCCAATGCGTAGAGCAGTAGATTTGAATCTGGCCCTTTTCCATTTTTCCAAAATATTGGCGCGGTTTAAAACACCATTAGCCTGAAACTTAAATTGGGAGAACCAACGCTTCCAAATCTGATGGGTAAAAGGACACTCAAACATCAGGTGATCAGCAGATTCCTCATGTTTTTGGCATAAAGCACATTGAGAGGAGCCACTAAATCCCCTACTTCTCAAATTTTCAAAGGTGAGAATTCCCTTGTGCATAAGCTGCCAGGTAAAGAAATTCACTTTTGGCCAACCCTTAGAATGCGAGATCCTTCTCCAATATTGAACTGAAAATGAGTGCGGGGGGGGGCTCAGGGAGGATCTCTTCATACCCAGCTTTGACTGAGTAGACCCCAAGGCTCCCACACCCCCAAGCTAATTCATCATCCTCATCCCTCCCTGTGAGGAACATTTTTGACAAGATTTTTTGCAATATGGGTGCCAACTTTGGTGGAATAGTAATTGGCCACTCCTGCCACCTCTTAAACTGTTTGAATTTATGCTCCCCCAATTTGCTGGTGTGAAAATAGTTATCAATAAGAACCCAGCCCTGTGCTTCTAAGGCAACCTTGATTGGAAGAAGCTCAGGAAATGTTGCAATGATGGGCGGCTGCTGGTCCCAAGAATCAGTCCAAAAACGTGCCTTATCCCCACGCCCCACTTTCCAAAATAATTGGTCTTTAAAAATCTGAGATCCAAGCTTAAGAGTCTACCACACTAAGGAACCAATGCCTTCCAGGGGAAAGCAGCACACCTCATTGGGATGAACCTGCCCCAAATATTTGCTAGAGAGAATTCTGCTGAAGAGGGAAGTTGGCTGGGAGATCCATCTCCAGTACAGTTTTCCAGCCAAGGCCCTGTTGTTAAGCCTAGAACTTCTCAGGCCCAGCCCTCCCTTGTCCTTAGGCTGGGTAACTTTATCCCATCCAACCATACCCCATTTCTTCTTCCCTTTTGCACCTTCCCACAGAAATCTTCTAGCCATTTTGTCCAACTCTTTCTAGATGGTCTGAGGGGTAGCCAGGATAGAGAATTTATAGATTGGCAACGCCTGAATAACAGACTGCAGGAAGGTTAGTCTAACCCCATAGCTTAACCATTTATGTGACCAGTGATTCATTCGGTCTTTGATGCCTTCCAACAAATTCTTCCATATATCTATTTTTAATTTTTTGAAGTGCAGGGGAATGCCCAGGTAAATTATTGGTAGAGAAGTTCTAGTGAAACCTAGGATCTCAATAACTCTCTCCTGCCGTCGATGATCCAGATTAAAAAAGACTACTTTGGACTTTCTATCATTGAGGACCTGATTTGAAGCCCTAAGGAATACATTCAGAGTATCTTTGATTCCTCTGGATTCCCTAAGGCTGGCCACTCCAACCAGTCCAGTATCATCCAGAAACTGCAAGTGAGTCATAGTTTCCTCCCCAACTTTGATACCAGTTAGCAGACCTTGTTGTCTTCTCCTCAAGAACAGTCTGCCTAATCCTTCAGCCAAAATAAGGAAAATATAGGGAGAGCAAGGGTCTCCTTGGCGAAGGCCATGAGAAGCACCAAAAGGATGCGAGGGAAGACCCTTAATGAGCACAGAATAAGAGGGAGTGGAAACACAACTCATAACCCAATCAATCCAGTCCCGAGAGAAGCCAAAAGCTGCCATCATTTTCGACAGGAAGCTCCACTCCACCCGATCATAAGCTTTGGACATATCCAGTTTAATGAACATTCCTTTATTGCCTAATGTTTGCATTGAGTGGATAGCCTCCTGAGCAAGAACCACCCCATCCAAGATTTGTCTTCCCTCAATGAAGCCCCCTTGTTCTAAAGAAATGATAGTATGGAGAAGGGGTTTAAGCTGCTCAGCCATGATCTTGGTGATTATTTTATAAATCACATTGCATAGACCTATAGGCCTGAAATCAAAAATATGATTCCCCTCAACCCCTTTTGGAATTAAAGAGATGAAGGTATGATTGATCACCCTGAGCATTCTTCTGCTGGATCTGGACTCCTCTGTGACAGCCAAAACATCCTCCCCCAAAGTGTCCCAAAAGGCCTGAAAGAACTCAATAGGAAAGCCATCTGGACCAGGATATTTTCTAGTACTCATACCAAAGACCACCTGTCTCAACTCATCACTATCAATGGGTCTAAGCAGGGCCTGATTGTCTTCTTCAGAGATAATAGAGGGAATAACATTTAGCACTTCATTCTGAGCCTCCACATCCTGCTCCAAAATTTCCTTGAAAAGTGTAGAAAAGTAATAAATTGAGTGGGAGTGCATACCAGGAAGAGTATCGAAGACACTCCCATACTCATCTTCAAGGGCTTCCATGTTATTCATCTGTCTCTTGGCGCAAGTAGACCGATGAAAAAATTTGGTGTTTCTGTCCCCTTCTAATAACCAAGTATTTCTTGCCCTCTGTTTCCAGTATATCTCCTCTTGATTGTCAATAACCTCAACCGCTTTGCGCAATGCATCATCTTCAAATTTGAGTTGCTCAGTAATTGATCCATCCCTAAAGAGTTTCTGAACCTCCTCCCATCTAGCCACCAAGGGGGCCCTTTGGGTCTGGAAGTCTGACTTATTGTCTTTCCTCCATTGTTTCAGTTAAAGTTTGACATAGTGAAGCTACTTATGAAATTTAAACATTGCTGTCCCAAAAGGTGGGCGGCCTTCTGCCCACCATTGTGGGATTTTCTATCGGAGGTCCTCCTTTTGTAGCCAAAAATTCTCAAATTTGAAAGGCCTATGATGCTGCCCTACCGAAGTCCCTCCCTCCAGCAAAATGGGAAAATGATCAGAAATAGGGCCCTCCAAAATCTGGAACTTAGTAGTCCATTTTACAAAAGCCTCCTCTGAGACCAAAAAGCGATCTAACTTGACCTTCCTACTGTGTGGCTCCTTCCTCTTATTTTTCCAAGTAAAAAAGGCTCCAGGGCTTTGAACATCCACTAAATGAAAGGCCTGGACTTGGGCATTCATAATCTGATCCCCTGGATCCAAAATTGGGGTTCCACCTTCCTGGTCTCGAGCAGATAGCTTAGCATTAAAATCCCCTGCAATAATCTAGTCAAAACATTCCCTGGATGACCTCATGTATTGAACAACTTGCCATTGGAGCCGTTGGCCAGCAAGGTCTTGGGCCCCATAAAAGTTGGTGATTAACACATGTTCTGCTGTGAAGTTATTTTTGAAATGAGATGTAAGAACACCTCTCCAAGCTATATGTTCTAAGGCAGTCCAGTCCAGAGGGTTCCAAAGAGTAACAATCCCCCCTGAAGCACCTTGGGCAGCCACAGCCATATGACCAGCCCCTCGCCAGATTCTATTGACTGATTTACTCATAATATCTAAAGACATTTTTGTCTCTTGGATAAGCAAAAAGTCTATTTTGCATTTTTCTAAGAGTCTTTGAACAGCAGATTGATGGGTTCTACTATTTAAACCCCTTACATTCCATGATTGAATGGTCATTGAAAACCTTGAGAACAATAAGAATCAATAGTCCTCACCGATCCTCCATTGATTAGTTTATCTCCTTGAGCTGCAATCAGGTCCTTGTTTGACTTTCTGCCTGCTCCTTGAGTGTTGTTGTTTTTGGATCTCTTTTCTACCTGAGAGATACCCAGGGCTGGCCTTTCTCAAATTTTTTCAGCAATTCCCATGCTAACATCTTTAATTACTGGGGGCTCAGGGGAGTGCACTGTTAGTACCCCTGTAATGTCTGGTGGCAATATCTCAGTTGGCTCAAGCACTTGTTCTAAAAAAGGAGAAGATGAAGGAGAAACATGAGTTTGAGAGTCATGGGCCTCTAAGTTCCCATCCATACCTTCCATATCCTGGTCCTCTTGATCTACTAAAGACTTAAAAATTTTGTATCTATTGGCTATCTTGGATTGAAATTGCTCCTTACCGGTTTTCTTCTTCTTTTTCCTTCTCTTGACTTGTTCAAAGCCATCCTTTTGGCCCTCATTAGCTTGGGGGGAATTGGATGTTTCTTTTGCCGAGCTAGACTTATTCTCATTGGGAAAATTTGGCATATTATGCTGGGCATCTATTTTGGGGCTCAGGAGAGATGGGCAGAACTGGGCCAAATGCCCATGTTTGTGGTAGACTCTGCATCGGAAAGGCAGAGCCTCATAGTCTAACTATTGGATCCAAGAAACTCCTGCCAGTTCCAGTTCCACCTCTGCTGGTAGAGGCTGGATGATATCCATTTCCACATAGATTCTAACATAAACACCTGAGTTACCTTCTATTGTATCCCTGGAGACACCCAGATATCTACCTAGAGAGTTCCCTATCATTTCCAAGACCCGTTCCCCCCAAAAATCCATTGGGAGAGCATACATCCGAATCTAAACCGAAACAGCTGTAGGTTCTATGCGTGGATCGAAACCCACTCTCCAAGGTTGAACAAATAACCCTGATGGGCCGTGGTTCCTCCTTTCAGACTCAAATGCTCTGGTCCTATCAGCCAAAGAGGAAAAGCTAACTATGAAATACCCATTGCTAATAAACCATAGGGAGTACTCACCATGGGGCTCCCAATTCTATCAAACCCAAGTGTGCAAGAAATTCATGGTGGGTCAGATACCCATAAATTTGCAAATCAAATCATGATCTGCTTTGTAAAGAATTGTATCTTCAACCAGCTTTGGTTCGATAACAATCTTAGGCCTCAAAGCGGATTGAGGGAGACAACCGTTGACACGATGTGCTATGGAACCCCTACCAGCATTCTTGAGCATCATATTCAGGCTGTTTCTCTGAACTTCACTGTTAGAAGACGAGGGGGTGTCTTTGAGTATTTCTACATATGAGCCCTTTCCCCAGGGAGAGGGCTTGAAGGGGACCCTATTGGGCCCTCCAGGAGCCGCACACGAACCTTTCGAACCACAAAGAGAAAGCAGAGCAAGAATCTACCTGAAGTTCCAAATTAATCTCCACTCCACCGATCCCAGAACAATGCCAGAAGCCTGCGCAGAGATTTTCCTGCCAAAACGCCTTCACCCCGTCACCCGATATCTTTCCCCTACACCCCAATATACAAGGGGATGTTAGAAATAGAGTCTATTCCATAATTTGGATTACGTAAATGTATCTTCCAAGGTACATACTTAGATTAATTTAGGGGCAAGTTATCTAGTTACTTCATGCAATGTAATAAATGCATAAGTATCAATGTGCAAGTTGTACATGTGCAAGTTATCCCTTGCACAACTAGATACAGTTTTGGCCAAGTATCCTATTTTACCTATACAAGGATGGCCTCAGAGATAGATATATGTAGAGTCATAGATATAGAGAGAATCGGGGACATGGTGTAGCTTAGTTCTGTGTGCAACACCTTCCATTGGTGATGGGTGCAATGTACTTCAGTATCTTTATAATGGAGTGTTCATTTTATCCATAGCTACATTGTAATATTTTATATCATTTCTATTTATTACAAATATTAGTCATCTAGCAGATTTACTTTCTTTCATGCAAGAAACTAAAAGAAACTACAAGAAGTAAATTCCTAAAATTAAAATTAGTCTCTTCCATTGAGAGATAATAATAATAATTAGGGCAACCATGTATAGAAGTTTATTTATTATTATGGAGAGATAATAATAATAATTAGGAAAATTAAAACACACAACTAAAAGAAATGCAAGAAGTAAATTCCTAAAATTAAAATTCTGAAATAAAACATATGATTGAAAGGGGAATTGCTAAAATCAAAGACACAACTTGAAATGAAATTGCAAAAAATAAACAAACAAATGAATTAAATAAAACAAGAAATAAACACACTCTAGAAATAAAGAAAGTAGAAAATAAAATAAATAGGGGAGGATTACTACTTGGAGTGGGGCCAAGCTCCCACATATGGTCCAACCAAATGGTCACTAAAAAATCACTCTTGCAAATACACACGAATGAAGAACACTAAAAAATTTATTAATATTTATGTAGTACAAAATAATAAAACTTCATGAAATTTTTTTATCTATATTTTTAGGGATGGCTTGCAATTTTATACAGAACATGACCAACCCCTGTTACAAAAATAGCTTGTGCTAATTTTAATCATGACATGATTCACTATGTCTAGTTAGTGCACAGTTACAATCATCATCTATTAAAAGAGCAGCCATGTCTAAAATTAATTATGAAATATAAGAATGGCACTCCCTAAGTTTTCACAACAATTATTTTTTTAAATTTGTGCGATCTCCTGGTCAACGCGTAGGACAAATATGCTTTATTACCATTGGATATAGGCATATTCTAGCCTATCATTAGGATATAGGCACCTTATAATCATTAGGAGGTAGTTACCAAGAGATAGGCACTAGTAGATAGTTGCTTTTCTACCACCGAAAATAGCCACTTTTTACTATTGAGAGATAGTTGTTGAGAGATAGGCACCTATTTATCATCAAGATATAGGAATCAACCTACACCTAGGATATAGGCACCAACCTGCACTCTAGATATAGGTGTCGATCCTTAGAAAAATTTAGACGTCCATTCCTATCACCACAACCTCCTTCGTTCCTTAAACACATTATAATTGTTGTACAATGCTAGGTCCATATGGGACCTTGACTAAAATATGTGCAAAAAGAAATTAAAATCTACATTTGCACATATTTTCCACTAAAAAAATATATCAAGCATAATACGCCAATTTCCATTAAATATATGCAATAATTTTACAAAAATACACTACTAGTGTTAGACATGCCATACAAAACCCTTCTTAAACATGCACAAAAATGAGCATTTTTGGTCCTCATAACTAATGACATTTTTGTTAGGGAATATGTTATAAATAAGTTTTGATAAGGTTTCCCTTGCACCTTGATAAGGATGGGTCCACCAAGAATAGTTTTATGACTCACTCCAAGTTCAGGGTGGAAATGTTTGATGTGTCAATTAAGCATACACCTATTTTTGTGCCTTTCTAAACTAAGCTATGAAAATGAAAGAACAATGCAAGACAAACAAGATGCAATAAGACAAGAGCTAACCCTAGTATGATTTTATAATTCAATGATGTATAATCCTAGGATTACAAAACAAATCCTTTGATCAAGGGTCCAAGGGAAATACACAAAAAATATTAAAACCCTATATTCACACTATATGCTTTTATTCTTTCAAATACCTAGAAATTCAATCAAATGTTTTTTCCTTTACTTGTAATCTAGGTTTTGGACAAAAATGAAAAAGAGAAAACACCAAACAACCTAAAGATCTATTAGGGCACTCATCTAATCCGGTGGTTGACACCAAATTTATCTTACATCTATGATATCCAATAGCTTCTAGCCTACAAAATAACTTCACAAACCCTACAAAATTTGATCAGCATTTAGGGTTCTGCTTAGGCCACTATAAGACTTATCTTGGAAGTGCAGCAATCAAGTTGTTAGAGCCTTGTAGTTCTAAATAAATATTTAATAAATAAACAAATAAAATATCATTAAATTATAAAGAATCACTTTTTGGGGTTTGAATCACTTTGCCACTTATAAGGAGGCTCCCTCCTAAAACATTAAATAATAAATTATTTTTCCTTTTATGACTTGATGGCTTCCGCTCATATCATATATAGACTTTTCAATCATGACTTTTCAATTATGACTTTTCAATAATAATGAAATATATAATTAAATTAATAATTAATTATATTATTAATAATAATAAATAAATCATTTATTTATTATTATTAATATAATAATTAATTATATTATTAATAATATAATTAATAAATGTTAGGATGTGGGATCCTAACATGCCACCCCTCCTAGAATAAGCTTTGTCCTTAAAGATGGAACTGAGCAAATGGTCGATGAAACTGATGAAGCATGTGCCAAGTAGTAGAATTGGCATTAAAATTGTCTTAAAAAGTATCACCAAAATTATCGCGAAGAAATCTCAAATATAATCAAAACCAAACTTTTTGAAAATATTTACGCTTATGGCAGGCTCCTCTCAACTCGTTTCAAAAGTAAAGAGCTTTAAATATCACAGGGATGGTGAAGTATTCAGCCCATGCAAATTTCATTTGGTGAATTTGGTGGCCTTCGTAATATCGAATATAGGAGGTCAATATAATTATCATACATGGCTATATTTGAGACTTGTAAGTCAGTAGGGAAACACGGATTCTATATTTTCTTTACTTTTTCCTTGGGTAGGATCTTCTATTGTGGTATGGGCCCTATTAAAGAGTGGGAGGAGAGATCTATCATGACTAGTGATATCTCTTTCCTCAAGATCATCTAAATCTTGCACTTGGCCTCTTCAATTGGAGGAAGCCCACATCATGGTTTGGGTGGGTTATAATTTACCCATTACTAGTCAACCTCCACCATTAACATTTAGAGATTCATATATTGTGGAGAATTGAACCTACATCTCTGCTTTGGAATCTGTATGATTTTCCCCATTTAATCTCATCCGTTTTGACTATTTATATTGTTATTTTATATGTTCTCATATTTAAGGTAGTCTATTAAATTATTCTTTGATTCCTTATTAGTAAGGGTACAATCATACCAAGAACACAAAGAATACTGTAAATCTCTTTGTGTGCTATTTATGTGTTCATATCATTCATTATTTTTGGGTTTCTAATCTGAAATTGAAGTCTGCAACACCTGACATGAATCTCTCATTTGAGGACCAACATTATTGCAATATTCTATAAATGAATTGGATTGAAGGATAAATCAAGAATATTAGTTTAAGTGGTAAGTAAAAAATATAAAAGCACTACTACCACAAAATGGACTCTTGTCCCAACAACAGTGGAATGCAGAGAAAATTCTTTCATTTCATTAAAACTGTAGTTATATAGCCATGCATAATGCTAGTCTACTATCATACTTTTATGGGTCCCAATGTGATTATAGAAATTGCACTGTATCCAAGTCTTATCTGATCTTAGAAACTATGTTGCTATCAATTTTACAAGTCTAAAAATGATCATGAAAACTGCACTGTACATAACCCTTATCTTATCTATAGTAGTCTCAACTTCACAACATGTTAATAGAGCATTCAATTATCATTTTAAATAGAAAAGAATATCTTGCATGCCTAGAAACATCATTTTTCTATCTTCATAGCAGAGAGAATAGAGATAATCTTACCATCCCAAGCATGAGATGCTCTATGCTCAGCAGGTCATTGCCCACTGTCACAAGCCTCACCTGAACTGCCACAAACTCATCTTGTGGTTGAAGTTGTCTTATTACTAGCCATCACAATCATGCTAGTTTTTTTTAAACTAACCACCTTCTACAAACCTTGGTGTACAGTGTGCAAAGCAAGTAGTCTAATTTATACACATGTATTATCATTGATAGAGGAGAAAATGTGTATTGAAGTAAAGCATTCAATTAAAAAATTTTAGGCACTCATTTTTGCTCCTCTTAAACAAGAATGTGGTCAACCAAAAAATTACTACCATAAAAAGTTTCGAAAGGGTACACTTCGGCAAGCATAGCATATAGAAAGCCTAACTTCAATGCTTATGTGGGTTTGTATATATTCCTATGATGGAATTTCGTTCCACTTTAATACCCAATTTTAACATTATTAAAATTATCATAATCCACATTATAATGGTTATTAATTTGGGTATTAGTTATGTTATTGAGTGTTGCAGACCCATAGAAGTATGTTGATGTGACCATCCAGGTTCTTCCCGCGTAGTTGATTCCAGATAATAGAGAATTCAATGTTCTTTGCATACTCATCATGATGAAAGAAGGTTTAGAAAATTTTGATTCCACTTATCCTTTTTTATGAAGCTTCAATGATATCATGGGTGCCCTATGGTAGAAAATTCACCTACTCTTAACCTAGAATCAAATTCCATTAAAAACCAAAAGTATACTATGACAAGGAGGTAAATAATAAATGTAATATCCTTCATCTATGATTCCCTTATTTCAATGCTACTTCAAACATATATTAATCTTATTGCAGGTTTCCATTCTATATATGGATGGCATTTTATGTCTAAAAATCCTCACAATCAAAACCACATTCTGAATCCACTAGTTATGCAAAAACATTATGGTCAAGCTCTAAATCTATAAAGTCATATGTCTATTGGTAGGTGAACGGTGCACTTATTAATAAAACAAATTCAATTCCAATATATACATGTTGGATTTAGTGGGTACAAGGAGGAGGTGTCCATGGATATAGCCTTGTAGAAGATAGACATGCATAGGTGGTGACATCAGGTGCTACTGGCAAATTTTTCATATCATTTTCATAGTACACATTAGCCATATCTCTCATAAGACCATTATCAAAATAATTAAAAAACAAACCCTAACATTACAAACTCTAATAAATGTAATGGATAGTGTTCATATCTTTCACCACATGATCTCTTCCCACAATGCTATCTAGTTCTTACTATGCCTTTCTGCATGTATTTGGCTGGTTTAGTAGGTACACCAGTGCCCATTCCAAAGTGGCAATTGTTTTATTTGTTGTTGCAATTATCATACTAAATTGGTTTCCACCTTGACTAATTTGTGCATCACCCAGATTTGGATCTACAAAAAATAGTCCTTGCAAGCCCTCATCCTTGATATCCTCCTCTTCCTCGTACACTTCTTTTATAAAAAAAATTGCATTTTTAGGATTTTGATAACCAAAATTCTGCATTGTGGAACTTGTGCTTTCATTGGAATTTAGTTTAGAAAATTTATTGTTTTAAATATTTTCTTCTTTCTCTAGAAGTGCAATATGTACCACTTGGAAATCCATGGCTACAATTTCCTCTGAGGGTACAAAATTGCTAAGGTTTGTTCTAAATTAATCATTTGTTATCAAGACTTCTTGGGAGTTTTATCATTTTTTAAAACTTGGTTTTCTTCACCTGCACCTACTTCCCCTATATTATATTTAATAGTTTGGGTTTCTTCACTTGCAATTGCCTTCCCTATTTCTTCCTCTTCTTCTCCATGGGAATATGAAGTAGATGAACATTCATCCCTAATTTTCATGTTTGACCGAGGTTTGGTGGAGTTTCTCAGGTCTATGATGTAGCTCTAAATTTCCCTGAGTCTACTCGTAACCTTGTCAAGATCTTACTTGATTTTGATGAGCCTGACTGGGTCAAACATGGCTCTAATACCAAATTTTTAAACCTTGCGGTTCTAAATAAATATTTAATAAATAAATAAAATATCATTAAATTATAAAGAATCACTTTTTAGGGTTTGAATCACTTTACCACTTATAATGGGGCTTCCTCCTACAACATTAAATAATAAATTCTTTAGATTATAGATTGACCTTAGGGAATCCCTTCAGAAGCTTTTCTTTGGAAAGTATATTGGCCAGGAGACCGACAGTGGTTCTCAAGTGGAGGATGTGGTTGCTATTAAGGAGGAGCCTAAGGATCCTATGAAAGATGACACCAAGGATGAGGATGAGGATACCACTAAGGATTGATTTCCTTGACCCTCTCTATTTTGTTCCTATGGCTACCCTACATGGAGCCTATTTATTTTTGTCTATGGCCTATCCTGCTAAGGTAGTGCCCCCTCTTCTCCTCTCTCTCTTTATGTCTGAGGTTGCGTCCTCTATTTTTCTCTTTGTTTATTTGGGCTCGAGGCTACATCCCTAATTGAAAATCCTTTCTACTTGTAGCAATCAAAGTTGTTTTTGTACCAAGGTTTTGGGATCCTTAAAACACATTTAGTAATAGAATATTTTAATTTATAAAAAAATAATAATAAATTTTTTTTCCTTTGATGACTCTATATGGCTTCTGCTCATATCATATATAGATTTTTCAATCATGACTTTTCAATTGTGACTTTTAAATAATAATGAAATATATAATTAAATTAATAATTAATTATATTAATAATAATAATAGATCATTTATTAATATAATTAATTATATTATTAATAATATAATTAATACATGTTACGATGTGGGATCCTAACACAAGCCCCCTTGGTCCTTTTAGTTGACTATTCAAAATAAAAATTGATCTTTGACCTTTGAACATGCACAAATAGAGTGTTATAGATATGTAATAGTAAAATAAAATGCAGATAGGATGGACACAACATAATGTTAAAATGCAAGATGCAAATTAGGGTTTTTGGGGTGCGAAACTTGCCGCCAGGCCCTAGTTTATCAAATTTGCACCATATAAAGGAGGAGCACAAATTTGGTTGATAAAATTCATGCTCTATAAAGACAACGTAAAAATCTAGTTCAAATGCCCATTTTGGGCCCTAAAATGGCAAAAAATAGGGCATAAAACAACAAAAGATAGACTTAAAAAGTGACTAACATGAATACCAAACTTGAGATGTTGGAGAGGTCAAGAAGTAATGAAGAGGTGGATGAAGCACTCCAAGAAGGTTGATCTATCCAGTCATCAAGAATCCTCCACTATTAGGATCTCATCCTAAACATTATTTTGTAATCCTCATTGGCTTATGTAATGACCCACTTCCAATGTGGGGATTCTATTATAATGTTATTTTGTAATGTATGTGGCAAGTAAGGCACTGTTGGCATTTTTGCCACATTGATTCTCATTGATTAATGCATTAGTGTATTGTTGAAAATCTGACCTTTGACTGATGCAGCTTGGGTGAAAAAAGGAGAAAAATTGAGCAAAAAATGGTTAAGTCAAAAAACTGCAGCGACGCGCTGACATGTTGCAGAATCGCGATCAACACAGTCAACGCAGGCAGGTTGGGCGGAACCGTCGTGATATCACGACGTGTTTCGGAATCACGGGTCAGTCGGTGTCAAAGGCATTAAGTCAAAACTTGCAACGATTCGCTAACATGTCAGTGAATCGCGACACTGGCGGCTTCAAAGGCAAAGTTGAAAACTTGCAGTGCGTCGTTGACATGTCAGCGAATCGCGACGGAAAATGGCGATTGGTACGGCGAGAAGAAACATGTAGCGAAATCGCTACATGTTCTGTTTTCACAGGGCAGAGCGCAGGGAGGAGCCAACGACGAAAACATGTAGCGAAATCGCTACATGTTCCGTTTTTGCGGAGCAAGCTTGCGATGAAGAAGAGGGAGCCGGAGACGTAGTGAAATCGCTACATGTGCCATTTTCACGAGTCAAAGGTGGTCAAAACGTACGGCATTATAAGATGTCACGATTTCGCGACCCGTCGCATTTTCGCGACCTGCGCAGTTTCCTGCCAAAACACAAGTATGAACGGTCGAAAAGGTTTTTTTGGTTTTCGATGATTAAATGCTGCCCCGAATTTAATGCTTTGTGGATTTCTGAGGCAGTCAAGGTCGAAGAAGCGCCCAGGCCACAAAAATTAAAGGATTTATTGGTTCAAAGTTGCTGTTCGTGGATTGATTTAATAAATTGCATGCACATGTTTGAAAAACGAATTTAATGACGGTGCCCGCGATTATCTCATTGCATTTAATTTTTGCTTCCTCGAGGCCGTGATTAAGGGGATCGTGTTCCTGATTTCCAAGTGATGATTGTAGATCTCAAGAAGGTCGGTTTAAAATATTTAATGCTGCAAAGAGGACGGACCTCTATAAAAACCAATGTAATTCGCATTTCGAAAGGTTGGAAAAACTTGCTGCTAGAAACTGGAATTGTATCTGCGGGAATAAAATGATCAATTTCTAATTTTTCAAGCGTTGCATGGATGAATTTTTTTTGTTTTCTCGCATTTCTAATAGCATTCGTACTCTGCATTGCTATTACATTTAAATTCTGCATCTCGGATTTAAATATTGCGATCGAGTACGATTCTCGATATGTGGGTTTGGAGGGATTTGCGGCATGTGATTGTGCGAAGATTAAGATGATTTCTTATGTTACTTGCTGTTGTTGCGTTTGTAGTTTCCTACTGTTGTTTTTCTGATCCCATCACTTCGGCCTGTGGCCATATTTCCCATTTCTTTCTGTAATTTTTTAAATCTCTTTCCAGCAACCCTTATCTTACACCAAGTTTAGAATAGTGAAGGGAACCAGCCCACTCTGGAGATTGGTCTGGGAGCCATTTCTTGCTTCCAGCCTTTCAATGTTGGCCGGGTCTAGGGCGCACTTGTAAAATCCTTTCCTGTGGCAGATTTTGGACCAACAGTTTTTGGCACGCCCGGTGGGACAGACTGTTTCTGTCTCCAAGAATTCATAATCGGTGGGATACGCATAATTTTCCAAAGTGATAACCCCACCGGTGCCAACGGTTTTGGCACGCTTTTAACACCGGAGGTCTCAAGATTTGATGAGTCGTCTTGGCCTCACAGCGGAGATTTGGAAGTTCATCCGGCGACTTTCTTCGAGTTGAAGATCTGTTCGTGGACGCCTGTTTTTGTTTAAAAAAAAAAAAATTCAAAGAATGTTCATCTGGTGACTCTGACTTAATGGCGATGGCCATGATTCCGCAGACCTCTGCCACAAAGGCAAGGGTTTTTTCTAGATGGGATGATCTTGGCCCTCTGAATCTCCAAGTTCGGCATGAAATTCTCGAAGGTGCCCTGAAGAACCTGGCAAAATATGATGGTACCGAAGGCATGGCTCTGGCACATGTTGAAGACATTGCTACTCTGTCCATGATCCATGTCATAGAACACGAGGATGTCATGATCCGACTTCTGGTTCAGTATTTGGAAGGAAGAGCATTGCGGTGGTACAGATCGCTCAAATTTCAAAGCATCGCCTCATGGGACGATCTAGCGAGAGCACTGATCAAAAGATTTGATGAAGATCCTTTCTACAGTTCTTTGGATCTCTACCATTTTTTCATGTACATCAAGAGAGCACCTCAAGAGAGCATCACGGACTTCAATGTCCGATTCTTGATAAGTTGGAAGAGAATTCCAGAGAAGATCCGTCCATCACCCACCCAAGCCCACCTCTTTTATGTTCGAGCTTTTAATTCTGACATAGGTCTCTTTTTTCTGCAGTCAGGTGAACAACGGTTCCCATAAATATTTGATGAAGCAGTGCGAGCGGAACAGCTGTTGCTCTTATCGAGAAAGTTACCATGGGGAGAAACTCCATTACCTTCTCCGATGGTTGCTGCTCCTGTTTACCCTGCACAGTACTTTTCATGCCAGATCCCTTATACTGAGCAAAACCCTGAGATGCAGTCATGTGGAGTTCAAGGGACAGATCTCGTCCAAAGTCAAGGATTGGAACATGTCAACACTTTTCCAGAGAATGAACAATATGGTTGCTTGCAGTTTTCATCAAGAGATGGGCTAAGTAGAAGAACAATTTCAAATTCCAGAACCTGAGGAGATCCCAGAATCAGAGTTCTCACTTGAAGAGCCCTGTGATCACATTAAGGAGTTAGAGGAGCCTGTACTCAACCCACAGCCAGTAAAGTCTGCAAAGTGGTGGTGTTGGTTCCAGCCACTACATCCAGTACCTGAAGAAGTCCTCCATATGGGTACTAGTAAGAAGGATAATCTGTCGCATTGCATCCTATTCGCACCATGGAGAACTTCAGGAAGGAGCCAGCCCAATTTCAAGGACCGACTTAAGTATGATCAGATCTGGTCGGGACATTGCAGATTTACCGGATAACATTCTGCGATTGGATGTCTGATGGCGACATGCCAATCATGTCGTGAATTATTGTATATAGTATTTTGAAAAAACAAAAAAAAAAAAATAGAAAAAAGAAGGAAAAAAAAAAAAAGAGTGGTATTGTTTTTATTTGTTCATCTCGGCTCTTGTTGCCTGCGAGCCGTAGATGCTTGTTTTTCCTTTGTTTTTTTCCTCCCAGCAGTTTGGTGGCTTTCTAGCACTTTCTTCTTTTCCCTTCCCCGTTTCCTCTCTTTCCTTTCTTCATCTTCTTCCTTCTTTTTCTTCTGCATTAAAACAAAATAAGCCACAGCTGTTGTTTCTTTTTCCCTTTTCTATTTTTCCCCGTCCCTTCTTATCCCTTTCCTCTAAGTTCAGTCTTTTATGCATTTATTTCGTAGTCTAGTTCATTTCATTTCACAGCTTTCCTAGTTCCATTCCCACTCCATAACTTCGTTCATTTTCATATCACTCCATTGCAGTCACCGCTTGCGCAACCGCAAGAGCTCATTCCATTTCCATTCCATTTGTTTCATTTCACAACAAGTTGCAGGTCCTTCCAGTTTCAATTTTTCAGCAGAAGAAGTTTTGCAGCAGTCCCCTGACATGTTTTGCAGCAGCTAGTTTATAGTTCCAATATGACTCTGTGCCCAATGGACTAAGGCCCCGGATTCTTGCATACGACGAAGCGTATACCTGCGAGCCGCCAAGAATGTTGGCATTTTTGCCACATTGATTCTCATTGATTAATGCATTAGTGTATTGTTGGAAATCTGACCTTTGATTGATGCAGCTTGGGCAAAAAAGGAGAAAAATTGAGCAAAAAATGGTTAAGTCAAAAAACTGCAATGCGCTGACATGTTGCAGAATCGTGGTCAACGCAGTCAACGCAGGCAGGTTGGGCGGAACCGTCGCGATATCACGACGTGTTTCGGAATCGTGGGTCAGTCGGCGTCAAAGGCATTAAGTCTAAACTTGCAGCGATTCGCTAACATGTCAGCGAATCGCGACACTGGCGGCTTCAAAGGCAAAGTTGAAAACTTGCAGTGCGTCGCTGACATGTCAGCGAATCACGACGAAAAATGGCGATTGGTACGGCAAGAAGAAACATGTAGCGAAATCGCTACATGTTCCGTTTTCGCGGGGCAGAGCGCAGGGAGGAGCCAACGACGGAAACATGTAGTGAAATCGCTACATGTTCCGTTTTTGCGGAGCAAGCTTGCGATGAAGAAGAGGGAGCCGGAGACGTAGTGAAATCGCTACATGTGCCATTTTCGCGAGTCAAAGGTGGTCAAAACGTACGACATTATAAGATGTTGCGATTTCGTGACCCGTCGCGATTTCGTGACCCGTCGCGTTTTCGCGACCTGCGCAGTTTCCCGCCAAAACACAAGTATGAACGGCCGAGAAGGTTTTTTTGGTTTTCAATGATTAAATGCTGCCCCGAATTTAATGCTTTGTGGATTTCCGAGGCAGTCAAGGTCGAAGAAGCGCCCAGGCCACCAAAATTAAAGGATTTATTGGTTCGAAGTTGCTGTTCGTGGATTGATTTAATAAATTGCATGCACATGTTTGAAAAACGAATTTAATGACGGTGCCCGCGATTATCTCATTGCATTTAATTTTTGCTTCCTCGAGGCCGTGATTAAGGGGATCGTATTCCTAATTTCCAAGTGATGATTGTAGATCTCAAGAAGGTCGGCTTAAAATATTTAATGCTGCAAAGAGGACGGACCTCTATAAAAACCAATGTAATTCGCATTTCGAAAGGTTGGAAAAACTTGCTGCTAGAAACTGGAATTGTATTTGTGGGAATAAAAGGATCAATTTCTAATTTTTCAAGCGTTGCATGGATGAATTTCTTTTCTATTTTCTGCATTTCTAATAGCATTCGTACTCCTGCATTGCTATTACATTTAAATTCTGCATCTTGGATTTAAATACTGCGGTCAGGGTACGAATTCTGGAATGTGGGTTTGGAGGGATTTGCGGCATGTGATTGTGTGAAGATTAAGCTGATTTCTTATGTTACTTGTTGTTGTTGCATTTGTAGTTTCCTACTGTTGTTTTTCTGATCCCATCACTTCGGCCTGTGGCCATATTTCCCATTTCTTTTTGTAATTTTTTAAATCTCTTTCCAACAACCCTTATCTTACACCAAGTTTAGAATAGTGAAGGGAACCAGCCCACTCTGGAGATTGTTCTGGGAGCCATTTCTTGCTTCCAGCCTTTCAATGTTGGCCGGGTCTAGGGCGCACTTGTAAAATCCTTTCCTGTGGCAGATTTTGGACCAACAGGCACCTAGACAAGTGGTGTCATCTCATGTAATCGTTATCAATATTGTAACCGATGTTTGGTAGAAGATTCTAGCTTGAGTGGCATTTTGCATGTAAGCCAACTCTTGAGCCTTTAGGTAGGGTTGCATGTAGCTTTCTCTTTAAAATATATGAAGCCACGTATGAATGTATCTTTTTGCAAGTTAATAAAATATTGAAAGAGTTTTCCCCATCGAAAAGACCTACAATTCTAAGTTATTTGTGAGATTGTTTCAATTTTGCAATTACTTTCTATGTAGTTTTATTATGTTTTTTGATGCATTTTGGTTATTTTTTAGTATTTTTTATGAGTGAGCTTTATTTTAATAGTAGGTTCCTAACAAGTGGTATTAGAGTGCTTTCCAAGGTGGAGTTCTACTATGACTGTGATAATTATTGCTCAGCAATTTTTTCATGTTAGGTATAATTTCTTATGTTTTCATTTTGTTTTTCCTTTATTTAAAATTAAAAAAAAAATATCAACAAAAACAAAAAAAATACAGTTCTTTTTTTTAATTGAGTAGGCTAGAAACCCTATGTCGGGGGTTTTAAAATATCATGAAGGAGATATCATTATTGGCTAAGCTAGATATCACATAAAGCATCTAGTGAAGTTAGGGGTAATCAGGCTCCAATACCTAGGCATCAAATAGAACTCACGCACAGAATTGAGCTCCCATGCATTTTCGGGTGTATCAGGAGACCATTTTAGGATTAAATAAAATTGTATACAGTAGAAATATTTTTGACCTTGTATCATCCATAGTCCATGGGGCACAATATCCTAGCCGATTACCCTCTCATACTATCAGAGAAGTAGATAGTATTATCAAGGGTATTTATGGAATCCTCCTTGGGTAGTGGACTGAAATATTAGTTTGAGAAAAATTGTTCATCACTATAGTATAACAGAGGGCCTACGGGTGTTACATACTCTTCTACCTAGCATACCCTAGTTTTTTTAAACACTTCAATCTACAAAAGCAACATCTTATTTTTCTAAACCTGCATTCATAAACCTCAAAAGTGAGCATACTAAGGACTTCCCTATCATAGAAGCACAAACTTGCATGTACCAAACAGTCAGAACAGAGTCTACAAGTGTCTCTCATAGTCTAAAATACTCCAGTAATAGTCAGGTTAGTGATAGTAACATTCAAGACAGTGATAGTCACAATTGGGTCAGTGATAGTACTAGTATGGTCGATAGTGATAGTAACAGTCATCTATAATAATAAAAAATTATAGGTGGTCAAGGTCAAAAATGGAATCATTTGTGTTAATAATTGCATAGTACAAAGGATACCAGGTTAGTGATGCGTATAGTGTCAGTAACTACAGTACATGTGACAGGCACAGAGAGATAGTGGTCAGTCAACAAAACACACAGGTCAAATATAGTTGATCTAGTACCCAAATTTTGAAACATATATCCAAAAAAAAAATCAACCACACCAATAGACTCATCAAAATAGAGAATAAAAAATAAAAAATAAAGGATATAGCTCAAAATTTGTGTTGAGAGATATAAGCTCATTGTGACCATATTTTGGATTTTATCATTTTGATATATAACACCCAAGCACTTTTTTAGACCCCTTACTAAATATAATAATTCCTAAAATCATACTTCTATTTTTAGTAATTCGGTATAAGAGGTTCAATACTATCCAAAATGGTTGGTGGCACTCGTGGACAACAAAAAGAGATAGATCAAGTCACCTCATTGTTGGAAAAACTACAAAGAACCATTGAAAACATGCAAATTACAAATTGAATTTTGATGATAGAGCTTCAATATATTAGAATTGATCACCCTACCTCCAAATCCCACATAGAAGAACAACTTGCAGAAGTTGAGTCCAAATTGCAAGGTGGTCCAAGCAAGATTGAGTACCATACTGAACACTCACATTTTGATAGAGGTAAAGGAAGGACAATAGATGACTCTCATCCTCACTATGATCATGATCCTACCTTTAAGATGCCCAAATTAGACTTTCCTAATTTCAATGGGAAGGATGTGAATGGGTGGTTATGTCATGTTGCTCATTTCTTTAGACTCCATGATGTCCTTATATATTACTGAGTTCAAATGGCTTCCTTCAACTTGGAATCTAAAGCTTTATAGTGGTACCAATGGTTGCAAAAAATTACCCTTAATCCTTCTTGTAAAGACTTTGAGTCTCAATTACTCACTCACTTTGGCCCTAGTGAGTATGATTATTTTATAGGAAAATTGATAAAGTTGAGACAAACATCGATAGTGCGAGACTACCAAATATAATTTGAGAAATTGGCCAACAAAACTATGGGAATGAATGAAGGGTTCTTTATGATTTGTTTAGTTAGTGGTTTGAGTGAAGATCTCCAAGCTGAGGTTACAATGTTTAAACTCTAATCCATGATGCAGGCTATCAAGTTGGCTTATTTAGTCGAATCCAAATTTTCAACACAACAACGAATATCTAAATTTCTACAGGTTAGACCATATTTTCCTCCTAGATTCCAAAAAAAAATGAAAAAAAAAATCATTGCACCCACTACTACACCCAAATGTATAACCACCACCAAAATGGATGCACGATACACCCAAGGGCTGTGCTACAATTGTGATGAAAATTTTCTCACGGGCATAGGTGCACCCAAAAAATTATTCCTCATAGATGTTGATGAGCCTAACACCAACGAGCACAATGATGATGACACTGACTCAATAGAGGAACCACCTAAACTGGAGGGAGAAAACTAATATGAACCATAGGCTAAAATTTATGTTCATGCTCTTGCTGGAATTACTACTCCCCAAACCATAAAAGTTGTAGGTTATTTCAAAGGCCTACACCTTACCTTCCTAATTGATTCTGGTAATACACACAACTTTATTGATGCCCACATTGCTAAGCAATAAATTTTTTACGTACACACATGTAATTCCTTTGAGGTTATGGTAGCCAATGGTGGGACCTTACCTTGCAAAGGTAAATTTCATAATGTTAAGGTCAATATTGGGGACTATGAGCTCAAACAGGATATTTTTGCACTTCAACTAAGGGGATGTGATATCATATTAGAATATCAATGGTTGGGCATATTAGAAACCACCTCATGGAAATTTTTTGAGATTTGGATGTAATTTTTAGAGAATGGATAGTCCCATGCTCTTCGTGGCTCAAAAGCGATGCTTTCTCAGATTATCAGTTCAAGACATATGGAGAAGTTATTAAAAAAATCATCTCGGGGTGAAATAGCTCAAATATTTGTGATCCAACCTCACCCTTCAAAGGAGGATTCTATTTCTGCAAATTTACAACTTATTTTGGCCAAGAAAATTTCTTTTTTTTTTTAACCATCAAAATTATCACCTCACCACTCTCATGACCATGCTATTCCTTTATTACTTGGACATGCACTACCCAATAGTTGACAATATCAGTATCCTCCTAATATTAAGTCAAAAATTGAGAGGTTATTATAGGAATTGTTAAAATACAACATCATTCGGCCAAGCAATAGTCCTTATTCTTCTTCAATTTTGTTGATGTGTAAGAAATATGGGTTGTGATGGTTGTGTATCAATTATCGTGAGCTCAATAAACTCACCATAAATGATAAGTTTCCTATTCTGGTGGTTATGTGATTATGTAATTTTCCAAATTAGACCTTCAATTTGGATATCATCAAATCAGGCTCAAGGATGAGGATATTCCTAAGACTACTTTCCATACTCATGAAGGTCACTATGAGTTTTTTTTGATGCCATTTGGCTTAACTAATTATAGAGGGGGAAAAATTCCCTACCGCGTACAATTCCCAAATAAAAGGCTAGATCTACAAGGAGGGAACCTTTTATGGGGTGAACCGCAAGGGTGTGTTGTACTCTACACTCGGTGCTAGGGGGAGGGGTTCACCAAGAATAGTTTTAGGACTCGTTCCAAGTCCTCAGGATATTTAGGAATGTTTGATGTATTGATTTTTAAGAAAAATACCTAAGTTTAGCCTTTCTAGTTCTGAAATAGTAAAGATAAATGATAATTAAAAAAAAAATTATGACAGCTAAAAATAGAATGCAAGCATACACGAGTTAGTCTAATATGATTCTTTATTTTGGATGCTCACTAACCTAGGGTTTATTCCAGAAAACCTTTAAAGAAAAAACCTATAAAATAAACTCATAATAATTATCCCTAGATGCAAACTAAATGCTTTTTACTTTCATATGCCTAAGAATTAAACTACAATCCATGATGCAGGCTATCAAGTTGGCTTATTTGGCCGAATCCAAATTTTCAACACAGCAATGAATATCTAAATTTCTACAAGCTAGACCATATTTTCCTCCTAAATCAAAATGAAAAAAAAAAATCATTCCACCCACTACTACACCCAAATGTCTAACCACTACCAAAATGGATGCACGATACACCCAAGGGTTGTGCTACAATTGTGATAACAAAATTTCTCACGAGCATAGGTGCACCCAAAAAAAATTATTCCTCATAGACGTTGATGAGCCTAACACCAATGAGCACAATGATGATGACACTGACTCAATAGAGGAACAACCTAAACTAGAGGGAGAAAACTAATATGAACCATAGGCTGAAATTTATGTTCATGCTCTTGTTGGAATTACTACTCCCCAAACCATAAAAGTTGTAGGTCATTTCAAAGGCCTACACCTTACCTTCCTAATTGATTTTGGTAATACACACAAATTTATTGATCCCAATATTGCTAAGCAAGAAAATTTTTACGTACACACATGTAATTCCTTTGAGGTTATGCTAGCCAATGGTGGGACCTTACCTTGCAAAGGTAAATTTTGTAATGTTAAGGTCAATATTGGGGACTATGAGCTCAAACAGGATATGTTTGCACTTCAACTAAGGGGATGTGATATCATATTGGAAGCTCAATGGTTGGGCACATTAAAAACCACCTCATGGAACTTTTTTGAGCTTTGGATGTAATTTTTAGAGAATGGATAGTCCCACGCTCTTCATGGCTCAAAAGTGATGCCTTTTGAAATTATCAGTTCAAGCCATATGGAGAAGTTGTTAAAAAAATCATCTCGAGGTGAAATAGCTCAGATATTTATGATCCAACCTCACCCTTCAAAGGAGGATTCTATTTTTGCAAATTTACAACTTATTTTGGCCAAGCACAATTCTATTTTTTTTTAACCATAAAAAATATCACCTCACCACTCTCATGACCATGGTATTCATTTGTTACCTAGACATGCACTACCCAATAGTTGATAGTATCAGTATCCTCCTACTCTTAAGTCAAAAATTGAGAGGTTAGTATAGGAATTGTTAAAATATGACATCATTCGACCAAGCAATAATCCTTACTCTTCTTCAATTTTATTGGTGCGTAAGAAATATGGGTTGTGATGGTTGTGTATCAATTATTGTGAGCTCAATAAACTCACCATAAAAGATAAGTTTCATATTCTTGTGGTGGATGAATTCCTGGAATAAACTACATGTGACTATATACTTTTCCAAATTAGACCTTCGATTTGGATATCATCAAATCAGGCTCAAGGATGAGGATATTCCCAAGACTACTTTCCATACTCATGAAGGTCATTATGAGTTTTTGGTGATGCCATTTGGCTTAACTAATTGTAGAGGGGGAAAAATTCCCTACCGCATACAATTCCTAAATAAAAGGTTGGATCTACAAGGAGGGAACCTTTTATGGGGTGAACCGCAAGGGTGTGTTGTACTCTACACTCGGTGCTAGGGGGAGGGATTCACCAAGAATGGTTTTAGGACTCGTTTCAAGTCCTCAGGATATTCAGGAATGTTTGATGTATTGAGTTTTAAGAAAAATACCTAAGTTTAGCCTTTCTAGTTTTACAATAGTAAAGATAAATGATAATGCAAAAAATAAATTATGACAGCTAAAAATAGAATGCAAGCATACATGAGTTAGTCTAATATGATTCTTTATTTTGGATGCTCACTAACCTAGGGTTTATTCCAGAAAACCTTTAAAGCAAAAATCTATAAAATAAATTCATAGGAATTATCCCTAGATGCAAACTAAATACTTTTTACTTTCAGATGCCTAAGAATTAACTTCAGATCAGATTTAGAAAACTAGTAAGATAAATTAGAACACTTAGCTCTAATCGGTGGTTGATCCTAGATTTTTATTCTTCTTGTCCAATAATGTCAAAATACATGATCCTGCAAGATAATTTGAGAAACACTAAAAATGATGATCAGCATTAGGGGGCCTTCTTAGGCCATTGTGTAATAGTCCTTGGAGGCACATCAGTCAAGCCCCTTAGATCCCTTAGATGACCTTTTAACACAAAATTGTAAATTGATCTTTGGAGAATTAATCATAAAATAGATATGCAAAAATAGTAAAAATAGAAATAGAATATGCCAGTATGCTTAGTGTGTAGTAATGAAGCTGAACAAGTTGTTAGAAAGTAGAACTTTCCCCTAGATTGATCTCAAGAAAAATTGCACTTCGCAAATAGCAGGCACAATAATGCTTTGGCGAAGTCACATTCCATCAGAACAGGGCATGATTTCATTTATGTGAACTAAAACCCTAAATTAGGGTTAGCAAAGTCGTGCCTCGATAGAATCGGTTGCGATTTCACTTCAAACACATGAAAAATAAAAGCGCATGCATAAAACATAAATTAAATGCAAAATCATAGAGAGCAAAACCTAAATGGAGGGTCAAACAGAGTCAAAATGGGTCATATCATATACTGTTGGAAATATTTTTTTGAGCCTAATCTAATGGTATAGGATTTAGGATAAATGGATAATATTTGGTAGGGAAAAATAGGATCAAAATGACCCTACTTTTCCAAGGAGAAAAAAGGGATATAGGGAAAATTACTCACCTTAGTGGGTCAATTTTCCGTGTCTACATTTTCCCCCTCTTTGATGTATTTAAGGACAAGTAAATGCATCAAATATATACGTAAAATCCTATGGGTAAGAAGACAAAAAAAACAAAAAAGAGGTGGCTAGGTTTGGGCAAAAGGGTGATACATTACTACCATTAATGCCTCTATGGCTAGGGTGCCCCCTCGAGTTTTGAAAGGAAAGGAAATTCCTTAAGAAAATCAAAAAAGGCAAAGAAAATAAAAAAGCAAAGCATAGGAACATAGAGAAAAAAACAAGTAAACAAACAACAGAGAAAATATCACTAGGTACAACATGAGCCTAATGCAGCTAGCATGAAATACATGAATGAATAGAAGAAAGGGAAAGAAAGAAGAAGGGAAAAGGAGAGAAGAAGAAATGGAAATCTATGAAGCGTAAGATGAAGAAGAAGAAGACAAAGATAAAACTCCAAAGGTCAACCATCTAAAATTGAGAAGGAAGCTATACCAAAACCCTGACTATAAGGGTGTTATTATCAAAATATGGTCCATGTATGAATTGAATAATCTGCTATGTGTGTAGTACTCGCTAAATATGGACCAATAAGTGAAGTGTATATTGTAACCTGTTATGGGTGGTTTCTCACTAGTAACTTCTATGGGGTGACTACTCGCTAGGATGTATGCTGAGGTCTACTATCAATGGCCAAGGAGCTGATCCTATAATGGGGTGTTGGACCTACTGAGTCAAAGAGAGACATAACCCGATAGGGGTGTTATAGTGTATATTGATGTAAAATGATGTATGTATATGCCAGTACTACCTAAAAATATGTATGCACATGTATTTATGGACCAATCAATATGAGCATAACACGATGTGAGTGTGTGCATGTGCTAGAAAAAATAAGAGGAAGAAAATGAGGAGCAAAGAACTATGCATGCGTGCCCCCAGCTTGAAATTTTAGCTTGTGAAAATTCAAGAGGGAGGAAGTGTGGAATTAAAGGGGAGAAGAATGTATATCCTTATCTTGAACAAAGAAAATAGAGAATAAATAAGATTTATGCAAAAATACAAGGACATACCAAAATAGGATTGCATTCCTTGACTTGGAGGAGAAATTATGATCATTGTAAAAACTTACAAAGTCAAGGAACACAAGAAGAAGAGAGAAGAGAAGAAAGAGCAAAATGAAGATGAGAAAATAATAAGGGATGAAAATTCATGGGCCCTAGATTGGGGATTTGCTAGGCATCAAAGCCTTAGTGAAATTTCAATGCATGTGAGCTATGACCTAACTAGGTGTTATCACATGTCATTTTCATGAACCCCAAAAAGTTATATGATCATGCAATCATGAGCAAACAGTAATGCAATTATGACAAGAAAAAATGCAAGAGGGACAAAATGTCAGGCAACCATGCAAAATATAACAAGCAATCATGAAATATGAGCAAGAAAGTAAATGCAATATGAACCTATGCTAAATGCATAACTAATTAATTATTGATTTTAATTTATTTATGTTAAACAAGCAATCAAAATGATAGTTGAAACATATTCTAATTGTGCCTCCTATATTAACAAAAATAATAGGCATTCAAGGGACTACTTCATCAAAGGAAAATATAGAAGGCAAGCCATATCGATAATTATAATCATGGAGAGGCTCCTCCATAGCTTTTTCTTTAGCATTCATAGCATGATAATCAATACATTCTTGAACAAAATAATAATTATTAGCATAAGGAGGATAAATCTCTAACATTGCAAGATCTTTATGAGAAGCAAAATATTTATCATTAGAACACATAGAATTTATCATATTACAAAATAAGTTATTGGAGGGATACAGGGAATCCTTATCCTCATTACTCTGATCCAAACATTGTTGAGATATATCCAGAAGAGGTTCTTGAAGAAACTGATTGTCTTGATCCCATGATGAATTTATTAGAGGTTCCTCACTCACTTTTAGATTGTTGAATTTAGATTTTTGAGATGAGAAACTTGGAGAAACATATGATGAAACTAAAGGAAAAACATTGAGACAAAACTAAGCTTGTTCAACATTTGAACAATATTCAAGTGGTTGAGGGTCGCCTAGAATGGTAACAAATTGATCCTTAAATTTAAACTTCAAATATTGATGAAGAGTAGAAGGGATGACCTTCATTGCATGGATCCAAGGATGTTTGAGAAGTATATTAAAAGATGCAAGGCAAGGTACCACATAGACCAATTTATCCAAAATCTTGGGTCCAACTTTAAGGGGAAGAGATATGGTGCCACAAGATTCTTGGGACTTGTTGAATATTTTGATGATTGCATTAGATTTAGTTAAATCTTCCTCTTTTAATCCAAAATTTTGGATAAATTGATATGTGCATAAATTAAGGTAAGAACCATTATCAATCATAACCCTCTTGATAAAAGTATCTCCAATAAATGTGGTGATGTAAAGAGAATAATCTTCTTGCAAGTTTGAGGAAGACACCAATTTCCAAGAATGTGAGATGATGTATCCCAAGAGAACTTACCATATTGACCATATCACTAGGGTAAATATATGGCGGGACAAATTATTGTTTTATAACACTTGTCAAGGCTTCTTCATGAGTAGGAGAATTTTGTAAAAGCTCTAAGAGGGAAATATTTTCTGTAGCTCTCATCTCCTATTGAGATTTTTGGATCTATGCCTATTGTTCTAAAGTATTTGTTACCATACCTACCATATGGTTATCATAATGATGTGTTACATTCTTATAGGACACTTGGTTAGTTTCCTATTTAGTCTTATTCTGATTTTGTTGATTGTTTGAAGATAGAAAAATACTAGTATCAATACAACCTGCATCAACTAAATCTTGAACCACATGTTTTAATATCTTCCAAGAATTTTTCCAATATCCTTCTACTCTATGATATGCACAATGTTGTCCTACCTTATACCAATTAGAAGTAGTATCTAGTTGTATTATAGGAGGAAGTTCAATTGCTTTGGCTTCTAATAATTGCTTCAAAACTACCTCCATAGACATGTTAAGCCTTGTAAAATTCCTTTGAGGAGGTTTTTGAAGTACCATATTTTATAGGTTGTTAACAATATTATTAACAGGCCTACTATCCATTACACCATCACCTACCACATCCTTATTCTTATACTATGATTTAATGGTTTTATCTTCTTTCACTTTGAGTTGTCCCCTTCTAATAAGAGCTTGTTCTACTTTCCTTGCTAACTCAATCACTTGATCAAAAGATGTGATAATAGTAGTTTCTAATTCATAAGATAACTATTGTTGTAAATTTCCAATAAATATCTTAAGAATATATATAGGAGGTATAGTATTTCTCAAGCATCCAACTAGACTTCTCCAATGAGCCAAAGATTATAAAAAAAAATTCCTTTTTACCTTGTTTCAAATTATAAACATATTTTATGGTTACCTCCTCAGTATAAGAACCGTACTATCCATTACACCATCACCTACCACATCCTTATTCTTATACTATGATTTAATGGTTTTATATTCTTTCACTTTGAGTTGTCCCCTTATGATAAGAGCTTGTTCTACTTTCCTTGCTAACTCAATCACTTGATCAAAAGATGTGATAATAGTAGTTTCTAATTCATAAGATAACTATTTTTACAAATTTCCAATAAACATCTTAAGCATATATATAGGAGGTATAGTATATCTCAAGCATCCAAATAGACTTCTCCAATGAGCCAAAAATTATAAAAAAATTTCCTCTTTACCTTGTTTCAAATTATAAACATATTTTATGCTTACCTCCTCAATATAAGCACCAAACTGTTGAACAAATAATTCTAATGTTTCCTCAAAAATCCTCAAAGAATAATTAGGTAACCGATAATACCATTCTAATGCCATGCTAGAATGACTCTTAAGAAACATCTTTCGTAATAATATATCATCATAGATGATATCATGGCAAGCTATCCTAAACATCCTTAAATGCTTAATTGGGTCCTCTATTCCCTTATAGATAGGAAAATCCAACATTAAAAATACTTAGGATAAGGCCTAGTAGCAAAAAAAATATCCAATGGTTGATTACACATTTCCTTATAACTGTATGTAAACCCTGAAGGCTGAATCATATCCATCCTTGAAACCAATTGATTCATTATACTTGCCAAATTTTGCATTTTTGAATCACTATGTATGTTTCCCATGCTCCCCTGACTTAGGTTGGACATGTGAAGGTTGTTGTTATATGTGGAGCCTTATGAGAATGAAATATTAACTTGTGGAAGAACAGAGGTAATAATGTTAACATTAGAAGATGAAGGAAGAAATTGAAAATAATTTTGGGTGCCACTACTAGTTAGAGGAACTTGTGGACTTCTTCCAACATTGGTGGTTACAGTAGTGGCATAAGTTGGCTTAAACGGATTGACACGATGCAAAGATTTAAACAAAGGATTGATGTGAATATTTTGAGAAGAAATGGTTTGTTCCTTAATATTTTTAGGAATATCACAAGAAGGAAGAGGATTAGAATTAATGTTCACTTGAGAATTAATGATGGAGGGTAATGAAATATTATGTTTAATTTTATGCTCATTACTAATGTGATTAATAGATTCTTGAATATTATTTGTATATGAGAGAGATGATTTGACAATATTATTATCAAGATCATTAAGGAACTTTTGAATAATTTTATCTTGTTCATTAGTGTATCCTAAGGCTAGAGAAAATTGAGAAAGATGAAGAAATTCATTAATAGTTTCCTCATACTTTTTATTAGTAAAAATTTCTTCATGTTCTTTATTAAAATAATTATGTGATGGGATTAAATATTCTTTATGTTTTTTATGAGTTTTAGAGTATTTTTTAGATGCTAAAAATATTTGAAAAGGGAAAAGAATAAATTTTAAAATAACAAGGAGGTTTAGAAAGACAACCATTGACTATAGTTTAGAAAGAAAGAGATTAATTAATTAACTCACTCTTGATTTGAATAGGGCCAATTTTTTTTTGGTAAGTAAAAGGATTGCATTACTTCTACGAGTTTTAAGGCTCCCAAAATCTTATGACAAAAACAACCATACTTGCTATGAACAAAGAAGATAATGAACAAGGGAGGATACCCCGAGCCTAGAACAAAGAAAAGCAAACCAGAGGACACAACCTCAAACCTAAGGAAAGAGGAAAAGTACGTTACATAAGAATAAAATACTGCAAAGAAAAAGGAAAAGGCTTCATGCAAGGCAACCATGGAAACAAAATACAAACAACAAAGAAAAAAGGAATAGGCTCCACGTAGGGTAGCCATAGAAGAAAAAATTAAGGATTTGAGGAAATTATTCCTTAGCAAAAATCCTATCCTTGTCCTTGGTGTCACCTTGACCAGTTTCCTTAGGCTCCTCTTTGACCACAACCACCTCCTCTACTTTAGACCCTCCATCAACCTCCTGGCCACTCTGGCCTCCAAAGAAAATATTTTGAAGTTCTTCCCAAATATCAATGATTGAATTGACCATGGCATTCATCATGCCAGTCATGGAGGAGATGATGAATTCCTTCAACCGCTTCACCTCGTCATCTACCTATTCATCATTAGTTTTGATGTCAATAATATTTTTACCTCTCGCTATCTAATTTTGGAGGTAAACATATTTCCTTATGGGACCTTCTATGCTTTCAAAACTAATGCTTTTCCTCACCTTCAGCTCTGTGACAACTTCAATGGCCTTCCTCTTTCTCTTTGCTAGAGAAATATGGGCAGAAGGCCCCACAGGTTTGGCTGGGATAGGGATTCTTGGATTGGCCTTAGTGCTAAGAGCTAGGACATAGGTGTAAATTACTTTGAACATGCCTTGATGAAAATGGAGTTCATGGTATTTCTTGTTCCTATAGGATGTAATCGAATAGTTGATGGAATTGAGGAAAATTGGAGGATGTTGATTAGATTGATATCACAAAAGTGATTCATGAAGGCCAAATGATAAGTACAAAGGACTTTTTATGAGTCATCGACAGTGATGAACTCCATGACTAGCTTCATCACATCATTCTAGGGGGTGTTCAGGTCACTCCTATATATTCCTTGCTTGGTTCCTTTATAGATCCTTTAGTTATACTTAATCCTTGAGTTCCACCTCCCAGTTGTGCTTCTATCTATGGATTAAACATCCTTTCATATTATGCCCAATTATCATGGATAATAGGTTGAGATCCATGTAGAAACTTCTCCCTTGAAATGTAATAGAGCCATTATCCCAGGACTCCAAAAAGTCCATGGTGATGTCGAGCTCCTCACTAGTGAACATATGAAGGAAGGGAAAGAAGTGCTTATTGAGAATTATCTCATCAAGGAGGTCACAAATAACTTTACTAGACTCGATGAAAATCATGGTGAAATGGCGATGGGGATTGGAAAAGGACTAAAAGGAAAAATAGGGATGTGAGAGTCGATGGGTTTACTACACTAGTGAGGAAGGAAGACAACCAAGGAGATGATGGTTTTGCATGGAGGAAAAGTGGTGAATTTATGGATGGAGGCTTGAGGAAAATACCCCAAAAACTGAAGGTTGCCATTAATGAACACAATGGAGTAATTTGAATTTAGCGCTTGGGGACTAGAAGGCTCAATCTTGTATTGGGAATGATTGCTCAGATGAGGATGTTGTTTGAGGAGATATGGAAGGTTTGCAAAGATAACCTTTGGATATTTGCCATGATTGGTTTTGGAGCCTAGTATGGTGTTTCTAGAAAGTTTGCCTTTGCTGTCATGATCTTCTGGTAAGGTGTGCTTTAGGTTATAGGATACCATCTTAATATGACTGTTTCCATCATTTCTTTTCCTATTGAGATGCCACATCCTCCTCATGATGCTATTGGTAATCTACTTGTCTTAGGCTATGATTATATTTTGGGAGTGGATATTATTTGGCTCTATGTTGGCATGGTGTTGATGCCAAAGCAGACACTTGGAGTAACTAGAGTAGATGCCTTTGTGGACCATCCTCTTGTTGGAAATAAAAACATAACCTAGGTACCTACACATGGTTGACATGGAATACCATAAATTGTAAAAAGCATTAGTGTACATTCCAAAGATAATGGTCCAGATAAGCATGACCTTATGGCGGTGGATGGTTTGGGTGGATAGTTGGATCCCACTCCTCATATAGATTTTAAGGAACCCATATTTCCTACACTTAGTTGGAATATTCACTCTACACGTGGACATTCAACTTCTCCTTCTGTTGTTACGCATGTGACATAGGATGATGATCCTGGAGGAACACATCCTCATGAGGAAGACCAATGGGATTATTCCTTTAAGGTTTTTCCTGGTCAATAATGACACAAATTTCATCAAGAATGTCATCATTCCAGGTCAAGATGTTGGGTGTGTGGACTTCACTATTGTCTAACTTATCTGTAGTTATATTTGCTTATCTGTAAGCATGTTGGAATATAACTTCCTACATGTTAAGGATTAAATTCTTGGTGCCTTCAATGTAGTCCCTGACTCACAAATATGGAATGCTATTGTTGTTATTGAGGTAGCTAATAATATTGAGGGAGTCTCCTTCAACAATTGACCTATTGGAAAATTTCTTGGCAAGGGAAAGATCCTTCCACATGCTTTTTACCTCAACAACATGGTTGGTCTAGTCACCCAATCCCTCAGTGAAGGTGAGGATGACTTCTCCTTGATGGTTTTTTAGGATGCCTCCTACTCCTACTTTACCTAGATTTCCTTTTGTAGTTCCATTAAAATTTAGTTTTAACTAGCATGTTGGAGGAGGAATCTATTTGGAATCAATTCTTTGGTTGATAGGAGGATGAAATTCCTCTAAGGATATGCCAAGGGATCTGCCCATGTCAATATCAAACCTGGAGGTATGTTTTGTGGATGGAGGTATAAGGGAAGCATTTTATTTTACATTGACTAGGATCTTTCGAGATATTAGCTCCAGGATAGTCGATTGTTGGGAGAAGACTCTATGGTTTATTTCAAGCCAAATTTACCAAAGTAAATGGTGGAGGTAAGTTTTCTAGAAGAATGTGAGGCAAGGATAAAAGAAGGGGGAGGGCCATTGGATAAAAATTTCAATGATGAAACAATGTTTGGCCCAAAGTATGTGGAAGGATTGGAATATGGAGTCAAGGATGGATGAGGAGAAGCGGTAGTGGAGGAAGAAATGAGAGGGAGATTCCCAAGTAGTAAGGCAAAGTGAAAATCTATTAGCGATGGTAATGCCTTTCTTGATCAAATTTTCAATAGTCATGATCCTTTATTGGATAGTGATCCAAGCCAAGAAAGACACCTTGAGAATGAGGGATCTAATCCAGATGAGGTTAAAAGGCAATAGGATGTTCTCATTATCAAGGAGAAGAATATAAGTAGATTTAACAGTAAATTCCCTGCTCTCTAAAGGTTACCAAATTAATTTATCAATATAGTTAGTGGAGGGGATGATAGTAGAATGTAGGAGGGAATTCAAACTAGAGGATTCAGTAGGAAGGGTAGTGCACCTAATGGTTTTCCATATGGCAGTGTTGTTCTGGATGTATAGGAATTCAGAGACTTGGTGTCCTATCCTAGCATCTGTGTAGGCTTTGAGTATGGATAGGATAGGATCTTAAATGAGAGGATTTTGGTAATCCATTTGTCATTCCAAAATTCTATTTTGCTTCCATACCCTAGTTTCCATATTAGACCTTTATTCATAAGAGACCTAGTGTTAATGATAGAATTCCAGAAGGTATATCCTCTAGTAGGGGCATCATCACTAACGAAATTAACACCTTACAAATATTTCCTTCTAAAAATGGAAGTCCACTCATTCTTGGTATCAGACACCAAATGCCAATCTTGTTTGTCTATCAAATTTGTGTTGAGGAATTGAATACTTTTGAGCCCAATGCCCCCTCTATCCTTAGATTTGCACACTTTGTCCCAGGAAACTAGATGAAACCTTTGATTGTTTTCATTTCCTGATCATAATAATGTTTTTTGAATTTGTTCTATTTTGTGGTAAACTACAATAGGGGCTTTGAATATAGAAATGAAATACACATGGAAGCATTAGAAGGAGGCTAACATAAGGGTGCTCTTGGTATCTTGGGATAGTATATTGCCCTTCCATCCTACAAGTTTCTTTTGGATCCTCTATATAACATTGTTCCACATAGAGGCTATGGGTTGGCCACAGAAAAGAGGGAGGCCTAGGTATGTGGTTGGGAGGTCAACTACAAAGCATTCAAGAATTCTGGAAATCTTTATTTATCTTTGAACATGTGTATTTAGGAAATATAGTTTTCTCTTGTTGAAATTCACATTCTACCCACCAGCTACTTCATAAAGCTTAAGGATGAATTTGATAACCTACGCCTCGAAGACAGAAGCATTAGCAAATATAATAGTTTCATCCATGAATTAATGGTGCAAAATCCAGGTGATTTCTTTGTCAAATCTACTTATTTGTTGTCTTTGGATCCTTCTGAAACTCTCATTCCCTTAAAAATTTTTTGGACTAAACATTTGACTCCTAAAGTTGCCTTTTTTTCATGGTTAACCATCCAAGATCGCATCCTCTCTGTCGAGAATCTTATCAAACATGGTATTCCCCTTTCGAATAGGTGTCTTCTCTGCCTTGCTAATTGGGAATATTCCTACCACTTGTTTCTCTTCTATCCTTTTTCTAGGTTTGTTATTTTTAATATTTTCCTTAAGGTCCACATCCTCTAGGTGTCCCCTCCCTCCATTGTCAACCTTTTTCTCCAATGACCAAACCCTTTTAAAAACCCTGTTCTTAAAGGTTTATGGAATAATTCTTGATAGGGGCCTGTTCTGCAAGCTTCTTGGATGGTCCTTCCTAGGGCTTCAACAATAATGATGAATAAGAGGGTTGAAATAGGATCCCCTTGCATTAGGCCTCTACTACTCTAAAAATACCCTACTGCAAATCCGTTGATGAGGATTGAGAACCACAGTGAGGATATGCATGCTTTAATTAGCTCAATCCACTCAGTATGAAAACCAAATTTCAACAAGATTGCCATAAGGAATTCCCAATTGACTCTATCATACGCCTTATTCATGTCGAGTTTGAGAACAAAGATAGAATTTTTGGTTTTTGAGGTAGAGTGCAGATCTTCATGGATCAAAATGACACCATATAGGATTGATCTGCCTTGGACAGAGCTTCCTTGGTAAGGATAAATGATGTTGGATAGGATACTTTTCATCCTATTAGTCATGATTTTAGTCAAAAAATTATAGGTAATATTACACAGGCTAATGGGTCTAAAGTCAGAAAAATATTTTGTAGCAGGGTTTTTAGGAATAAGGACGATAAAAGTAGAATTGAAACCTCATAGAATTATTTTGGAAGACTGGAATTATCTAATGGCTAGGCATACATCAGGTTGAACAATGTCCTAGAAGGTTTGAAATAAATGGGAGTAAAATCCATTAGGTCTAGGATATTTATCAAGGTACACGGAGAAAAGGACAAACTTAATATTTTCATATTGAAAGGGGGCAATTAAGCTGAGATTGACATTGTATGGAATAGAATGGGGCATATGATAGATCATGGAGGCTTGACCAGAGGTAGAATAGGAGTTGTCATCCTCAAGGAGAGATCTAAAATATGAAATAGCCTCATCTTTGATTTCCTCTAAATTGGTAGAAGTGCCATCATTTTTCACCAGTTCTTTGATTTGGTTGTTGCTCTTGTTCCTGAGGGTAGACACATGGAAAAACTTTGTGTTTGAGTCTCCTTCTTTGATATTAAATAAATTTAATAGGGTCAAAATTTTAATAGCAAACAAGAAATGAAATTTTAATATAAAACTTCAAATAGAAAAAAATAATTTTAAGAAAAAAAATTCTAACAGAATATAAAAGTAAAAAACTAAACCATTAAATCTTTAATTAATGGTATGATCTAGAAAAAAAAAATTAAATTGTCTTATTTGAATTTTAAAAACAAAAACTTAAAGATAAAAAGCAAAATTCTAACAGAATATAAAAAAATAAAATTAAATTGTTAAATCCATACAAACAAATTTAAATTATCTCTCTTTAATTTTAAAAACAAGAACTAGAGGAAAATGTTTCCTAATGGCCACTAAGGAGGTATTCACGTCGGGTTCACCAAATATGTAGAGGGGGAAAACTGCCCTACCACGTATAATTCCTAAATAAAATGCTAGATCTGCAAGGAGGGAACCTTTTGTGGGGTGAACCGTGGGTGTGTGTTGTACTCTACACTCGGTGCTAGGGGGAGGGGTTCACCAAGAATGGTTTTAGGACTCATTACAAGTCCTTAGGATATTCAGTAATGTTTGATGTATTTAATTTTAAGAAAAACACCTAGGTTTAGCCTTTCTAGTTCTAAACTAAGAAAGATAAATGACAATGCAGAAAACAAATTATGACAGCTAAAAATAGAATGCAAGCATACAAGAGTTAGCCTAATATGATTCTTTATTTTGGATGCTCACTAACCTAGGGTTTATTCCAAAAAACCATTAAAGCAAAAACCTAAAAAATAAATGCACAGGAATTATCCCTAGATGCAAACTAAATACTTTTTAATTTTAGATACCTAGGAATTAAATTCAGAACTGATTTAGAAAACCAGTAAGATATTTCAGAACACTTAGCTTTAACCGATGGTTGATCCTAGATTTTGATTCTTCTTGTCCAATAATATCAAAATACCTGATCCTGCAAGATAATTTTAGAAACACTAAAAATGATGATCAACATTAGGGGGTCTACTTAGGCCACTATGTAATATTCCTTGGAGGCACAACAATCAAGCCCCCTAGGTCCCTTAGATGACATTTTAACACAAAATAAAAAATTGACCTTTGGAGAATTAATCATAAAATAGATATGAAAAATAGTAAAAATAGAAACAGAATATGCCAGTATGCTCATTATGCAGTAATGAAGCTAACCAAATTGTTAGAAAGCAAAACTTGCCCCTAGATTAATCTCAAGAAAAATCACACTTCACAAATAGTAGGCACGATAACGCTTTGATGAAGTCATGCTTTGTTAGAATGGGGTGTGATTTTTCTTCTATGGACTAAAACCCTAAATTAGGGTTAGCAAAGTCATGCCTCAATAGAACAAGGTACAATTTCACTTCAAACACATGAAAAATAAAAGTGTATGCACAAAATATAAATTATATACAAAATCACAGAGAGCGAAACCTAAATGGAGAATGCCAAAGCAACAAAAGAAGGTTAAGTATCCTAACTGGCACTCTTTCTTTTTGAGCCACAACACACATACTAAAGCTAGAATATTTTTACCAAATATTTATTACATGAGATGACACCACTTGGCTAGGTGCCTTACTTGCCACATACATTACAAAATATTATGAAATAATATAGAATCCCCCATATTGGAAGTGGGTCATTACATAAGCCGATAAGGATTACAAAATAATGTTAGTATGGGATCCTAACATGTCCTCCTTCAAAAAGCTTTGTCCTCAAAGTTGGAAATGAGGAAATTGATGCTAGAGTTGGTGGAGAGACTCCCATGTAGCATATTCTAGTTGAAGTCCATATCACTGAACAAGGAACTCAGTAATGGTGTGGTTGTAGAGAGTGTGAGTCTGATGATCTATCTATTTGGGCTCGAGCAAGATAGAACCTTCTTCATCCAATTCTGGGAGTGTATATTGAACCTATACCTAAGTGCCCACAAACTTCTTGAGAGAGGATACATGAAAAACATGATGGAGCTTGGAGGTAGGTGGGAGGGCCAATTTTTAAGTTGTGTTATCATTCATCTATAAAAAATGATAGGGTCCATAGTATTTTATAAGTTTCTAACACTTGCAAAGTTGGAGGGGTGACTATTTATATGACTGCAAGTGAAGGAAAACTATATCACCCACATCAAATTTATGCTCATAATAGTGTCGATCTACTTGTTGGTGCATCTAATTTTGGGATACATCCAAATTTAGATTCAGTTGGTAGAGGACATCAACACACTTATTGAGAGTAGTTTCAATGACATGGACCTTAGAACTACTCAAAATGTAAGAGTAAGACTGATTTATGGGCACCCATAAGCTACCTCGAAAGGGGTAACCTTGGTTTCTATGTGATAGGAAGTGTTGTACCACCATTTGACCAAAGTAAGCCACTTTTCCCATAGAGTAGGATGATTAGATGCAAAGCAATGAAGGTAGATCTCTAAACATTTGTTGATAATATTAGTCTGGACATCTGTTTGTGGATGATAGGTTGAACTCATTTTTAGTTGAGTTCCCTACAACTTAAACAATTCTTGCTAGAAATGACTAGTAAATGTTGGGTCACGATTGGACATGATGGAGGTAGGCATACCATGAAGGCAAAAAATAGAATCAAGGAAAAATTGGGTAATGGTTGAGGCTATGTAAGGATGGGATAGGAAACAAAAGTGAGCATACTTAAAAATATGATCCACTACCACAAATATAATAGATTTGCCTCTAGAATTAGGTAAATCTTCAATAAAATCCATGGAAATATCCGTCCAAACCTAGTCAAGAATGGGCAAGGGTTTAATGGTTCCTGGAGAACACATTGTTTCACCTTTCATCCATTGATAAGTATCACAAGCTGCCAAAAAATCTTGAATGTCCTTTTTCATACCCTTCCAAAAAAATGCACTTAAGCCATTCATATGTTTTGAGAAATCCTGAATGGCCCACATATGGGGTGACATGCATTTTTTTCATGAGAAGTTTCCAAAGTAGGGACTTGTGTGGAATAATAAGGTGTTGGTGGTAACAAAAATCATGGCCATCCCAAGTGTATCCTAGACATGAAGTAGGCTCGATGCGTAGGGAGGTAACCAAAGTCTGCAAATCAGAATCTTGAAGTACCTCTTGGTGTAAGGAATTTATCTATTGGAGAATAGGAGATGAAATGACACAACATTTTGAGAGCCTCAAAATGGTGAGAGAGAGAATTAGCCATAATTATCCTTACCCTTATTATAGGTGATATCACAATCATAGCCCATGAGTTTAGAGACCCATTTTTGTCGTTCAGGGGTTGCAACTTGTTGCTCCAAAAAGTATTTAAGACTCTGATGATCCATTTTAATGGAGAAATGATGTCCAATGAGATACGATCACTAATGGATTATGATATGTAGAATTGCCATCATCTCCTTGGCATAAGTGGATTTTCCCAAATTACAACTAGAGAGAGATTTACTAGTGAAAGCCAAGGGTTGCCCTTCTTGCATCAACATGGCACCAATACCACAACCAGAAGCATCACTTTCAATGACAAAATATTTGGAAAAATATAGCATGGCTAAGACTAGAGTGGTGGTCATAGCATGCTTCAACTCTAGGAAAGCTTGTCCAGTGGGTCCCGACCAAGTAAAATATTCATTTAACATGGAAGTGAGGGGAGCTACAATTTAACCATAGTTACAAACGAATTTATGGTAATAACCTATAAATCCTAAAAATCCTTGAATACCCTTGAGAGTGTGAGGTTTTGTCTAGTCCTAAACCACCTAGATATTATTGGGATTAACTTTATTTCCATTCTTGGTGATGATGTGTCCTAAATACTATACTTCTATCAATCCAAATAAAAACTTGGACCACTTAGCATAGAGTTGATGTTGTGCCAATAGCTTTAGAATCTGATCCACATGAACAAGATGCTCTTCCCATGAACGGTTATATACCAGAATGTTATCAAAGAAAACTAAGATAAATTTTTGAAGGAATGGATAAAAAATATTGTTCATGAGGTTTTGGAAAGTGGAAGGAGCATTAGTGTAGACACAAAAAATTGACCCACTAAGGTGAGTAATTTTCCCTAGATCCCTTGTTTTCTCCTTGGAAAAGTAGGATCATATTTGAGCCTATTTTATCCTACTAAATATTATTCATTTCTCCTTAATACTATACCATTGGATCGGGCTCAAAAAGAGCTTTTCAACGATATATGATATGACCCATTTTGACTCCTTTTGATCCTAAAAATGCATTAAAACCACATGGGGGTCTAGTTGGTGTGATGTCATGTCTCGTCTTAACGGGGCGTGATTTTGCCATTTTTATTTAATTTTTAATTTTATTTTATTTTGGCCCACTCAGATCTAGGTTTAATTCCTCCAATTTTTTTTTGCATCTACTGTGAGTTTATTTGTGCCTACCTTTATTATCTAAAAAGGAAGAGCAATCCCACTATTTTGATATATCTCAATATCATGATCACAAACTTACTAATGCTCATGTGATATTTGTCTTCTAACACTCGCTTATTGATTTTGTTTCACTCTAATTTTTGTGTCTTCTACAAGCTAACCTAAAGTATGAATTTTGGATTTTTATTTCCTATTGCGTGGATTGGATTGTTTCTTAAGTCTACTTTACCAAATTTGGATTGCTATTTTCCTTCTTGAAACACAAGTGCAACCACAAAAATTGTAATAAAAAGTTTATATAAAAACACATCAATGTTATAAAATAAATCAAATATCACCAATGTAAAATATTAAAGCAAATCTTAATCATTATTTGATTCAGATAATCAATATTTTCTTGTAATCTTCAGCTAAACTTACTACTTCATCTAACCATGGAAAAGAGAATGTAACTTTACGATCCTCAATTAAAACCCCTCTATTGGCTAGCCTACATGCACATTTGTTTCCTTTCCTTAATGTATTTGTAAACTTGATTTCTTCAAGCTCTTTAGCAAGATCTTGAATTTCCACAATTATCTCTTGTATGTTTCATGGAGCCTTTGCTTTTCTCAAATTATCTCTTGTATGTTCCATGGAGCCTTTGCTTTTCTCAATATTGCATTTATTACTATGAGTGAATATCTTTCCATCCATACTCTATTACATTTCATTTATTTACATATTTTTAACCCTTATAAAGTTTCCCAACTTCATTATTTGTCTTAAATCCACTATTGAAAGTGTAATGAAACAAAATCTCTCCTCTATTATTTCTAATTATACTTAGTTTATTATATTGGTTTGTATAGTTAAAATATTATAAATTTTATATATTTTTAAGTAATAAATATATAAAAGGCAACTTAAAATAGTTTATGAAGCCAAATAAAATAATCAATATATAAGATACTTACGATAAAGGGTCCAAGGTTCAAATCCAAAGGGAATAGGATATATACATCCCATAAGCAAATATTAAAACATGAATGCCTCCTACCACACATAATGGATCCAAATAAGTATGATGTGGTCTAATATGCTCAATGCTCATGGGCCTTAAAAGTTATCATATTTTTCTTTTATTCACTTATGATCGATAGTAAATTTCAATATATATTTAATTTTTTTAAATATTTTAAAAAATTATATTAAAACAAGATTATTTACAAGTTGGGACGAGACTCCTCCCAACCTTAGCCAACAAGAGCACTCATTTCCTCCTTTTAAATTTCCAACAAACTTCCATAACTCTAAAACCCAAGATCCTAAGAACTAACCACTTTTTCTTACAACACTAACAAGATATTTTCATAGGAGCCAAATATCCTAAACCATATGTTTACAATGGTTGTCCAAATTAGCCAGACATTAGATTTTCCCACCAACCTACCTCATCCTCTCATCCTCACAATCCATGCCACTATGCCACTAAACCCTTAACTCCTTGGTACACATCTTAACCAGGAATTAAACCACTTTATTTTAAGCTCTACCCACATAAATTGAAATCACATAATCCAATTATCTCCACAACTCCTTAATTTGGATGACAACAGTCCTCAATATCCATGTCTCCAAAGCAAAGTTACTCATGCAATTAGATTCTATGATTATACTCCTATAACCTTATCTTATCGCTCATATATAAGCAAATTTAAAAGCTAAGACTTTTAATTCATTATTCATGGCCCTGCCCAGGCCCCATAGTTCCCAATAGAGCACTACCCCAACATGATTCATAAAGACCATTCTAATTATAGCTCTAAAAAGATTACCTTTTGTAAATCCATCGATATTAATTTTAATCCAAACTTTTTATGGTATTTTCCAACTAGATTTATCCTACTCCTCTTGTACTTTGGATTTATTACCCATCATCCCTATATCAACCCGAGTTTCCTCTTTAGCATACACTACCACAGTGTCTACGACTTTGCTTCAAATGACTTACTAGATGCCATCCAAGGATGAAAAAGTTTTTTATTTTATTTTACCATTTCTTTCAAACCATACTTGCCACCAAATAAATTTTAATACAAGATTTCACTTTATACAAAGAGTTTCAGAATTAAATCTACTCCTCTTCTGTATTTTCCAAATATAAATCTAGTTTAAATGACCATTGGCTCAAAATTTATAAGCTAAAAACCATCACTTTCAAATATGGTGCATGAATGGGCACTCAAACATCAAGTGTTCAGATGTTTCCTCTCTTTTGTAGCATAAAACACATTAATATGGAGCAACATTTTTCCTATTTCTCATATTATAAAAATTAACAATTCCATTGTGCATGAACTGTTAGGAAAAGAAGTTTACTTTTAACCAACCCTTTGACCATAAAATATTTCTCTAATCCTCAACATGATATGCATGATATGGAGGTTATAGAAGGATATTATAATATCCATCCTTCACTATGTAGACTCCAAGGGTCCCATAGTCCCAAGCTAATTCATCCTCCTCATATCTACTTGGGAGAAATTTATTTGCAAATATTTTAGTCATGATGAGTGTCAATTTTGAAGGGGTTTGATTTGGCTACTTTTACAACTTCTTAAACTACTTAAAATTATAATCCCCTAGTTGTATGGTGTTTAAATAACATTTAATGTTGATCCAACCCCTATTTTCCATGGTTGTTTTTACTAGTTGTAATTTTGGGAATTCAATAATGATAGGTGGGTATTGGTACCATGAATTATTTAAAATTGTACCTTCTCCCCTCTCCCCACTTTCCAAAATAATACATCTTTCACTACTTGAGATCCTAAATTTAGAACCTGCCACACTAGGGACCCATTACCATCCAAAGAGAAATGAATCACCTCATTTGGGTTAACCTGCCCCAAATATTTACTAGTGAAAAATCTACTAAATAAAGAAGTTGGTTGAGAGATCCACCTTAAATAAAGCTTTCCAACCAAATATATGTTATTTAGCTATGATCTCCTTAGGCCCAAACCTCATTTTGCCTTGAGTTGGATTACTTTCTTCCAACCTACTAATTTCCATTTTCTCTCTCCTTTTACTCCTTCCCATAAAACATTTATAGCCATCTTGTCCAACTCTTTCCATATGGTATATAGGGCAACATGGATAGAAAATTTATAAATTGGCATGGCCTGAATGACTAATTGTAAAAAAATTAATCTACCCCCAAATAATAACCATTTGTGAGACCAATGGGTGATTCTTTCTTTAATATGATCCAAAATATTTCTCTAGATAATTATCTTTAGTTTTTAAAAATGCAAAGGGATCCCCAAATAGACCACTACAAGAGAATTTCTCATGAATCTCAAGATATATTAAATTCTATCTTGAATCTTGTAATTAATATTGAAGAAGACCACTTTGGATTTATTATCATTTATGACTTGGTTTGTGGACCTAATATTAACACTAAGAGTATCTTTGGTTATTCTTTATTCCCCGATTTTGGCCATTCCCACAAATATTATGGAATCCATAAACTGTAGGTGAATTAAAACCTCCTCGCCCACCTTGATACTTGTTAGAAAACCTTATTTTCTTCTCCTTAAGATGAGTCTACCAAAGCCTTCAACCAATATAAAAAAATATAAGGGGAATAAGGATCTCCCTGATGAAGGCCTCGAGTGGATCCAAATAGTTGTAAGGAAATACTATTGATTAACACTAAGTATGTCAAAGTAGAGATGCAACTCATGACCCATTTTACTCAATCCTGAGAGAAACCAAGGGTTGTCATTATCCTTGAAAAGAGACTCCACTCCACCCTATCATAAGCCTTTGACATATCTAAATTTATGAGAATTCCTATAGTGCTAGATTTTTACATTGAGTGGATTGCCTCCTAATCTGGAAACTCTTTACAAAACCCCCTTGGAGAAATTTTATCAACTCAACCATTACCTTTATGATTATTTTATATGTGACATTACATAATATGATAGGTCTATAATCTAAAACATGCACTCCCTCCTATTTTGGAATTAAGGCAATGAATGTATGATTTTAAGCATTATTTTAATACCTTTGGACTCTTCTATAAAAATAATTACATCCTCCTCCAAGTTGTCCTCGAAGGTCTAAAAAACTTGATTAGGAAGCCATCTAGACTTGGTGTTTTTCCCATACTCATTCCAAAGACTCATTTTTAGCTGATCTCTATCAATGGATTTAAGTAGGGCCCAATTTTATTCTTAAAAGATAATAGAGGATATGAAAACAATAAATTATTTCTAAGCCTCTTTATCTTACACCTACCTTAAACAATTTAGAAAAATAATCCATCGAATGGAAATGCATACCTAGGATCATATCAAAGAAGTTCATGTTCTCATCCTAAATAGCTTCCATCTTTGTTCATATGAATACTAGCACAAGCAGTTTGATGGAAAAATTTGGTGTTCTTATCACCTTCCAATAAAAAAATGGTTCTTGTAGTTTATTTCTAATATATCTCCTCTTGGTTGTTAATATCCTCAACAAATTTATGCACTTCATCATCCTCTTCTTTGAGTTGCTCTGTAGTTGTTTCTTTTCCTGAAGAGTTTTTGCACCTCATCTCATCTAGCCATCAATGGAGCTCTTTGGACTTGGAAGTTTGACTTGTTAGCTCATATCCATTGTTTTAGTTGATCCTTGACATAATAAAGCTACTTGTGGAATTTAAACATTATTATGTCAAATGTCAGTTATCCCTCTTCCCACCATTGTGGAATTATCTTTTTAAGTTTCTCCTTTTTTTTTGGAATATAGTACATTATTTGGTACATGCTAATGTACCACCTTGGGTACATATTTAGATTAGGAAATAGTGTTCTAGATTAGAGGATGAGTATTTACTTTATGTAATGTAATAAATGCATAAGTATTATTAAAGTGTGTAAAGTATTTTGGTATTGTAAATGTGCATAGTACTCCATGTGCACATGAGTCCATAGAATAGGAATATGAAGAGTCTCTAGAAGAGTGAAGGCCAAGAGTACTCTATATGAAGAGTCACACTACATTATCTATATCTATGTGTGTGTGAGCAAGTGACATGATTTGTAGTTTGAGAGAGTATGTAAGTATGGGCACTTAAGATCTTGATTCAATGGAGATACAATTTTCATGAGCATTTGTTAATGGAAATTTTATGAGTTATTTTTAAAGTTATTTTTGAGTTTTATACTTTTATAATATTGTCATTATCATATATTTCATATTGCAACTTTATTTTAGATCTTCTGGTTATTTTATATTGAGTATTTAGCTTCAAAATCTAGTAGTGGTATAAGAGATATATGAATAATATCATAAGCAAGGAGAAGGTTCTGATAAGAAGGATTTGGGACAATTGTTGCCATCCAAAAACAAGCCCAAAAGGAAGAAGTTTTTGGTAATAATATTTCCAAATTTTAGATAAGTTTTTTGAAGATCTCAAGACATTCAGATTATTGAGAAAGAATACAGTGGAAGAGATCAGATTTGAAATTAGAATTTGACAAGAATATTGAAGGAGAAGGGAAGATTGAAGAGACCACAATTTTGAGAAGTTTAAGGACAACCATAGTATTTTTGAAGGCTAATTTGGAAAGGAGAAGGTTGCTAATTTTTGAGGTAGAAATAAAAGGGTTACAAGATAGTAAATTTAAGGAAGTATAAAATTGTGATTTGGAAAATATTAGGGTAGATTTTGAAGTGCCCTTGAATAAAAATTTTAAGGAGGACTTGATAGTGAAAGAAGGCATCAATTTGGATATTTTCGTTGTAGTTTTAGACAACAAAACAAAGGAGGAACTAACTGAAAAGTTGCAGATTTTTTTGACAAAATTTGGGCAGCTCTAATAGTAAGATTCAGAATTTGAGAGAACGTATTTGGAGGATATTTAAAGCCACAAAAATCAGATTTTGTGGACAACATTATAAGGAAAAGAACTGCATTCTGGAGAACTTTAGGGCAGATTTGAGAGAGTTTTTGGGCAATGAGCAAGTTGGTATTTGAGCAACAATTAGAGCTGCAAAATTGATAAGTTTTAAAGCAAAAAAGTGAAAGGAAGTAAAGGTGAAAATTTTACAAGATCAAGATAGCAAAAAGGTGAATCAAATCAGCAAGGAAATTAGTTGCAAAAGGAGTTCAAAAAGGTATGCAATATTGGTGCTACACAAGTTTATTATTTGAGCATTAAAATCATTCTAAATTAAGTATTTGAGAGCACCATATTAACTTTATTAAATTCTAAAGAAGCAAGTTGAAATAGAGAGTCTTCAAGAAAAATAAGTTGGTAGTATTTGCATATTAAAATCTGCAAGAATAAAAGAACAAAGATCTAAGTTAAAGCTTAATTGAAAAGAACCCTACCAGCTCCAAGAGAGACACCAAATGGACCCCCCTCCCCTGGTTGGCTCAAGGTCAATTTTTATGGGTCTTCCAAAGGCAATCTGGGAGATGTATGGGGCGAAGGAGTTTTTAGGTACCATATAGGCAACATCATTTTGGCCTTTGCAAAAAATGTGGGGATTCAAACTAACAACTATGCGAAAGCTCAAGCTCTTTGGAGGTGTATTCAGATCAACAAAACCATGAATAACCTAATCATTTTCAAAGGGAACTCACTCATCATGGTTAATCATATCAACAATAATAAAAATGGGGGTGGAACATTCACAACATAATCCAAGACTGCTAGAATTCCCTCTGGTAGTGTCCTCAAAATGTGATCACCCATGTTTTTAGAGAAGAAAATAAGGTGGTATATCTCTTGGCCAACTCAATGACCAATCAAGATATCCTGATCATTTGGGAAGATGTCTTCCCCCAAGAATTCCGCATGGTAGCCAATCATAATGCAAGGTAAATTTGTAAAGAGTAGCACTAGCTGCCAAAAATGTGTTTCATTAACACCTGAGGTATTTTTTCTCAACACTAGAAAAAATCTAAGGATTGTCACAAACGTTAGCTTTAGAATCCACAAAGGTGTTCCTTCAATTCCAGACAGGTGTTCTCTTAACACCATGATCATTGGGAAGCCACTAACATCCATTATTATCTGATGGTATACCTATATGACCACCCATGTGGGTTTCTCTATTTGTGTTATCTTAACCATTTACCCCCCATTGCCTCTGCTCTCGACATACCTTTGTTCCCTCATCCTCATTTTCCCCCTCCCCATGGTGACCTCTTACCACCTTCATCATTTTCCTCCCTCGCTTGCTTCTTGCATTGCCTTCTCTGCTCACCCCCCCTCTCCTTTTAGGTCTAGCTTCTATGCTTTTTGTACCCCGTGCTCCCTTTTCCTCTTCAGTTTTTTTAGAGTAATAGCCTATCACACCCGATTCAAGATTAGGTTATTTAACCTAAGCCCAGTTCTTTCTTTGTGCACTCGCTTGAGAACATCCATTTGATTTTATATAAGTCAGTGTTATAGTTAACCTGATACTAGCCCCTCTATTGTGAAGATCATCATGGAGCCCCTTAACATTCAACTCGAGGTAGGGGTTGGAGCTTTACTTGAAGCTAAGAAATTCACCCCTTTCTTTAAGCTATTCATCGGTGTGGATGAGCAAGTGACCAAGGATTTGTCAGTATTTGGAATGATGGTGAATTTTAGGTCTATGGCCTAAATTTTGAGATAAGTGTCCACTCTATCACTAAAATATTTGGTTTATCTCCAACCGATAGAAGTGTTCATAGAGATAGACATAATTTCAAAGAAGAACTAGAGCACTTCCTTGATAATGGGAAAGACTTGGAGTGGGAGAAGGGAGGTGTGCTGCACTCGTATCTACCCAGGTCTTGGAATGATATTGTTGTCCCTATCATTCAATACATCACTGTTGATAATCCCAACCATCCTTTGCATGCTTATCACCTAGCTTTTGTGAATCACCTTCGTGATGTCAAATCAATGAATTTCCTAGACTTCCTTATCTAGTCCATCCACATCACCATCACCAATATTAGAATTAGCATGTCCTATAAGCCCCCTCATCACCAAGGCCTTTTCCTTATCCTTTGCAAGCATGCCCTTGCACACTAGGTTTCTAACGACATCCTTGATAGATCACCTAGCCCTAAAACTTCTTCTACTTACCTTCATAAGGAAAAGGATAGCTCCACCCATTCCTCCACTTTTGTAGATTCCTCTTAGAAGTAGGCATCCCCCATCGTGTCCCCTCTGATATCCCATTCCCCCATGTGTCCCAGTGGTAAGAATTTTTCTCTCCCAGCTCCCACTCCTAAGACTTATGCTCTGTCTGATCACCATCCCTCTGGCAAGCCCCTAAGAAGCAATCAAAAATCATTTTGCCCCTCTCAAAAAAGTAGGAAGTCCTATCGACTGTAAACAAATAACATGAGCACTTAATAACATATCCCTGAGGTCATCATTGACGATGATGAAGAAGCATCCAAAACTACTAAAGACGTACTGCACGTGGCCACCCTTTCTCGAATCAAAAAAACTATGGACCTCCTGAAGTCAGTAGCCAATATTATCAGGAAGGCCAAAACTAGCCTATACAACACCATAAATTAATTTTAGGAGCTCCCTAACATTATCGAGGCCCTCCTTGGCCCTTTCCAAAAATAATATGATCATCACAATGGGAAAGAGGCTTCCCAGTAACCCTAGGAAGATAGTCTTAGGTAGGGGAAAATCTGGTGATTGTATGAGTTTTTGTTTAGCTCTGGTCTGGTTGACTATTTTTTTGTGTTGCCTATGTTGGAAGGGTTGGACCCTCAAATTTTATTTTCAAAACTAGTTTGTTTTTGTAATATTAGCACTGTGTCTTCCCTATGTAATAGGGATGGGACCCTTCAACCCGATCAGTAAATAAATTTTTTTTACCTACCAAAAAAAATCTTACTTAAAAAGGATAAATAAGAAGAAAATAATATTAATATTTAATGTTGTTTTTTAGATCATAAAAGTGCAGATTTATTGGAGTAAGAAGAAATAGAATAATAGTATTTTTCTAAGCAAATAGAAGACCAAGTAAGGGTTCAAAAAATAGAGCAAAGTTTTAAGTGTCTAAAGACATTAATAAAACCATCGTGCAAATAATATGTGAAAGCATTGGTTTGAATTAGTGAAGCACCACCATATATCAATGAAGAGCCACCACCATTCAAGGAAAAACTATCATAGTCCAAGGAAGTGCCACTATTTCTCAAGGAAGAGCCACCATTAGAAATGCAAAGGAAAGCTATTAAGTTGAAGGTCCAATGCCATAATTTTACCCAAGTAGCCCAAACGAATGTAATTGAGATATTTCTATAAAATATAATGAAGGAACATACATAGAGGAGATAGAACATTGAAAATTAGTGCAAACTCCAAGTGTTAAATATTGGAGGAAATATTACATGCAAAGGATATTGAAAGGATAGGTGTGAAGAAGATAAAGCATTGGAAAGGACAAGCTAAAGCAAATTTTGGGTGCCAAAATTGTGCCAAGGCCAAAGGAGATGTTGAATATTAGTTGGAGGTGAGAAACTTGTAAAGTGTAACATTCAAAGTGTCATAATTTTATCAGACAATGCATAGTTACGTTACAAGTGCTTGAGGAGAAGGGAGTGAATTTGGAGTGTTAAAAGTGTTTAAGTGCCATGTGGCACATGTGAAGTGGAAGGTCAAAAGTTTTGAAGCAGTTCAAATTTTCACAATGAGGATAGCATATTTCAAGGTATTAAAGATAGTATAGTTCAAGAGAGATTCAAGAGAACAATAAAAATAGGAGAGTGTGTAAGAAATTTTGAGTGCAAGTAAGGAGAAAATAATCCATTTAAAACATACAAGATAACCATTCAAGTTACATACAACAAAGGAGTTGAAGAGTCAAATTGACGATACGATTGCATTATTTCTATTATAGCAATAGGGAAATAGTTAAAGCGCCTTTACAAGGTTGGAAGTTAGTTGACCAATAAAGAAGGAGAGAGAGTAATATTTTTGATGGAGGCCAAAGTACAACATAGAGAGAGGAGCACCAATTAGAAGTTGGTCAAACACTATTGACCAAGAGAATTACCACATTCAAGAATAAAGATATTTCATTTCATTTAAATTTATTTATATGCTCAAGATAGGAGATATAAGGTTACAAAAAATTATTATTTTCTAATTTTAAAGTGAAACTATCTATTTTGGAGAGATAAGAATTAATATTTGAAACCTTAGAAATATGATTAATGCTATTTGAGAATTTTATGAAGGTTTTAAATTTGGTTTGAATAATGGAAGGAATAAATTTGAAGTTTTGAAATTTGATTATTTGAATTTACAAAATAATTTGAAATATTTACAAATTTGATTAAATTGGAGTAATAAGTTTTTCTAAATCAAATTAAATTTATAAAATAATTTGAAATATTTACAATTACTACTAGCGCAGTAACAGGCAGGAGCGGAGGCAGGAATGGAGCAAAGCGGGAGCAGAGGCAGGTGCAATTTTTGCAAACATGTTTTTCATTCTGTTGGAGGTGGGAAACAGGGTTTCCAAACCCCTGGAAGCTGTGAGGCTCAAGGAGGGAACAAGCAAGGTTATGAAGCAACTGAGGAAGAGCAGGTGGACAGTGACAAGGACACTGAGGGTTTTAAAAAATTAGAGGGACACGAACCCCCTGATATTATTTTTGATAAGAAGGCCCACATCAAGAATTATGAGGGCAATAAGTCTTTTGCACAGGCCCTTAAAGGTGGCAATAGGGTTTCCTTACATTCTTTACCACCTCTCACTCCCAATGGGCAGAAGGTATCCGTGCTTGAAAGCGTAATGGCAGACTTTATATCGATGGAAAATTTTTCTCTGGTAGGCAAATTCATAGGGGGCAGGCCGGATATTGAAACGATTCGACGATGGGCATCCTTGAAGTGGAAGACTTCTGGACACATGGAGATTATTGCATTATCAAGGGGTTTTTTTGCGGTACGCCTTAACAATAGTGAAGATGCTAGTCGTATTCTAACAGGAGGACCTTGGTTCTTGGGCCGAAGAAGTCTTTTTCTTAGGAGATGGGCTGAGGATTTTGACCCGAAAAGCAGAGCATAAACTTTGCCCCCATTTGGGTCCGTCTCCCAAATCTCCCGTTTCATTGGTGGCATGAGTATTTTCTTCAGGGTATTGCCAAGACCATAGGGGAATTGGTGGCCATTGATAATCCAACCCTTGCACGCACCAGAATGACGCATGCTAGGATTTGTGTAAATGCAAACCTAGAATCTGAGCTTCCTACTCATGTGGAGTTAGAATATGGAAATATAACAAGATTACAGGTCATCGAATATGAAAATAGACCAGCATTTTGCTCTGACTGTAATATTCAAGGCCATCTCAAAGGACAATGCTCTTTTTTGAGAAGCCAGCAAACCCTTCCTAGGAATAATGATTCCAAGCGGCAGTCTTTCAGAAATAATGGCAAATACACAGGAATGTACAGGGTTAAAGATCCAAATGTTGAAAAGGAAAAGGCCTCTGGTTTGGGACAAATGGAGAATGAGGCTGAGCTTCACATGGACAATGGTAAGGACAAGCAAATTGCTACATCACAAGCTGACCAACAAAAGGTATGCTCTCCTTTCGAGAATCTAAATAAATTTAACATTTTGGCTGAAAACCAAATAATTACGAGAGGAAAATCAGAATGAAGGGTCTAATGTTGAGGATATAATTCTTGGTCTCCCTGCTTACCTTGACTCCCCAACCAAATCTGGACCTTCCAATCCTCCTCCTGTTGGCCATAAAGAATGCCCTAATGATGAGTCCTTTTATGTCCGAGAAAGAGAAAAAGTGCTTTCAGAGTTAATCAGCCCTTCCAAGCGACATTTTTCACCTTTGTCTTTGTCCCAATCCAGAGAAGGGGTTTCCAGATCTTGTTATCCAACGAGGTCACCCAAACCAAATTTAGCCAGAAGCAGGACTAGAAGCTCAATGAAATCCCCCATGATTGACTGTGGAGGTGAGAAAAAAAAAGGAAGAAAGTCAAATGCCCAGCAATGGAAAGAAGAGGTCCAAGATGAGATAGCTAATGGAATTCAGACTACTCTGTTTCCACCAACTGGAAATCTTCCCTTTGAAGAAAACAAAATTCTTAAGCCCCCTCAAGTCCAAGGCAGGGGAAGAGGGAAAAAACTTTAAAAGTTCCAAATGAAGATCATATCCTGGAATGTAAGGGGGCTCAATGGCCTTCCTAAACAGCGGTTAGTCAAATATTTAAGAAGAGATTTTGATCCCACTATTCTTATTTTGCAAGAAACTAAAGTCGATGAAGTTTTGTCTAGAAAAATTGCCCTCAATATCTGGAAAAATGGAGAAGCAATTTTTTGCAAAGCCAATGGAACCTCAGGTGGTCTTCTTTGTATCTGGAATCTGGGGAAGGTGGAAGGCAAGGTTATTCAATTGGGGGAAAGGGTAATGAGCATTATTTTTAAGGATAAGGTTAATGACCTTTCTTGGATATTAACAAATGTGTACGCCCCTAATTCTATATCTGGGAGAGCTGATATATGGAATTTACTCAGTCATTTCAAGGAAGCTTTTCAGGATATCCCATGGATAGTGGCGGGGGACTTTAATACCCCTCTTTACCCCTACGATAAAAAAGGGGAGTAGGAATTCCAACAAGAAGTATGGAGGACTTTCAAGATTTCATCAACAACAACAATTTATTGGATGTCAAATTAAAAAATGCTAAATTTACTTGGAGCAATAGGAGGTTTGGAAATCAACTTATAATGGAAAAGCTTGATAGGTTTTTTTTGTCACGGGAAGCAATACAATCTTTTGGGGATGCAAATCTGTTGTCCTTGCCTCGCATTGGGTCTGACCACAACCCGATTTTACTTGAAATTGAAGAGACTCCAAAATTCAAAAGGCCTTTTAGGTTTGAATCTATGTGGATGCACCACCATGATCTCAGAGACAAAATTTCTCAGTGGTGGCAGCATTCTTGTCAGGGCAGGCCTTCATTCAGATTAGCACAGAAACTTAAAGTGGTGAAAGAAAATCTAAGGATCTGGAATAAGGAAATTTTTGGAAATATTTTTGAAAACAAGAAAGCCATCTCTGAAAGGTTATCAACCATTGAGAAAAAAACTTGAAGAGGGATTGCCAGACCCTTCCCTACAGGTAGATGAAAAGAAATCCCTTGCTTGAGTACCATAATGTTCTAGCTGCGAGGAGACTTTTTGGCGGCAAAAGTCTAGAGCTAACTGGCTAAAAGAAGGTGATGCCAATACAAGATTTTTTCATGCATCTACCTTAAGGAACAGAAGCCACAATAGAATTAAAGAACTTGTTAGAGATGATGGATCACTCCTTTCTAGTCCTAATGAAATCAGAAATGAAGCAGTTTCCTATTTTCAGAATCTTTTAGGAGAAGAACATTTCAGTTCTGCCTTAGCTTCAGAATCAATGCTTTACCATATTCCTCATTTAATTTTTGATGACTTGAATGGGAAGTTAATTAAGCCTTTCACGGATGAAGAAATCAAAGAGGCCCTCTTCTCAATGAACCACGATAAATCTCCGAGGTCCGGACGGGTTTTCACCTCGTTTTTTCGGGCTTTTTGGGATATTGTAGGTTTTGATGTATGTGCTACTATCAAGGAATTTCAGTCCACAAAGCATATTCCAAGAAGTTTTAACTCCACTTTTATTGCTTTAATCCCAAAGATTCCTACTCCTAGATCTATGATGGATTTTAGACCTATTAGCCTTTGTAATGTTGTTTATAAAATTTTGACCAAGGCAATTGCAAATAGAATGAGGAAGATCCTTCCTATGTTTATTGATGTTTGTCAAGGCGATTCGGTCCCTGGAAGGTCCATCCTTGATGGGGTCATAACAGTTCATGAAGCCCTCCATTCGGTAGTCCAGACTAAAAAAACTGCTTTTGCTCTCAAGCTGGATATGAACAAGGCTTATGACCGCATAAACTGGAGTTTTGTCTCTGCCATTCTTCAGAAATTTGGTTTTCATCATGAATGGATCAAGCTTTTGGAAGGATGTTTTATGAAACCTTGGTTTTCGGTCCTTGTTAATGGTGCTCCTGCTGGATACTTTCAAAGTAAAAGGGGCCTAAGGCAAGGTGATCCTATCTCTCCCATGTTGTTTATCATTGTGGTTGAAGCCCTTGGGAGGACAATCAAAGTGCACTGTAATATTGGTCTTATTTCAGGAATTAAAGCATCATCACAAACACGAGCGAGTTACACATGAGCGGTTTGTGGATGATACTTTGTTGTTAACTCTTGCATCGGTTTTGAGGCTAAGGTCATAAAACATATTCTAGAGCTATATGAGGATGCTGCGGGGCAAAAGGTAAATTTTTCAAAGAGTAAAATTTATTTCTTTAACACTCCCATTCGAGAGGCGATTAAGATTGCTAGGATTCTTGGATGCTCGGTGTCTACTCTTCCATCCACATACCTAGGCCTTCCTTTATTTACAGGCAGAGCTACTGATTCCATGTGGACTAATGTAATTGAAAGAATTCAGAGGAAGCTGGCTGGATGGAAAGGGAATTTGTTATCTCAAGCTGGCAAGGCAGTTCTCACCAAGTTTTCCATTCAAAGCATCCCTGTCTACTTTCTCTCTATTTTTAAAGCTCCTACAAGTGTCTACACTAAAATTGAACAGATCCAAAAGAGGTTCCTATGGACTGGTTCTGAATCTAAGCGGCGCTTTCACTTGGTGTCCTGGGATAGGGTTTGCAAACCAAGGGAGTTTGGAGGTTTTGGGCTAAGGAGAATACAACATTTAAACATGGCCCTCCCGGCCAAACAAGCATGGCGTCTTTTGACAAATGCAAATGCAGAATGGATTACTATAATCAGAAGAAAGTATTTGCAAGAAATTGAATTCTTAAGTTATTCCTTTCCTCCCAGGGGATCAATTTTTTGGAAATCAATCCTTCAAACTAAAAACTTGCTAAGCAAAGGGCTACGTTGGAAGCTGGGAAATGGAAGAAACATTGATTTTTGGGACCACAAATGGTTAAAGGACTATCCCCTCTCTGGAGACCCCATCATTTCAACCCTTAGAGCTTGGACAATTGAAGTTTTTGGTACCAAAGTTGCAGATTTTATTACTTTGTCAAACAATAGAAGGGTATGGAAGCCAATAATGAATAATGATCTACCAGGGGCATCAATAATCTTGGAGAATGAATTAAAGCAGTCTTTACTCCCTTCGGCATTCTTGAGGACCAGACTTATCCGGGAAGCTTCGGACAATGGGGAATTTTCTGTCAAGGCTGCTTATCCGATGCTTATTGATAATGATGAACCTACTTTCCCTCACTTGGAAGTTTGGCCCAAAAGCATTGTTCCGAAGGTTGGTTTTTTTAGCTGGTGGCCATCCAAAATAAGATCCTCACCATGGATAACTTAATAAAAAGAGGTGTGATTGTTGTTAATAGGTGTTATCTTTGTATGTCTGAGTGGGAGTCTATTGATCATTTGTTTATGTATTGTAATTTTTCTGTCTCAATCTTGTTAGGTCTATTACAAGTGTTTCATATTTATTGGGTCCATCCTCGAGTCCATTTTTGACTTATTTGTCCAAGTGGCCTTTCCCCATTTTTGAATAGGCGTCTTAGGTATATGTGGAAGATCTGCCTTCATCACTACTTGTGGCAGATATGGTTGGAAAGGAATCGTCGGGCCTTCTTGGATAAGGTTTCTCAGTCATCCTCTGTCCTGTCAAAAATTTTAGCATATGCTAATGAGAATACTTGTTTAGTGCCTGCAGCATCTAGACCTCCAAATCCTTTTGAAGCTTCATTAGGCCAGTCATTAAACTTACCTCTCATTGATGGCCTCAATCATCCTCAAGTCTGTCCTAGAACCATGATCACATGGACCCCACCCCCCTAGGGTGGATTAAGTTAAATTTTGATGGGGCATCTAGGGGCAACCCAGGTGAAGTCGAGGCTGGTGGCTTACTTAGAGACCACAAGGGTGAGGTGCTTGTAGCTTTTGCGAGAACATCTTGGAGCTCAAACTAACAATGTGGCTGAAGCAAGGGCAGTTTGGAGGAGCCTCAAGGTGGCAGAGAATTATCCGAGGAAACTGTTGGTGGAAGGTGATTCTCTTATTATTATAAATCTTCTAAAGAACACTAAGAGAGCTCCTTGGAGATTTGATGACTACATCCATGAAGCAAGGGCTCTAATTCATGACCGAACTGAGGCCATAATTTTGCATACCTTCCGGAAGCAAACATGGCAGTGATAGAGCTGGAAAATGAAGGCATTGTAGCAACAAATTTGATCACGTGGACTGAAAATCTTCCTCATGCAGTCTCAATGGTGATAGATAATGAAAAAATTTAGATTGGAAGGCTCAAAGTGGATCAATGACAGAAAATGGGGGCATTTTTAAAAAAAAAAATTTTGAACCTTATAATGGATTTTGTCATATTTGTTTTTTTGTTCATGTGACTAGTGTTTTTTGCAGCTTGGTGGGGCACTGATATAGGTTTTTTATCTACAAATTCATGCATGGGAAAAATCTGCTTTGGCCTCAAGTATTTCCCAAGGTGTGTTTGGATTCGATGTCGCAAAAAGGCCCTAGCAAGAAATAACAAAGTGTTGGAGATCCCTGACAATGAGGCACCAGACCCCACCATAATAGTCTTGGAGAAGATGACAATTTCATCAGCCTCCAAGAGTATCAACCAGTTGAAGAGTCCTGTCTGGCCTCATCGGTGCATGTTGTTGATTTGTGTGATTCCTTAAATCTTCGTTTTATAGCCGGCGGTTCCGAGGGCACAAGGAGTCAAAGGCAAAATCTAAATATGATGGCAAGAACGATGATAAGAAGTTAGATGAGGACTACAAGGAAGACTGCTTGGCCTCTTGGCTGTCCATTCTATGGGATGTTTTTTTTTGACCATATTCTATTATTTTTATATGGGCACAAGCTACTCTGCATGGTGCTTGCATGATTAGTTTTTGTCTTTGTTAGTTCTTTTTTGCGTCTTTCTTTTCTGATGGCCATAATATTAGGCTTCCATAGTTTAGTTTGTCTGTATTCTAATGGAAGAGTAGGTCTTGGCCATTTTTGTTGTCAGTTTAAACTTTTAGGGCTTGGCCTTTGTCCAGTTGGTCAGTGGACCCTATTTTGTAAAATGGTTTTGGGTCAACCAGTTAAAACCCGGTGTTAATTATAATATTCTCTTACTTACCAAAAAAAAAAAAAATTTATAAAATTTGCAAATATATTTTTATGGAATTTCTAAATTTCTAAACTTGGAGTTATAAGGAATTCAAAATCAACATAGGATTGAGAAATTTAGAATTAAAAGAAATTATATTTTTTGAGATAAGGGAGATAAAAGGTTGTCGACTTTAAGATCAACAATTTGAAATTTATTCTTAGTCTATCAACAAAAACTGAGGAATAAAAGTAGAGTTTTTGAATTTACATTTAAAATTGTCTTTAGTCTACTATTCAAAACTAGGGAGTCAACCATAAAATTCTAAAGAATAGAAAGGTATATTACACAAAGTAAGAGGATTATGGATAAATTAGCAAGAGGGACATATCATCATAAAATGCAAAGAAAAATCACTCTTTATATTCCTTATCAACAATGTAAAATTATTTCACAAGAGGATAATTCTATTATTCAATATGGTAAGGATATTTGGTATATTGACTTAGGGGTAAGTCATCATATGACAGGAAATCTACATTGGTTTGATTGTTTAGAGGTTACTAATAATTTTGGTCTAAAGCTAGCAGATGGAAAGAAATATCCAGTTCATGGAAATGGATGTGTAATACCTAGTGCATATTACTCACATTTTATATTGTACGATACTATGTATATACCAGGGTTGACAACAAATCTCATCTCAGTAACCAAACTAATTGAAAGTGGAAGAACAATAGAATTAAAATGTATGAATAGGAAGAATAAGTATTTTATTAAAAGGCTAAATGAAATAGAGGCTACTGGATCAATTAACAATGGAATATACTCTTTAGATTTTATTTGTTTTTTACAAGAGCTTGTAATGGTTCAAGATAATACTAATGTCTTTTCTGAGAGACAGACTAGAGAAAACAAAGAATCATTCTACTATGGAATTAAATGGGGGAATACAGGATTTAGAAGAATAAAAATAAGAGGATAATTAAATTTTGCACTACAAGGATATCTACAGATCAAAGAATAACAAGAACCTGAACAAGATGAAAAGTATTTACATGATGAAGATCCATATTGAAGACTAAAGTCTTCAATAACCAAATAATATAATATAGGGGGATGTTGAAATATATTACATTATTTGTTACATGCTAATATACCACCTTGGGTACATATTTAGATTAGGAAAGAGTGTTCTAGATTAGAGGATGAGTATTTATTTTATACAATGTAATAAATGCACAAGTATTATTAAAGTGCACAAAGTATTTTGGTATTGTAAATGTCAATAATAGTCCATGTGCACATGAGTCCATAGAATAGGAAGATGAAGAGTCTCTAGAAAAGTGAAGGTCAAGAGTGCTCCATATGAAGAGTCATATTACATTATATATGTATCTATGTGTGTGTGATCAAGTGACATAATTTGTAGTTTGACAAAGTGTGTATGGGTACTTAAGATCTTGATTCAATGGAGATACAATTTTCGTGAGCATTTTTTAATGGTAATTTTATGAGTTATTGTTAAAGTTATTTTTGAGCTTTATACTTTTAGAATTTTGCAATTATTATATATTTCATATTGTAAATTTATTTTATATATTTTGGTTATTTTTATCTTGAGTATTTAGCTTCAAAATCTAAAATTTGTAACCAAAAGTTTTTTATTTTGAATGGTTTGTGGTGTTGCCCTGTATTGATCCCCCCTTCCAACAGAATGGGGAAGTGATTTGAAACTAGAACCTCAAAAATCTAAAATTTAGATTCCATTTCACAAATGCCTCCTATAAAACCAAATAATTTTCTAACTTCACCTTCCTATTATATGGCTCCTTCCTCTTATTAGTCCAAGTATAGTTGTTTCCAGGACATTTAATATCCACCAAGTGTAATGCATGGATATGTGCAATCATAAGTCAGTCCCTTGGGTTCAAAATTGGGGTTCCCCCTTCCTGATATCTAGATGATAATTTAGCATTAAAATCCCCAACAATAATCTAGTCTAACTTCTCCCTCAAGACTCATATCATGCACTCCTTTCCATTGATAAATTTGACAATCTAGGTTTTGAGGCCCATAGAAATGTATGATTAAAACCTGCTCAACTGTCATATTGTTCCTAAAATGTGATGTGAGAACACCCCTCCAAGCTATATGTTCTATTGTAATCTATTCAAGAGAGTTCCAAAAGGTAACTATCTCCCCTGAGAACCTTTGGGTAGCCACTTATATATTACCAACACCCTTACAAAGTCTATTTATTATTTTATACATGAGATCCAATGACATTTTTGTCTTTTGGATAAGTAAAAAAATTGTGTTACTTTTTGCTAAGAGTCTTCGAACAACATATTGATGGGTTTTGCTATTTAAACCCTTAATATTATATGATTGTATAATCATTGGTTACCTTGAGACCAGTAAGAGTCTATTGGTCTCACTGATCCCCTAGTTATCAATTTATCTCCTTGAGATGCTATCAATTCCTTATTTGATTTTATACCCACTCCCTGAGAGTTGATATTCTTTGATCTCTTCTCCACCTAGCTTATTCCTATAGTTTTATTTTATCTATTTTTTCTACCACATGCATGATGACATCCTTTATTATTAGTTGCTCCTAGTTATGCACTATCAGTACCCCTGCAATCTCTTATTTTGATAACTCACTACACTTTATTACCTGCTCAAATATAGGAGGAGACGAAATAGGGGTTTGAACATGGTTGTTATTATTTTTATTATTCCCATCCACTATGTCCATGAGTTCTTCTTATTCCTACTCCACTAGTGTCTTGAATATCTCCTACCTATGTGAGGGCTTGGGTTGGGTTTGCTCTTTACCATATTTTTTCTTTTGACATTTTCTTTTGGTCTATTCAAAACCATCTCTCGTGCTTCTCCTCCTTGAGTAATGTTGACTGCTTATTTTTTGGTTGTAGACTTACCCTGCTGAAGAGGATTTGAAATTTCTCAAAGGAGTCCCCATTTTTATGATCATATTGTTTGGGTAAAACTAGGCTAAATTCCCATTTTTATGAAAAATTCTATACCTGAAGGGTAATGCCTCGTAATATAGTTGTTGAATCTAAAATAGTCCTTCAAGTTCAAGTTCCACTTCTACTAGAAGAGGCCAACTTAGATCTATTTCCATGCACAATCTAGCATAACAACATTGTTTCCTTCCATTATGTCTCTAAAAACACCTAAATATCTTCCAAGGAAATTACTAATGATTTCTAATACCTGCTCACACTAGAACTCCAGTGGGAGTGCATACAATTGGATCCAAACTAAGACAACAATGGGCTCAATTTGAGGATTAGATCCCACTCTCTAGGGATGAAAAAATAATCTTATTAGACCATGATTTCTCTTTTCTAATTCAAAAACTCTATTTCTATCAACAAGGAAAAAATAACAATAAAATATCCATTACTAATAACCACAAAGAATACTCACCAAGAGGCTCTTAGTTCCATCAAACCCATGAATGCAAAAAAAATAGGATAGGGTGGATACCCGTGAATTTATAGACCTGAGGTCATGATTGGCTCAATGTAAGTATGTTTCTTCTACTATAGTTTGCTCAATGATGATCACTGGCCTTGATTTTGACAGTGGCAAGCATCCATTGACTCTTTGAGATGATCTTTTTATCACAACCACAAAAAGTATTTTTAGTGCAATTTTTATGTTTCTTCAATCCTTGTTAGATTTTTTTTTTCAACAACTTTATAAATGAACTATATCCATCTAAGAGAGGATCTAGAGGCATCCCCATTAAGACCTCCTGGGGCAACAGTCTTGTCTTTAATTTTGTACCAACCAAAAAGCACTTTGTCTACCTAGTCGATGCCCTGGTTTTCCCTTCCAAAGATTTCAATTTTTTTTTTGTTATACTTATTTTTTCAAGAAATTATATGTAACTGAATCAGATCCATCTACATTGCATCATAATTGCATTACCGTAGTAATTTTTTTTTTGAGTAATTACTGTAGTATTTCAATAAACCACATATAACAAGATTTAAACATTCATCTTCATCTTGAAATTCTAAGTATTTAACTATTTAAACTCATTCCATGTGATTAGAATGCTATGATTTATCCATAGATTTGGAATCTTAGTTTATAGTATAGAACACAATTTTCCATCGCTTTCCTCAAACCCATTAGCCAAAAATATATAAAATAATTTTTTTGGAATAAAATTATTTTAAATATATTTTTTAAATGCATGAACTGAAAAATTGCAAACCACAAATTTGACATGCGGAGCAACATACAAATCAATCCATAATTGATCTTGTTTATAAGGTGTTAGCTGAACTTAATTAATATAATGGGATAGTAGTTAAAACTCAACTAAAGTAGGATAGTATTCTCTTAGATGACCAATTATATTATATATATTTATATAGATATATATAATATTTTGATACATAGGAGAGTTGGTTACATCCACACTATTTTAACTCCCAAGTTCATGGTTCAAACCATATGGATTGCTCCCAACAAGACTGTACCACCTTGTTATTATTGACCCAACGTGAGGGGACCACCGATCACTCAATATTTGTACCATCATCATCATTTTGGCATGCACTCAGAGGATTCAGATTAGACTACTACCTTTGCAACAAGTATGCCCCTGATGTTTGGACCTAGGTTTCTTCTTGTTAAGTGGTTGGCCAGCTAGGCAATTACCTATCCATCTATATTATAAATATTATTATAAAATTTATCAAGTTACTTCTAATCAAACATTATAACATTTTACCTATAGAGATAATCTTGGTAAAGTCTTCTTGAACTTCTTTTCAATATTTTTGTTACAATTTTGAATCTTGATTAATTGTTCTTATAGATATAAGAATAAAATTTCATTGTTCTAGTCTTGTACCTCCATAGTTTTAGCGTATCTTGAACTTTTCTCTACTATTGTTAAATGTTTTGAAGGTCAATTTCAATTTTTTTATACTCAAATTGAATTATACCTTATTGTAATTAAATATTTAACAAAAAGAAACAAAATTAAAATATAAAAAATTCTTCATCTAAATAATTACATTTTTCAACTTTATTAATATTTTAAAAATAATTTTTTTTTTTTTTTTGTACTTGGTTCTTATATTAAATCATGATCACATAGTGGATATATTACAACTAAAAAATTGTGGATATATCATTTGACAATATTTGAACCTATATATCTTCTTTAAAATTTGAGAAATTTAACGGATAAACTTATGGCATTCAATATACACTATTTTTTTTAATGTAAAAAAACATTATATTAAAGAATTAACAAAATATATTTTTACAAACAAAAAAAAAGATGTGGATAGACATGCCACTTGGCTAACTCCATCAACCACAAAAAACCATCCCTATCAAAATAGAGTGGGAATCCAAAAGAACAATCTACAGTTTACAGAACTGATGGACAACAAAATAAATTGATAAGGTTCAGCCACCCCTGATTCCCACCTAGATAATTTAAAAACGAGTCCCTTTCATGTCTAGAAGTACCGGGAACATAAATTCAGCCATAAAATCTTAAGTTACCCGAGGTATCAAGTCGAGGAGTTGAAAGAGAGGAACAGTCACATAGCCATGACCATCTTTGTAAGCACCTTAAATTATCTTTTTTTAAAATACTCAAAATATTTTATTTTTATTAGAAATACAATAAACATTAATTTTAAAATTAATTTTATTATTCCTTTCTTAAATATAGTGTCTTCCATATAGGGATAAAATTTGAAACCTTCATGGCCCTTCTTATTTTACCCTTCAAAGGGTAAAATACAAATTATCTTTCCTAATAAAATTCAAATTTTATTTTTTATCCTTCAACCTTGAAGACATCGGAACTCTAGAGAAGAGTTCTAAGGTATCCTGCAAGATGATTGTGTTGTGCATCATTTTTTGATAGTTAAAATATTGTTGAATAACCAACATATATTGGGTAAACAATATTTTTTTGAGGATCATCTAATATAACCTATGACTCCATGTATATTAAAAACTATTTTATTACCTATTGAAGTGAAGGTGCCTAACTTCAAATTTTAAGCTTGAAAATTAATATATATAATACAATGTAATAAATTTATAAAATTAATAGATTAATATTATTAAATTTAAAAATTGGAAAAAATATATTTAAATTTAGAAAATTTTATTATCTGCTTTAAAAAAATAAAAGCTAACAAAAAATGGAAGTTAATATTAAAGTGTAATTATTTTTTAATGGGTTATATGGGATTAAAATGGGTTCCACCTATATTACATCATCATCATATAGTGGTATTACAACAAAGCTTGGATATTCTCTATGTCTCGTTTGGCAAGATTCTAACTTGGGTCTCTCCTCGAAACATTGAATAATCTAACCAATTGAGCTAACACCACTTGATTAAATTGCAATTAATAAAAGGTATCATCTAATATTTTTTAATGTAAACATTATATAATTTATTATAATAATAATATACTTTATTGAAATATAATATTAATATATTTATGTTAATTGTTTTTTCGGTTACATAGGAGAGTTTGTCACAACCACACTATTTTTTATAACTAACAAGCGTAGGGTTCAAACCATAGGGGTTGCTTCCACCAAATCTATTCCGCTTTGTTATTGTTGACTCGATGTGAAGGGGACCATCGGTCGCTTAGGATTCATACTGTCATCATCGGTCTGACGTGTACTTAGGATTCAAATTAGACTACTGCCTTTGCAAATAGGCTATCCCAAAGGTTTGAACCAGGGTGTCTTCTGGTAAGTGCCTGGCCAGACAAGCACTTACCAATCCACCTAGCTCTTGGAGACTACTTATGTTAATTTTTTATGTAAAAAAATATTTATATTATTTTTATGTAAAAAAGTATTTATGTTAATTTTTTAATATAATATTTTTTTACATAAAAAATATTAATATATATTGATCTAATATATATAGCGCTCATTTTAATCTTGCATAATCTATTAAAAAAAGAAATTAGAAAGTGCAATGGAGAAACATAGCATCAACAAATATCATAAAAAATATTATCTTTTATATGTAAATATTTATATCATTTTCATCATTTTTAATTTATTTTTTATTAGATTTAGATGGATTAAATGCAAAGAAAAATAGATTTTAGTATTTTATAACCTATGGTGGATTTGACTAACTTATTACACATTTAATCGAGTTATTTTTTTAATTTCTAGTGGCACAAACAAAAAAATAACATGATATATTGTATTATTTATGGGTGAAAATAATGCTATCATCAGTGAAGATCACATTAGGGATTTATTGTATGCCATGTATAGTCTTAAGGTAGATGATGAAGATGTTTTCCTTCGACTATTTTTTCAAACTTTGGAGAAAGATGCTCGAGAATGGTTTAACAACCTTGGAGTTGCCACTATCCATAATTTTCAATAAATAGAGCAAGTTTTTCTCAAGAAATATGGAGATAGGGAGAATGAACAATTCTTGTTTATAGAATTAGATACTATGAAGAAGAAAGAAAATGAATTAGTGGAGGATTTCAATAGGAGATTCCTTAAGACTAGAAATAAGATTCCAGTAACACTAAGGCCCAATGATGATTAGTCCATCTGTCTTTACAAAAATGCCTTCTCTAGAAATTTTAGTTATGAATTAAGACAAGTCATAACCATAATTCATGTGTGTATGGATAGGGCTATTGAAATAGAAATAAATATGATTGATAGTAGGAAAATGAAAGCATAGTATTTAGAGCATAATCAACCTAAAAGAAAGCCCAAGAATGTTGAATTCTTTGTTCCTAAGAAAATATATCAGGATCTTGTGAAAAAAATAGCTAATCAGATAAATGAAATGTTTACCACTTTGAATAATAGATTGACTAGAATTAAAAAATGTAAATATGATATTGATGAAACTTCATAGGATGATAACATACAATAGGTAGATAACAAGCCTCCTCTCAGAAGGAATTTCAATAGAAATTGGAATCACAATGGAAATGAAAGAGGAAAACAAGAATCATAATGGAAACTGAAAAAGAAAGAAATATAAAGAGATCTAGATTTTATTCCAAACCCAATACCATCCAACAATATAGCATCAGACCATTATTTCTAATGCTCTACTTGTGATGCACCACATAACCTTGTTGATTGTGGTATTTATTGAAATATGCATTAATGTTGAATATGAGGAAGAAGATATTAGAATTAATGTATATTGGAATCAAGAGGATGAGGTTATAGAAAAGGAATTTGAAATACATATGGACATATGTGCCAAAAATCATAAACAAATAGCCTTAGTCTTTGGAGAGGCATCAACCTCAGGTGAGTCTCCTAATACTAGATTTGGTAGAATGAAGCAGGGTAATCTAATAGCTACAACTGAAGAGGTTGAGTCTTTAGAGAGAATACATGCTATTAATCTTAGGAACAAAATAGTTGAGGACAAAATTCATTAAGGGCATGCCCAAATAGAGAAAACCATAGAAGTGATTTCATAGAAAAAGGTAAATCAAATGAAGTAGCAAATGATTCTTGAAGAGCCTGATTCAAAAGAAATTATCCAAAAAAACAAAATGACTTTGTAAATTAGAAATTTAGAAAAGGAATTGATGATAAAAATATTTGTTTGATCTAAGTATAAATGTTTCTAAGCAGAATGTCAACATCATTTTTGGATAGTTAATGACCATCCCAAAGTATCGATATCAAGTATTTAAAGCCTTCAAGTTAACTGATCAGTCAGGATTTTAGTCTCAAGCCCCCATAGGCCTTGAGAATAATGCAGTAAAATCCCCATATTTAGTTAAACCATTCTACATAGCACTAAGTTATACATCATGCTATGGAGACCAATATGTTATTCATAATTGCATAGTTGACAGTGGTGCTTCCATGAATGTAATGTCAAAATAAGTAGTTGATTAGTTAGGTTTGATTTATCAAAATGAGCATCCCCCTATTTTTATAATGGATAATAGGAGAGTACCTTGTGTAGGAATTATCAATGGGCATCTTGTACATCTTGAAAAATATCCTTAAAAAGGTGTGGCAATGGATGTCACAGTCGTAGATGTGGAACCTTACTTTCCCATCTTTCTCTCTAGGCATTAGGTAAAGCAACTAGGTGGTATTATTCAGTTAGATTGGTCATATGCCACTATCCCAATGCAAGGCAAGGAAAAATTCATTTTGAAAAGATATATCTTCAATAGGTTATAATTTGAATTCAAATATCCTAATGATAATATGGTTAATTTCATGAATCTTGTTGAGAAATTTATAAGATTTTACTCTATTTGGTATTCTTCTTTCTTATTGGAAGTGCTCAATTTTAAGAATATGGATCCAATACTGAATGTTGAAGTAGATGTAGAAACTAACATAATTTTGTCTTTTGAGTTATGGAAAATGACCTTTGATGGGACAAAATATCAAGAAGGAGTAGGAGTCAGGGTAATGTTGACAGATATTAATGGGAACTATCTTGACAAACCATACATGTTAGAATTTTCTTGTACAAACAATGTTGCATAGTATGAAGCTTTATTTTTAGGGATAAGGAAATGGGTATTAACCACCTCAAAGTTAGAGGGGATGTTGAGCTAATAATTCAAAAAATTAAAAGAAAAATTTCAAAAAAAGCACTCTAGACTAAAGCAATATAAGCAAGTTGTGTTGGATGAAATATATAGATTCTTAGTTTTTGATCTACAATATATTCCTAGAGCACATAATAACAATGAAAATATATTGATGATTAATGCTTCTAGAGAAGATAACCTTGATATAGAAACTTGGTTTATGGATAGGTTCCCAACCATATCTATTTACAAGCCATCTATCCCTAATAACGTGGTATATTTGCAATTTTTCAATAATTATATACACGTTAATGATTTCATGAGAAGTCATACAACTGAAGACTAATAAGATCCCTAGGGTCTTGGTATCTCTAGAGAGCTTGTTTGATAATTTTTATAGAGCATATTGTTAGGATTAAATAATAAAATGCAAGCAATAATATAAAAGTGGAAATAAAACGTAGAAGAATAAAGCAATACACGAGATATATTTACGTGGTTCACCCAATATGGGCTACCTCCACAAAGAAAATAATAAGGCCTTTTTATTCAGTCCAAAAAAATTGAAGGGATACAACCTACAGTAGATTCGTTGTAATTTTCTCCGCTCTATCGTCATCAATTACAATTACGTACATCACACATTACCATACATTACAACCTCCATATATTGTGCTCTTATAAAAGTGCATTACAATTTAGGGCAAATAATTCTCATCTAAAATCCATCATTTGATCTATGACCTAATAATAAATGGTCCAAATTTACATAGAGAAAAACACATCTATTTTTGGCTTTAGGGGAAGCACCCTCGAACTCCTACTAGGGCGACTACGACACAAGTAGGGGGTGTGTTGCACCCCTACACCCCCTCTTCATGGAGTGGGTCCAAGTGCGATAAAAAAAAATATCTCTGAATGAGAGAGAGAGAGAGAGAATCAGTCTCCACAACCAACAATCTCTCACTTGGAGACTGATCACAATAACTACACCACTACTGCACCTTTTGGACTATCTTCAACTTTAGACCTGGAAATTTTCTCACCTTTACTGCCATGATTGAAAACCAACTAAAATTCTGCAAGAGCTCAGTTTCTCCTTTGTTACTACCTTTGTTAACATGTTTGTAATATTTTTGCTAGTGTGTATCTTTTTTAGCTTCAATTGTCCATCTTCAAAAACTAATCGTATGAAATGGTACTTGCTCTATATATGTTTAGTCTTAGAATGGAAGGTTGTATTCTTTGCAAGATGAATAACACTTTGACTATCACTATATAACCTACTATTCTCGAGCTTCTTTCTTGATTATTCCATAAACCTTTGTAACCAAATCATATCTTTGTAATAGCAACATACTCTACTTCCATTGTTGAAAGTGTAACAACCTTTTGTATTTTTTTAAATCCAACTGACTATAGTTCCACCTATAGTAAAGACATACCCCGTGGTGCTTCTTCTACTATCTATGTCACCTACCATGTTTGCATCAACATATCCTTTTAAAACAATGTTAGAACCTCCAAAACATAATGCTTGAGTGACAGTACCTCTCAAATACCTAAGAATCCACTTCACTGCATTCCAATGCTCTTTTCTTGGGTTGTTCATAAACCTACTCACAACTCCCACTGCATGTGCTATATCTGGACTTGTGCATACCATTGCATACATCAAACTTCCAACTACCGATGAATAAGGAACCTTGAACATATAGTCTATCTCCTCTTATGTCTTAGGACACATCTCTTTGGTTAGTTTGAAATTATTAGCCAAATGTGTACTAACAGGTTTTGCATCTTGCATATTAAATATTTTCAACACCTTCTCAATGTAATCACACTAATACAATGTTAATTTATGATTTTTCCTCTCTTTTTATTATTATACCAAGTATTTTCTTTGTAGTACCCAAATCCTTCATTGCAAATGAACTTGCTAATTTTCTTTTGAGTATATTTATATCCTGCATGTTAGACCCTGTAACAAGCATGTCATCTACATACAATACCAAGATAATATAGTTACCATTATTTAATATCTTAAAATAAACACAATGGTTAGAATAACATCTACTATATCCTTGTTCTATCATAAACCTATCTAATTTTAGATACCACTGCCCTAGAGCTTGCTTCAGGCCATACAAGCTCTTTTTCAACCTGCATACTAATTCCTCCTTCCCTTTGACCTCATACCTCAGTGGTTGTTGCATATAAATCTCTTCCTCCAAATCCCTATGGAGAAAAGTTGTTTTTACATCCAACTTGTTCAATATGCAAATATTTTATAGCTACTAGGCTTAAAATAGTTATAATTGAAGTCATTTTGACAACAGGAGAAAACAATCATCATAATCTATACCATTACTTTGTGCAAACCCCTTTACAACAAGTCTAGTTTTATACCTTTTTTTACCTCCATCTTATTCCTTCACCTTATAAACCCATTTATTCTATAATGCTATTTTTTCTATAGGCAACCAAACCAAATCCTAGGTCTGGTTATGTACCAAAGAGCCCATCTCCTCTTTCATGCCTTACTCCCACTTCTTTTTGGTTTCTACCTGTATTGCTTCTTCATATGTTTTTGGTTCACTAGAATTAGTCAATACTGCATAATACAATGAAGGAAAGTAATGACCATGGGGTCTACTTAACCTGGTAGATCTTCTAATAACACTTACAGGATTTTTAGGTGTTTATTGCTGCTATTGTTGATTTTCTAGCACCTTTGGAGTTTCATTTCCTATGATTTCATCAAGCACGGTGTATTCTATGTTTACCCCTTCCTATTTCTTTCTCTACAACTGATATTTATACATGAATTTCTCATTGAATTCCACATCTCTAATCTTAATGAATTTATGATTTTCATAATCCCAAAAGCGATAACCAAAATCATTAACTCCATATCCAATGAAAGTACACTTCTTACAATTTACCTCAAGTTTTGTTCTATTTTATTTATGAATATTAACAAATGCTTCACAACTGAAAGTCTTCAGAAATGAGTAGTTAATAGGTTACCTATCCATACCTCTTCTGGAATACCACCATCCAGTGAACTTTAAAGTCCTCTATTTATCAAGTAAACAACAGTATCCATAACATTTACCCAAAACTATAAGGGCAATCCTGCATGTAATCTTATACACCTAGCACATTCCATGATTGTCCTGTTCATCCTCTCTAACACACCATTTTGTTGTGGTATTCTTGGAACCATCTTCACTCTATGAATCCCATGGTATAAATAGTAAGTATCAAACTCCTTACTATAGTATTAACCTCCATTATCTGATCTGAGACACTTCAACTTATTTCCTATCTCATTCTTAGACAAAGATTTACATTTCTCAAAAGTATCAAAGATACTATATTTTATTCGAATACAATAAACCCAAGTTTTTTCTAGTTGAATCATTAATAAAAGTAACATAATAATGAGAGACACCAAGAGATGATACCTAAGCTGGTTCCCATACATATGTATGCACAAACTCTAAATTTTTACTCTTATTTTCCTTCCCAACTCCAAGAAATCTAACTATTTTTTATTTTCCATAAATATAGTGCTCACAAAAGTCCAAATCAACCTGCTTCAAACTTGACAAAAAATTGTTTGAGTGGAGAATCTGCATCCCCTTCTCACTCATGTGCCCAAGTATATGATGCCAAAAGTTGTATCCACTCCTGTAGAAGCTAAAGCAATTGAAATATTAGTATTACCAGCACATAAATACAATGTACATTCCTTCTTTCCTTTTACTAATATTAGTGATCCTTTAGAAACCTTCTATGAATATTTTGAGAATGTAACTATACAACCTTAGCTATCCAACTGCCCTATTGAAATTATATTTCTTCTCAAATCAAGAATATGTCTTACCTCTTTTAGCAACCATTGGTTTCCATTTGGTAATTTTATCTATATCTTACCCATTCCAACAATTTTGTATGGTCGATCATCACCTAAATAAACCTATCCAAAATCACCTTGAACATAGTCTAGAAAATATTTCCTATAGGGTGTGGCATGATATGAAAACACTGAGTCTAGCACCCAAAAATCATTAATATTATCTAATAAAAGGATTAAAGCACCTTGCAACACATCACTTGCTACATTTGCTTCATGATATTATCCTATTTCTCATCTCCTCTTTTTTCTTTTCGAGACCAAAAACCTCTTTTTAGATGTCCTTTCTTCCTGCAATGCTAGCATTTTAGCTACTTCCCTTTAGATTTGTATATGCATTTATTTAAATTTCCATGATTCCCTAGGATTTTTTCTCTCTCTTTGTCTCCCCTTGTTCTCCATAGTCAAATCATTACCTGATGTCTCACCTATGATTTTTTATCATATTTTCTTTCTAAGGATAACACCAATAAAATCATCAAACTTTAAAGTATTTAAACCAAATATAGAATTACTCATAGCCAATACCAAGCCATTCTAAATTTTTAGCAATGAGCACAAGATCAAAAGAGTCCTAATCTCATCATCAAATTTTACTCCTTAAAAACTTAACTGATTGATAACCATGTTAAACTTATTTAAATGACCAGTTTTAGACCCACCTTCTAGCATCTGCATATTAAATAAATACTTCATAAGAATTACCTTATTCAAAGCTAAGGGTTTTTCATACAGTTTAGCCAACACATTTATTAAACCCTCTGGTGTCTTTTCCTTTCAAATGTTGAAGGCCACAAATACTTCCAAGCATATTTGTATTGTTCCTTATGCCTTTTTTCAAGAACTTCCCATTCTTCATCTAATAGCTTCATCGATTTCTTTTTTATTCTACATAATGGTAGGTAAATATCCTTCTGATACAGATAGTCCTTCATTTTAATATTCAATAGCTATTAATTTTAGCCATTAAACTTCTCAACCCTAAACCTACCTTCTTTTGCCATTGCTCCCACTCAAACTAGGAACCCCTTCTTTCAAGTGCATTTTTAAATCCTAGGCTCTGATACCAGTTGTTAGTATTAAATAATAAAACGCGAGCAATAATATAAACACAAAAATAAAATGTATAAGAATAAAGCAATACATGAGACACATATTTACGTGGTTCGCCCAAAATGGGTTATGTACATGGAGAAAATAACCAAGCCTTTTTATTCCATAAAAAAAAATCAAAGAGATACAACCTACAATAGATCCACTATAATTTCCTCTTCGCTCTATCGTTGTCAATTACAATTATACACACCGTGCATTACCATACATTACAACCACCATACATTGTCATCTTATAAAATCACATTACAATTTAGGGAAAAAAATACCCATCTAAAATTTATCATCCAATCTATGACCTAATACGGTGACACAAGTAGGGGGGCATTGCCCCCTACACCCCCTGAAAAAACAAGACCTCTAAATTAGAGATAAAGAGAGAATCAGGCTCCACAACCAACACATATAAACCTCTTGTACAGGAGTTTAAATTAGATGATGTTAATATCAAAACAAAGGAAAAGTCCAAGTTTTTTAAGATCAATAAAGCTCTATCAAGAAAAGAGAAGCAATAGTATATTAAAATCTTGAAAAATAGCATTGATATCTTTACTTGGAGTTATGAAGACCTGAAGACCTTTAATACAAAGGTGATGACTCACATAATACCCCTTTAAAAGGATATCAATCCTTTCAAGTAGAAGCAAAGAAATTTCAATCCCACTTTACATCCAATTATGCAAAAATAAATGCAGAAGTTATTGGATACTAAGATAATTAGAAAGGTGAGATTTTATTCTTGGTTAGCAAATCTATTCCTAGTTAGAAAAAATAATTGTGAAATCAAGATTTGTGTTAATTTTAAATATTTGAACAAAATCTCTCTCAAATATAACTATCCACTTCCCAACATGGAGAAATTGCTTCAAGTAGTGGTTAGGACATCAAGAATATCTTTATTAGATGGCTTCTCAGGTTACAATAATATTGTAGTGAATCCATAGTATTTATGAATGAAGGATTAAAGGGTGCTCAACTAAAATAATCTATGCTTGAAAAACAAACTTATGCATTAACCAGGTCATTAGATAATTTCAAATATAACTTTGCATCCAACAGGGTAATAGCCTACATCCCCTACATTGTTGTTAAATTATTTTCACTTAGCTTAAACCTTTAGCTAGTCTTGCAATATGGATGGAAAAATTATTATAGTATGATGTAAAGTTCAAATCAGATTATATTCTTAAGAGGATAGGGACTAGCCAAGTATATGGCTAACCAATGAAAGCCATGAATAAAACTATCATAACATATGGGTAGCATGAATCTAGAGTAATTGATAATTTTGATTGCAAGTGGTATGATGACATTATGTTTTATCTTTAGAATTTGTCATTTCAATAAGATATGCTCCAAAGAAAAATAACATCTATCAAGCAATTGACCCAAAGGTACTACATTCAGGAAGGTAGAGTGTATTAGAGGCACCCAAATGGTGTGTTGATTCTCTACCTATTTGAGAAAGAGGTCCCTCAAGTGCTAAAAGAGTATCAATTTGGATTTTGTGGAGGCCACATTGCTCTAAAGGCTATTAACCATAAAATAATAAGAGTTGGTTATTGGCCATCCTTATTTAAGGATGTCTATCAGTTTGTTAGAAAATATCATAACTATCCAATTTTTTTAGGGAAAAAGAATTTGCCAGCCATACCCCTGAGGCCAATAATTGTGGAAGCTTCTTTTACTTAGTGGGGAATATATATCATAAGTGAGATTAACCCAAATTATTCTGGGGGCCATAGGTGGATTATAACAACAACATATTATTTTACCAAGTGGGAAGAAGCATCACCTCTCAAGAAATCCACTATAGAAGTGGTCATAAAGTTTTTAGAAGAACACATATTGATAAGATTTGGGGTTCCTTAAAATATAGTCATAGACAATGGTAACTATTTCACTTATATTAAGATGATTGAATTTTGCGCTAAGTACAATATAAAACTTTCTCACTCTATATATTATTATCCTCAAGAAAATGGTTTAGTAGATTATTTGAATAAGAATTTGATCATAAGAATTAGAAGAGCATTGAGTAAAAACAAAAAAAGTCAAGATAGTGACCTAAATTTTATTTTTATGGGCTAACATAATACCTATCAAAAATAGCACAAGAAAATATTCTTATGAACTAGTATATGGTGAGAAAGCTCTATTAACCCCTTAGGTGGAGATTCATGCTTTATATTTGCTTCTTCATAATCATAAAAATCTAAATATTTTACATAGAATATTTGATCAAATTGTGAAGTTGTAGGAATATAGAAAGAATTCATTAATGAAGATAACTAAGTAGGCTCACAAAACAATATAGTTGTTCAATAAGAAAGCTAAGGGTAAACATTTTTAGGTATGAGATATAGCATTGTAATAGGACCTAAAAAAATGACAAGTATGGTGAAAAAGGGAAGTGGAAACCCAAATGGCTTGGTCCCTATCAAATCCTTCAAAATGTAGGCCAACATACTTACAAATTGCAAACTTTGGATGGTATAAAATTTTCAATTCCTATAAATGGAAAACACTTGAAATTGTATCATTCTTCACTAAGGGCTTGAAAAGCCTCCCATAGAAAAAAAAAATTAAATAAGAAAGAAGTGTTTTTCCTCACTATATTTTAATCTTCCAGTCTTGTTCCTTTTAGGTGATTAAGGTGTTCTTTTTAGGTGATTAGGTAAATTTTTGGGTCCATGTGGTCTGTTGGAGATTCGAGAGTTCTCAAGTGATTCGTTGTCAAAAGTATTTTTATCACATGTCCCATTCAAATCCTATTTTGGATCCTAAAAATCCAACATGAGATTGCCCCTAATTTTCAAAATTTTCCCCCTATGATTCCTTGTTTTAGGATGTTTTGTTTTCATGTATGGTTCAGGATTGAATTTTATTTTATTTTCATGGTTCTTCCCAAATTTACAATAATACCATAGTTAGTATTCTTTATACTAATCCTTATTATATATAGTCCTTTTTAGTTATTACATTTTTTGGTCTCTTTAAGTCTTATCTCACTCTTCAAGAACAATTTAATGATTTATGTTGTCAATAGTTGGACTTAAATTTCTTTAATTCAAAAATTTTATGTTAATAAATTTTTGGGTCCCCATGATCACCTTTTCCCAAGGCAAAAATAGGGGTCTTTCATTTCCCCTCCCCCATTATATTCCTATGCTTTAATTAAGTGATTTTTGCCCTCAAAACCCCTAAAATCCATTTTTGTATTTTTGGCCTACTAGTCATTGGAACTTTTTCAATATTCTTAGTTGTTTCTCCTTATCTGCTAACAATTATAATTCCCTCCCTTTCCAAACCCCCTAAAAGTCTAAGTCCCTAAGACATAAAAATATCCACAAAAATATTATCCTAATATCTTCCCCCCCTCTCCCTACCATATCAATACTAAGCTTTCAATTCCCTAGGTCCTATGTTATGCACAATAATTAAATTTTCTCCACAACCATACACCTCCTTTGATTTAGGCTTGTTAACTCTAGGATTTCCATGTGTATCCCACTATGGGGATAAAAATCAAAATACCTAGGTATACATATCTAATGATCTAGGAGGTGGTGTGTGGATCAACGACATGGACATAAACAAAATATTAGAAGTACCTCAATCCAATGATGACACGTGGTATCTTAAGAGTGGCAATTTTGAGTGCTTAAGAGATCAAGGATATACAAGGTGGCACATGGATAGACAAAGAAAACATAAGAAAAAGGTCTAAAGCACCCCAATATATGGTTACCACATGTCAATATTTGATCAGATGGTTCATGCACACTTGAGGATGCAAATCTTCCTCTGGTTTGATTTAATATTTTAGTCCCACATTCAATGTGGGTTGGCCCTTATAGAGTTTAAAATTGCAAAGGCACCTAAAGGAAGTCGACCACCTCATGATTATCATGATATCTCCCACATGGGACCACCTAAAGGTACCACTTGACAATGTTGGATTGAGAAACCCAAGCATGCACTAGTGCCATTCAAAGGGGTGCTTTGACTAGTGCAAAATATTTTCAGCATGAGGTTGAAAGGTGAATATTTTTTATTTTAAACAAAAAAATAGCTAGTAATGGTCAAGTGCCCTAGATTTATTTTTAAATTTTAATGGCTATATTTGATTCCTAAGGATTTATTTACGAGTTAGTTAAAAAATATAGGCTAAATTTTAATTTAAACAACTATTTAATGGTCCAAATTTATTACAACAAAATCATATGGAGGTTGTTATGGCTTACGAAAACGAGAATCCTTGGCATAAAATGGAAAATAGAGGTAGTTGTAATTATGAACATTTCTAAACTTTAAAAGAAGGTAGTTTTAACCAATTGAGACCACTATCAAGCTGAAAACAAGAGCCACAATAAATACAATCAATAGTGTGGACTAAAAATAGAGGTGGTTGCAATAGTTATGGACCATCATGGAGGTAGTCACAGTTATAAAAATTATGGGCTATAATTAAACTTTGAATGAGAGTCAATTGAGACCAATAAATCAAGTTATAAGAAAGAGGTGCAATAGGAGGAAAAGGGATCAAGTTTTGCATAGTAAAATTATGTAAGAGGTATACCAGAGTGTCCATCCTTTGTCAATTGTATTTTCTTTTTTGTATCTTGTCTAGAAACCCTTTTTTCATCTCCATTATTATGCAAGTTTTTTCTAAGGAGGTACCCATTTTACTGAGATCATTTATAGTGGCTAAGGCCAGAAGCTAGGAAGCTCTTTATTACATCATTTAAACAAATAGTTGAAATTCTCTATTACATATTTTGAATGAAGAATTTATTTGTATTTGCTTAGCAAGATTTGGTTATCTTGATCAAACTTCTATTGTAATGATATTTTTCATTAATACAATCATGCTTCCTCTTATCGGTATTTCTATATGTAGTTTTTTTTGTTGTACTATTTACATGTTACATCATTTGAATATGTAAATGACATATTCCTTCACTGGCATGCTCAATCACTTTTATTTCATTATTTGAATGAATGTGGTTGGCTTAGTTTTTATATTCTTACCTTTATTTCCATTTCACATTAGTGTTTTAAGCCTTACTACAAATACCCAATGGATAAGGTACCAATCTACTAAATTAAGCATTAGCTGGGAGTTACTCTAAAGCTTGGTCAAATTTTATGTTACAATTTCTCTTATTTTTGTAAATTTGGATGAGCATGAGCATATGAGAAATATTATAGGCTCAACTCTAGGGCTTCCTTACCTTAATCTATCTAGAGTCCTAGGATAATATTTTCTTGAGTCAAAGAGGTGGATCCACCATAGTCCACAATGTTGATTGGATTAGAGAATTCTTACAATGTGATAAATATCCAAGGGTGCAAGAATTTACCCCAACTATTTTTGGCACCATTTTTGAGGATAACTTATTACTTTTTTGTATTTCATGATTTTCCCAGTATTTCCTAGATTCCATGAGTAAATTTGTAAGAATTGATTGGATATCAAGCTAACCAATATTGGCCTGAGTATTGTTGAAGATCCTACTCTTTCTTTGCACACCTGTGTTGGTGACTCTGAATGAACTCAAAAATTTTAAAATCAAGAAGGAGCTAGATCTGGAATCTACAAGAATTTTCAAAGAAGTGCTCTTTGGAGTGTCGAATCCTGAGGTATTCTTAAAATCTCATGAAAAAAAATTAATTCCAATTCATGTTATTCTTGTTTCTAGTCCCAATTTTTGTTTAAATCAGTCTCTCGCCACTCTAAACCAAATACCCATAGTGAATCAACCTATAGTGAATATGGAATGTCTTAATGCTAAATAAAATTTCAATAAGCATAGAACCAATAGGTATAGAGCTTTTGTTTTACCTCCAAATATAAATCCCCTCCTTGGTAAAGCTTATAAGTACTTGTGTAAATTTCAAGGAAATAATTGTAGGCCCAAAATGGCCACATCCTTGAAAATTTTGAAAATTTTATTCTAAGGTAGAGAAATCTCTATTTCGTTGAGGATATAGAGTATTTTGGAGTGGATCCATGCAAGTAAGTTCCATTCCACTCAATACTTAGTGTTTCTTTCCAACATTGGCAAGTAAGTTCTATTTCACTTGATTTATAGTGTATTTGGCAATGACTTTGGGTGAGGTTCCCAATCCATAAAACTTTTGAGTTTTGATGATTTCAGCATGCTACAAAGTGCGGATTGATGATTCTTCTCTATTCTACACGCTCTAGTGACTAAGTGCTAGGAATCTATATTTTTCTAAGTTCCAAGACTAATATGGAGTGGAATGGCGACAAGAAGGTTGGAAGTGTTTAAAAGGAAGTAAAATTAGAATAATAGCATAAGGGTTATTTTCCATTACTTGTGGAGTGGATTATTGATTCCTTAGTCAAACTGAGTTACAGCTGGTAAAGTAAATTTGAGGAGCGGATTGTGATTGGTTTTCATAGCTACGAACGCTAGAAGGACTTACAGGTTTTAAAGGTCTAAGTGAGTGGATTGGAGAAAAACTTGATTCCACTTAACACTCAGTGTATTTCTCATAGGAACTCATTTTTGTTGGTCAAAGTCATCAAAGTTGATGTCAGCATTAATTTTGAGTAGAATGATGTTTTGTTTCTCCCCCACTCTTTTGCAAAGCATTACTAAGATCTAATCATAGTTGTTCACTGAGAGCATAAATGGTAGATATTTTGCTAACATTTTATGAAGCATACAAAGGTATATTCTTTGCGTATTGGAGAACAATCAGTTCAAGGTGGGAATATAAAATGTCCAAGGGTTTTCAAGAACCAAGAACTAGGGGTTGTAGATTTGTAGTGGAATGGAGTTCTAAAGAATAGTGAATGGTTCAGATCATACTTATAATGGTCTAAGGCTCAACTACCATCATCGAACTAGCAAGTTGCAGAGTCGAGCTACCATGGTGGATTACTTACAGCAGATTTCTTGGATTCAACGAGCGAATGAAATAATACCAGTGTAGATCTCTGCTAATCTATCATATTCAAAATTCTTGTAATGTCCCCTTGAATTATTTTCATTGTAAACTATAAATAGAGGTTGAACCCTCGATTTTTAGGATCAGCTCTAGTGCATTTGCTTGCCCTACTATATAAATATTTCTACAAACTAATGGAAGGAGCATTATTTAGATTTTTGACTTAAGACTTGTTATATTTTATATCTTTCATTCAAAGAGGTTCAAAGCTATGAATTGCATTTCTATCAATGTTGTAACGGTTAGTTCATTCTATTCACATTGGATTACTAGTTGTTAAATTAGTTGGAATATATTCATAGTCAGATATGTGTTGATAGGAAGTTTATTTCTACAAAGTCTGATTATTGATCTATTCTGCTAAATTAGATTGTCAATATATTGGATATTGGAATTGCTTCTTGGGATATATATCTATTTTCTACTTTATTATATGAAGATTTCATGGTTTTGGGTGTTGCTAATCTTGAGTGTGGGACACTAGAAGTAGTTTGTAGAGGTTTTTCCTGTGTATGCCTATGCTATTAGCCTATCCAGCCACTATTAATGCATATTTCCTTAACCCTAAACCTTTTCTAACCCCATTCCTCAAACCCTTAGTGATCTTAATTGAGTCAACATCTTACTAAGTTGAAAAACAATTAGCATACTTTGGAGGTTGGATTGAAGTAGCCTTTGGTCCATCCAATGTTGAGTGTTGAGCTATGACTATTAGGTGCAAGCCTGGATAGAAAATTAGAAGATAGACAATTGTAGTATCAAGTAAAACTTGATGACAATTAAGTGCTCTACAATTTTTGGCACACCTAGTGGGACTTATTTTCAAGAAACACTAAAACCCATCATATACTTTATGGTTTTATCTTTACTCAAAGGAATTAATATTTGGTGAATTATCTTGGCCTTTCTAAGTGATGATCAACAAATTCACCTGTCGAATTCCTGGTTTGTTAACCTAGAAAAATGTATCCTTGTAGACCATAGTTTTTCATGTATACTAGGTCATTCAAGAGAAATAACCCAAATTCCTTTTTCTAATGTGAGCTACCTTACAAAGGATCTACTATTATAAGAAATTTAAATCAAGATTTTCATTTAGAAGAAAATCCTCCTAAGGAGAATCCTATAATTAATCCAACAACACCTCCAATAGGAGCTACACCTGGAAACATGGCATAAAATATAGTTCCAAATCCGCCCTTGCAGAATTACCCCAACTAGAACATAGTTGGACCCCATAGTCTAGCCCATATGCATGAAATTTCCCAAGTTGTATCTAAGGCCATTCCCACCTATGATGGATCTGGTAAAACTGCATATGAGCACTACCAAGATATTTTGAATTTGGTAGCAATACACAATATAAAAAATGAAGATGTTATTGTCAGGATCCTAGCCCTATATTTTAGAGGAAATATTTTGCATTGGTTTAGGACCCTCGAAGACAATACTATTACCTCATGGGAAGTGTTGGATGAACCCTTTGTGGAGGAATTTAATGAGTCTGTTGATCCTTTTTACCTCCTTAATCAGTTCACATCTATGTAGAAACATCAGCAAGAAACTATTTTAGATTTCAATTTGAGGTTCAGTAGGACCTGGAAGAGAATTCCTCCTATAGCTAGACTAGCTACAAACCTGACTTAAATGTATTATATCAGAGCTCTTGGATCAAAGTTAGGTCTACAAACCTAACAATATGGGTGGAAACTTTTCCACAGGTTTATAATGTAGTTGTTCATGCAGAAAATATCCTTATTAATGTGGGGATATTACCTCCAAAAGTTGTGTTGCCCTATAATTTAGAAACCACTAATATCAAAATTCAAACAACTACATATTATATGGACCCTCCTCCTTTGTCATCCCCATTCCCAAATATGACTCTCACTCCTCAGTCAAAATTGCCATCTGCTACAACTTCTTTCCCTCCACTTCCTTCTTAGATTCCACAAGAATTTTCTATCATCCTTGATATCCAAAATACTTTGAAAAATCTTAACAACAAGATGAATTCAATGGAGAAGAGCGAGATGAATAGGTCACAACAAAGGAAATTTCCTTATGTGAATAAATATCAAATACCTAGTCCTATAAATAGTATTGGGGTTGAAGTAAATGCAACATATGAAGAGCTTGAGTGTTCTTCATAAACAAGTCTAGTGAATGTATGGTGTTTAGTGTGCAATGATCCTCATGACTCAAAATATTGTGTTATATACCAACACCATGTACAAAAAACTATGGAGAAAGTAGAAAAAAATTAGAAAGGAAGAGTGAATATGCTCTAGGATCCAAAGCAGATCATGGTTGGAAAAGATCTTGAGGTGGATGGACATGTTGCTATCATGACAAGGTCATGTAAGAAAACATTATAGGTTGATCCATAGAAGATGGATCAGTTTTAGGTCCCCTCTCAGAAGAAGAAGAATCCACCTCCTTGGAGTAGTGATACTTTCCCTATTCTCTAGGCAAAAGAAAAGAAAGGCAGTCTTCCCAAGATATTTTAGAAATAAACTAAAGGAGATGGAATGAGATCCAAGAATGAATCCCAAGAGAGGCTTAGGTTCATTTCCATTACCAAAAGGTAGAGAATTGAGGCCACTCAACAATATAAAAGAAAATATGGTGAGCCAGAAAGAAGGCCTAAGAGACCTACCTCTAACAAATTTGAATACAATATTGTGGAATAAATGAAAAAGATATCATCTAAAGCTAGTATATATGATACTCTCTTCAAAACTGGACAAATAGACCTACTAAAAGCTTCTCTGAATAAATATCTGTAGGATAAGTAGGCCACCACAATCCTCAGCATACCCTCTAAAAAGAAAGAAATGTTTCCTGCCACTTTAAATAATAAACCCCCTCATTTTTATATCTCTCTAAGGATGGAAGGTTGGATGGTTTGAAATTGTATGATTGACTTAGGGGCATATAATAGTCATGCCTAAATAATTTTGTGAAGAAATGGGTATGGAATATACCATATCTTTCTCTGGAGTCCTAGAGTTATATGGAACACCTGTGAAGATAGTGGAAGTGATAAAATATGTCTTGATGAGGCTACATAGAGAACTTGAGGTAACTATAGTAAAATAAATAGTAGTGGTGGATCTAGAGCCTTACTTTAGCTTATGCCTTTCAAGATAAATCACTACAAAATTGGGTGGATGCATGTATATGGACTATTCTAGCATGGTTATTCCTTTCAAAGAAAAGATGATAAGAATAACACCTGAGAAGCCTGTGTCTTATCACATTGAAAAAATTGAAGAGGACATGTGAAATCTCACTCCTCTAGAAGAATTTGAATTTGTGGATAACTTTGAAGAGTTGGAAATCAAATATGAACTACATTTCAAGGAGGATTATAGTCAATTTGGGATAGGTATGGGCACATAAAGTATTTCTGTAGATTCAAAGAAAAGAGTTCCTGCTATATCTAACCAGTCGTTGAGATAAACAAAAGTATGGACCATGAAATTTGATGGTGCCATATGCAAAAATGATGTTGGTTTTGATGTGGTATTATAGTCCCAATCAAAAGGCACAAAGATTTTTGCATATAGGCTAACATGGTCATGCACTAATAATACTATAGAATACAAGGTTTTATGCCCTGGGCTAATGCAAGATGAAAGCATGGGCATCAAGATCTTAAACATATATGGTGACTCTGAATTTATTGTAAATTATGTAAGAGAAAGGTGCAATAATAAGCACCATTACCTAAAAATATATAGAAATAGGGTATGGGATTTAATGGAATTATTTGATTCCCTAAAAATAAATTTTGTTCCTAGAAGAAAGAGTATCTTGGCAAATTTCTTAGTGGTAATGGGGGCTAAATTCAACCCTTAATTAGACATAGGATTTAAGAAGGACAAAGGGATAAAAATGATTTTTAGGCCTGTCATGCCAGATAAGCAAATTTTTTGGAAGATCTTTGAAAGTGATGAACAAATCATTTATTTCCTAGTGAGAGAAGTTTGTTTATCCATTGTTCAAGAGGAAAATATAGAAGATATTGATCAACATGATGTAATTAAAATCAAGAACAATCACATACCTATAGGTTTGGTCACTCTAGAGAGCCTATTTGACAATGAAGATAGGAAAAAGATTAGATCCATGGAAATCAATGAGAAAATCCATAAAAATAATTGAAATTGAAAAAGAAAATAAGCTCAAGGTTGGAGTCTGATGTTCTCTATAAGAAGATGAGGATATCAAAGCTTTATTCTTGAAGTACCAAGATATTTTACTTTGGTCAAATGAGTACCTCAAAGTATATGACGAGAAGGTCATCCAACGCACAATTGATCTAGAGCCTAATGCAAAACCATTCAGGAAAAAACAGAGGCATGTGAATCCTAGGATTGAAGCTATAATGAGAGAAGAACTATTAAAGTTTCTAAAGGCTAATATTATTTATCCAATAGAAAATTAAACCTAGGTATCCAACTTGGTACCTGTTAGGAAGAAGAATGGTGACATCCATCTGTGTGTAGATTTTAGAAATATAAATCAAGCGTCACTAAAGGACCACTACCCCCTATCATAGATTGATAAAATATTGCAGATTATGGTAAGAGTAGAAATATTCTCACTACTAGATGGTTTCTTTGGATATAACCAAATTTAGGTGAAGAATGAAGATCAGTTTAAGATAACATTCACCAAAAAATGAGGAATCTTTGCATATCAAAGAATACCTTTTAGGCTATAATGTAGGGGCCACATTCTAGAGAGCAATGGACTATGATTTTGGGAAGATTATTAACAAGGTAATTCTGATCTATTTAGATGACATGACTGTATTTTCCCACAACAAGTAAGACTACTTGGTACACCTAGAGCAAGTCTTCCAAAAGTGTAGAGAATTTGGCATCTCCCTCAATCCTAAGAAGTTATTTTTTGCAGTTCATGAGGGAAAGTTGCTAGGGCATGTAGTCTCTAAATAAGGTAGAGTCATTGATACAAATAGAATCAAATCCATTCTTTCCCTTCCACTTCCTATGAACAATAAAGCCTTGCAGTCTTTCTTTGGTCAGATAAACTTTGTCAAGAAATTCATCTTTGACTTTGCTCAGAAGGTGAAGCCTATATCTAAGTATAATTTCATTGAGAAATAAGTATTTGCTGTAATGAAATCATTCAAAAAAGTTAGGTAATACTTGGTTCAAAGCAAAACCTTGGTTTATGTGGTTCATTTGGATGTAAGAATATTTATTTTACAAGGAGAAATAGGAGATAAGAGAGATGGTTGGATTACTAATATCCAAGAATATGATGTGGAAATCCATCCTACCAAGATGGTAAGAGGTAGAGTCCTATGCCAAGGTCTAATAGAAGCAACAATTTTAGCAAAAGTGATAGCTTGTCAGTCAACAACAAATGATCAGGTTGAAGGATTAGATGCAGATGAATCAGACTAGGTAGAATAGATGACTAAGTACTTTCAGACTAGGTATGTCCTCCTAATATTAACCCATCATAGAGGATGAGATATATACTTCCAGATTTGAAGTATGTCTTATTTCCAAAATGTTTGTACAAAAGAAACCTTGATGGAGTACTCCTTTGATGCCTAAAATATGATCAACAACAAAAGATCATAGAAGAGTTCCATGGAGGGCTATCCAGAAGATACTTCTCAGGAAGAGTTATAGCTTTAAAAATTATCAAGGTGGCCTATTACTGGCCTACCATATTTTTTGACACCTTCAAAATCACTAGAGCCTATAATAAATTCCAATGACATGTGGGAAGAACAAGGAATACATCATTTCCCCTTAAGCCAATTCAAGTGGAAGAACTCTTTCAGCAATAGGGGTTGGACTTTATAGGAGTTATCAATCCACATTCCTCAGTTGAGCACAAGTATATTATGATTGCTACAGACTACCTCACCAGATGGGTAGAAGCTATTCCTATAAAGAAATCAGACCAAGAAGTGGTGATAAACTTCATGGAAAGATTGATAACAAGGTGTAGTGACCCCGAGAATTCACGCACCGGTCCCTTTTCTGAAAAGCCCTACTTGCAATGCTTATTTAAAATACCAAAGATGAAATGGAAAGATAAGAGGAAAAAGCATATAACACAAAATAACAACATATAGATCTCTTTATTAATATTGAAGCTTGGTTAAATGTCGGTCCCTCTTAGGGATTCCTATTTTGATACTATAAATTACAAGTGGGCAAGGAGTGCCCCTTCCGCGAAGAGGTGGTGCGCTTATAAAAGCTTCTCGGTTCCACACACAAAAATGTATGAGGACTTACAGATGCCTCCTTATCCAAGTCTGTTTCCTAGAGGGATACCTTCTGCTCTCGTATGATGTAATCTTCATCCGATGTACCTATAGCCCTACAAGCAATGACACAACAACACACTTTTATGTGTTTGAGATTGCCTCCCCAGATGAGGTTGTTAGCAATCAAAGAATTTAATGGAAATATGATAAAACAATGCCATGAAATCATGTAAATCTATGCTAATGATATAGGAAAACAAAATAAAAATGTTGTCTATCTAAGCTAAGCCTGCGGGCCACTGTCCAAGACAATGGCTGCTAAAGTAAACCTTGCCCTCTTTACCCCAAAGCTATGGGTCAAAGACTATTATCTAATGTTGAAGTAGGTATTATGCTCTTCGATTTTTCAAAGCTCTGTCACACACATGATCTCAAAGAGAACTCTCCAAGTCTTGAAAGCTCTCCTCAAGAAGATGTCTCTCTCCCTGATGTGATAAAATATCTCTTGTATCTGATATAGGGATCCCTTGGTGCTCTTAGGCTTGCACCTTTTATAGTGTGAAACCCTAGGTCTATGTCCAAGCCCTAAAAATGAATTTCTCATGCGTAGTGCAAGTTAGCATGAGAATATTTTGTCCATTGTCTATATTTGAAGGCTAGTTAACTGAAATCTAATTACCCACTTGAGTCTTCTATGTGAACTGGTCATTAGCATGAGAAGATTTTGTCATTTTTTTATGCTTGAAGATTAGTTAACTTATGTCTAAATTCAAACTCAAACCTCCCATGTGAACTGGTCATGAAAAAGAATGCAAAGTCACTCCCGTTCACCTTTATTGCATGCAGACTGCCACTTTCGCCTGATATTGGGTCTGTTTGTCGAAAAAATGCTTCTTATGGCTTAGCTGTTGTCATCTGTAGTTGTTAATATCTGGTCACTATTGTATGTAGTGGCTAAGGTCTGGCCACTCTAGGCTTGAGTGGCTAGAATCTGATCACTCTTGGATTGAGTGGCCAAGCTTGGATGGCTTGAAAAGGCCTTAAATGATTGGTGAGAACCACTGTTGATGCTTGGAAAGTCTAATATTATGTCTTATGATCTTATGAGTGTGTCTATGTAAGTAGCTCCCCTAAGCATGAAACTATTTAGGTGTCTACAGATGCCATTTTTTGTGATGTGCTATGTGGAAAACACAATGTTGAGCAAAAATGTAGACTGATATGTTTGTAGGGTGTATGGTGATCAATGGTCTAATCAATGCTAGATGGCCCAATCATACAAGATGGTGTGCATCCCTTGAATCATTGCCTCAAAATTTGAAGGACTTAGCCCAGTGGCTTTTGTATGTTAGATTGCACTCATTCCTCAAACTCAATCAGGTAGCTTCAGCTGCTATAACAATTTTGACTGGTAGGAGAGATACAATTGAAGATGTCATGTTTGCTTACATTCTCAGCAAACAAGGGAAATTTGTGATTGTTGTATGCAATGATTCGTAGGATGAACACAATTTTTCTATGATCAAGTGATCTTTTGTTGATTTTTATTATGATTAAGTTGAAGTTTTGAACTACCTCTTCACACAATGAATTGATGAAGAAATAACAATGATTGAAGCGACAAGTCGCTTGACCAATATGACTAATTTGGTTTCTTTCTAGCATTTGCTGCTTTTAATGGGCAATCCCACATCCAAGTGTGATTCCAATTGCTTATGATAATCATCCATCCCTATCCCGAGGAGCGGTTTAGCTATCAATAGCCTTCTTAGGGAGTTAGGATGAGTGATTTTGTTCATGCCTAGATTGTATCACTTTGACTTAATGTTTTTGATGTCATAAGGAAATTAGAATGATCCTTTCGCACCCATGGAGAAGTCCGACCTTCTTGGTCTTCTTTGGGATTGAAGTGTGGTGCATCACAATTCCAAAATGAGTTGTTTTTGCCCCAAGTGGCCTTATGGTTGCCCACTCATCTCATCAAAATACATGGAGTGCAAATCATTACAATCATTGAGTGGATAGAGTAGGTAACTGGATACAAGGCCTGCTTGAGATTATGATTTTATGTGATATTTTTTGTTATTTTTAACATTTGGATGATCTAAAACTACCAAAGTATGTTTATTTATTATTTTTGTGGGATCCCTCTAGGAGAAAATCTCTTATTTTGCTCTGTGGATCTAGCCGCTGTCAGGTCCAGTGGCCTCTAATTTTCTACTTTTGGTCATTTTTGCCTTGAGCAGCCAAGAATTTTGGGCTGCTAACATCAGCAGCGACCAAGGCATAATTAAGGAAATATAAAAATTTGTATTTTTAGGGTTTGACCTGTCATTTTCACTGTTGAAGATCATGTTTTCAAAGCTCTGGTGCAACGGTGATGGTTGCGACTTCAAAAATTTTTGGTGCTAAGGATATGGCTGTGCAGGGTGAGACATCAACTATTATAGGAGTCGGAGATTCTCGGGTATTTCTCTCTTCAAAACCCTAGCTCTATTTTCTTTGCCTAAGTAAAATTGAACTTCATTAAGAAATGAGCAAAACAAACATCACTAAACCTACTAACAAAGAACAAACTCTGTAATTAGGCTTAGATTCCCTTTTGCTACAATGGGTTAGCCCCCAATTTTGTTATTTTTTAGTGGCTTCAACCTAGGGATTTTCAATTTTTTTCCATTATTCACCTGCTGTCGCCATTTTGGGAATTTTGAATTTAGCCTAGTTTTGATGCTTAGGTAGGAACATTTGCCTTCCAATTTGTTTCCTTTCCCTCCATTTATTATTTTTCTTAGGTTATTTTGTCAATTGTAATTTTTTTTGTATTTTTTGGCCAAGGGTTCACAGGTTTGACGTGCCATCCCTTGGTCACTATCGATCAGAGCGGTCGGCTCTGAGCTGTTGTCACTCAGAGAATTCAAGCTTGAATCCCAATGGTCAAAAATTTGACCATTGGGACTTGGTCGCTGCTACCTCCAGTGGCCAAGTTTCGTCCACTATAGGCGACAGCGGCTAAAGCTTAAGCCTTGTTTTTGCATTTTGCGTATTGATTTTTATGATTTTTTTATTTTATTTTTGAATTTCTGCTTTGCTTGATTAGGTGCAATTTATTCCTCTTTTGATTATATTTAGAGTAACTCGTACTCTTTTGCACTGTTTTAATTCTTATTATAAATCATGCCTTAGATGTACTTGTAGTTATGTTTTGTTTTTCTTTTGCTTTGTTTAGATCCTCACTGCTCGAGCTCGGGACCCGAAGCTCTTGCTTGACTTGGTTCATGGATTTGATGACACTGATTGGGAGTGGTTTAAGGACCATGGGCTACATTACATTATCAAGTTACCCCACATTATGGCTGACCAGACTTATATTATGGCCTTAGCCCATCGTTCGGACCCGCAGAACAACACCTTCCATATTCCACCCGGTGAGATGACTATCACACCGAAGGATGTTTACAAGATTTTTTGAATCCCATTCGATGGGGTGCCCATTGTTTCGTCAGCCACTACTGATCAGGTGGTCGTCTATGTGTAGCTTTTTGGAGCACACTCTACACAGACCCTCCAAGAGACTAGGTCTAGGGTAGTATCTATCAAGACTTTGTATGATGCTCGCGTTTTCAAAATGAGGCATGTTGTGTGGCTAATGGTGATTAGCAATGTTCTTATCTCAAACTGCTTAGGTTTGAAGTTCCCTTGGAACCTCCTAGCGATGGTACAAGACTTACTAGATAGTGAGGAACCTATCATCTATGCATGGGGTAGATTTATATTGGCTCAATGCTATGATGAGTTGTACCACATCTGTCGGTGGGGATGCGTCAAAATTTCTTGCAATTTTCTCTTACAGGTTTGGGTATGGGAGCACATTAAGGTAGATCGCCCTAAGGGGATCCTAGTTGAGATTACATCTATTGAGGCTCGGACATAGTGCTATGCTACCATATGGGCTCGGGAGCATGAGGAGCGTAAGAGCCACACTTTTGTAGGGGAGTTGCCCACTACACTGATGCTTTCACCAGACTATTATTCAGAGATGTCATGTGTTGGCCTTACTATGAGTGTCTAGTTTGGGATGATCCAGCTAGTTTTACTGCCAAGACACAATGCAAGTGATGGCTTGTTAGCCGTAAGATTACCATCTGGGAGTATTTATTCTACTCTCGAGTTCTTTGTTAGTATGGATTGTAGTAGGATGTGCCCTTGGTACCATTCTTGTACAAGTGCCTCATAACAAAGAGGTATATACCTCCATGATAGGTCACAGAGCTTACAGATGAGGGGGATTCCCCAGTTGTAGACCCTACAGTGGTTTGGGGAGTTACAAAGTCCTACTCTCAGTGGTGGGGTGATTGTATGTGGCATGGTGTCGATAGCCTAGGGCACGAGGATGATGGCGAAGGTGATGGCACAGATCTGGCAAGACATAGGGTTCAAGCCAGGACCAAGGTATGGGGCTAGCTGACAGAGCAAGTGGTATTAGAGGATCCTAATGTTCCTGAAGAGGAGGAGTTAGAGCCCAAAGAAAGAGATTCTCCTCTTATAGCATAGTTGCATGAGGTCAAGGCTAATCTCCAAGCTACTAATATCTGGGTACAACAGTGATATGCTACGATTGAGCAGCTCACAGTACAGATATAGGCTCTATAAGATACTATTGGGGATGGACATGTCAAGATACAATTTTTTGTTCCTACTTTTACACCATAGGAGGTTCCAGAAATAGGTTTAGGGGTAGATGTGGGATGGCTTCAGTCCTAGTTGGATGAGCATGAGGTGTGGATCTAGGGTCTTACAAATCATGTTACCCTCCTTTAGATGTAGCTTAGGAGGCATGGGCTTGTCCCTAAGGATCAAACAGATGCAAGTGGTTCGCAGGTCAGTAGACACTCTACCTCAAGGTAGTCTTCTGCCCATCCTAGCCAATGGACTCAGACTCAGACAGAGAGACCTATAGGCTCACATTACTCGACTCGTGATACCACCACAGGGGGAGGTGGCACTAGAGAAGATGGTGTAGGGGGCTCAGGCTCAACATTTGATTGATGCTCTACTTGGTTCTTGATCCATTTTTGAGATCGACTAACCTACATGACTATAGCCCACGAGCATTTTTGTATATCCATTGGACTTGATACACATACTTTTATGATAGATTTGTCTTTTATGCCTCATTATGTGTATCGTTTATTGCTTATGTTTTTGTTATTTTTTTGTTTTATGATATGATTGATGATGATATTATGATAATTTAATGGATATGTCTAGATGATAGATGATATTTTGGAGATGCTTAGATGGATGTGTAGATGTTTTTATGATTTTATGATATGATGCGATGCATTTTGATGATGAATGATGAATATATGATTTGGTATGCAAATAGATATTGCTGTTGGCAATTTTGGGTTTGAGATCCTAGATTCTTGTCTATGAGTTGTCATTGATGTCAAAAGGAAATGACATTAATGTTAAGAGGATGTGTTGGCTTCAAAGGTGGAAGATTCCAAGAGAATATTTTTAAGAGAATCCGGAGAGATTCCATTGGCAATGGTTTTTATTAAAACCAATGGAGGTTCTCTTTATTATTTATTTAATTATTATTTAAAACCCTTCAAGGTTTTAATTAATTAATTATTTAATTAATTAAGGGAGAAATTATTTTTAATTTATTAAAAATACTTTAAGGGTTTTTAAACCCTTTAGAAAGCAAATTTTGATTAAATTCAAAATTACTTTTCTTTGCAGCCGACGTGTTCTAAAGTCCACGTATGGACTATAAATATGAGAAGATTCATAAGGTTAAACACTTTGGGAAAATCAAAGGTAATTAATTGGTTTGGCTACGATCGAATGTTCTGTTTACACTGTGAAAGAGGAGAGCTCGTGGTTTGAAAAGCTTTCAAAAAGCTTGACTGTTTATGTGGAAGGAAGTCCATCTTGGACTTCGTAAGCCCCTTGTGGGCTAGTGGCAGCGAAGGTTGCATTTGGGCCTTGCATAGGTGGAGGTCTGCGTAATCCTCATGGATGGAGTTGTGCATGGATTAGTCATGTTTTTATTAAAACATGTTTTGTGCCGCAAATTTTGGATTCTTCAAGGGAAGCTATTATAAGGTGTGATTATTTTCTTGATATGATTTTTGGCATTGTTTAGCATTGTTTAAAAGACATAGGAGAAATAATGGGATAGTTCTTTGGTTGTATTTTTGAGATTAGTCTTTTGCTATGCTAAATTTAAAAATGGAGATATAAGGTGTAAGTTTTTGTTGTTGTGTTTTTGGCTTCTTTGGTGGTTGTTTTTTAAAGAAGAGAAGCTAAAAGGTGTATCAAGGAAATTTTTTATATATGCTCATTTATCTTGGTTCTAACCCTAACTTGGTTGGAAGTTTGAGGGTTGTGTGTGGTGACAGCTTTAAGGATCAATTTTCTTCTACTCCAAAAAGGTATGGGCACATTTTCCTTATGAGTATGATTGGTGTATGTTTTCTGAAATAAGGTTGGAGTGAAAAGGTTTTCAACTAGGTTTCCTTTGGTTGGGTGTAAATCCTATTTTCTGGTTTGTTGAAGACTTCTTATGCATTGTTATCCTTGATGAGAGTTTTGGTGAATGCATAATTTTGGTTTGAGGTAGTGGAAGCATTGTGCACTAGGGTTTATGTTTGTGAGTCTTGCTACTTGCATTGAGTTGGTGGAACCCTTGGTTGGCTATTTTGAGTTTGATGGTTGAGTTGCTTCCATAGAGGTTGTTTGATCAAGTTATTGCTTTACTTGATTCATGATATTGGGCTTACTCCATTGAGTTTATTTGAGCAAGTTATTCTTTACATTTGGTGATATTGTGTTGGTGGTTGTTTTGTTCAAATATATTTGGAGGGAAAATGATTTCTACTTGTTTCCTTTTCTTGTGATGATTGGTTGAATGCTTCAAGGTTGATGTTGAGTTGAGTGGTTTTGGTTGACTAAACCTTGTTTGATGAGCATTGTTGTTGAAACCCTAATTGATGATGAAAAGAACATGAGTATCATTGTTATGTGATTCTTTGCATAGTTGGCAATTGTTGGGGTTTCATGTTCTTGAAAGAAAACATTCTATCCTATCCATTTCGGATATTGAGTTGAGTTTTCAGATTTGAGATTGAGATTGAGCTGAGTTGATTTGAGTTGAGTTTTGAGATTGGGATTTGAGTATAGAACATATTGAGTCTCTAACAATTCTCTTTATGCTTCTATGAGTTTGACAAATCACATTGGGTCTCTAACAATTCACTTTGTGATTTCCTACTAAGAAAGTTTTTCTTGGTGAGCTTGCTCAGTTTTTGGACATGTTCTAGTGGGGACTTGTGAGCAGTTCTTGGACAGGTTCTTGTGGGGACTTGTGAGCAATTTTTGGATAGGTTCCAATGGGGACTTGTGTGTAGTTTTTGGATAGGTTCCGGTGGGGACTTGTGAGCAATTTTTTGGACAAGTTCTAGTGGGGACTTGTGAGCAGATTTGGACAGGTCCTAGTAGAGGACTTGTGAGCTGAGTTTGATAGTTCTAGCAGAGAACTTGAGGACAGAGGTGCATTGGTTCTATGAGAAGAACCTAAGGATAGTTGGCAAGTCTTTGAGAAGGCTTGTATGCAGAGGATTGATTTGTTCAAGAGTTGGATAGATTTGACAGATAGAGGAAGACTTGTACTAGACCGACTGACTATGTTTGGTACAGGTTGCTGAGCTGCTGTGGACGTGATCATAGAAGGCAAAGGTCTCTTAGGCTAAGCATTGAGGATAGGAGGTCTTCGATGGAAAGTAGTTCCACATGCTGGAAAGAGGTAGAGGTAGTTGATCTTTTGAGGGATCATTTCTAGAGCAGAGGGGAAGGTATCTCCTTTGAGCAAAGGCTCATAAATTCTAATTAGGGGAAGGTATCTCCTTTGGGCCAAGGCTCATAAACATTGTAATTGGGAAGGATTCCCAAAGAACTTTGAGATAACTTTTAGAGAAAAGTTTTGTGGACGTAGCCCAGCCATTTTGGGTGAACCATGTTAAAATTGGTGTCACTTTGTGGATGATATTGTGCATTGCTTTGATATTGCTTTGGGTATATTGCTTTACTGTTTTGAAGTATAAATGAAAAAGTAAAAATAGGTCTTATACTGTTCACCCACCCTCTCAGTATAATCTTGTGTTCTTCATTGCCTATATGTTTTATGATGTGGTTTATGGATGATTAATGACTTATTTTCGTGGATGCAACTATTATTGTTAAATACATGTTTAATTTTTGCTTTAATTATATGCATCTAACTTATGTGGTGAAATGGTATAAATGAACCTGTATGCTCTAATCACTAAAAACATATGGAATGCATATGACATTGACAATATTAATGAGTGATACCACATAAAGTAAAAAAAATAATCATGAATTTAAATAATCACTCCTATCATAAGAATTGATTAAGTATTCATAAATGAGATGTAATGGTGTGTAATGTATCTTCTTAATAAGTTTCTATAAATTAAAATATATAAATTAGTCAGTGGCCATCTATATACTATTTCTAATATATATGCGATATCTGTCCTGCAATGTTGATACCCCTTAATTTATAGAATCTTATAAAGAAAGTGATGGTGTTAATGATGTTAATATTTTTTGCTATGTAATAATTTTTGGGGCTTTTTGGAGATTCAAACACTCTAGTTACCCTAGCAACAACTGTCTACTAATCACTTAGAATTTTTAAAAGTAAGGCGTTTACCATGGACCTGGTTTTTTGTGATCTCTATGTGTGCATGTGATTGTATATTTTTGAGGTATAACTCAAGCATTTCCTCCGATTTCAAGTGGGATTCTTTCAGCCCATTGCTAAGATCAGGGATTCTCAAGTGTTCTTTTCATCCTTATGTTGGACTTACTTGGACTATACCGCTAGGCAATATTTGGTTACCTAAGCTAGCTTATCCACATTCAAACATTGGTCTACAAAAATGCATGGAGCAATTATAATAGACATATCGTCATGCATAAGGATTTCTCCTTTCAGTTTTGTACAATGCTGAGAACTCCAGGGATTCAAGCTTTATTCCTTTCTTTTTGGCTTCTTTTTGGCTTTGGATTTTTGCTCATATGTAGTGATGAAAATCACTATTTATTTTGATTTTTTTCTTCGAGTGGGGATTTTTTTGTAGTTATGATAATCACTGTTTATTTTGATCATTCTTAGTGATGAAAATCACTGTTTATTTTTTATTGATTTTTTTTTAGCTTGATTTTTTTGTATTTTGAATATATGATTTGTGTATCAGATTTTTGCTTTTGAAATATGGACTATATGCTTGGCCTTTTGAATGTGTACTTTGATTTGGGATTTTTGCTTATTTTGATTTAAGCAAGGGATTTTGATAGGGTAAAGCTTGTCCTTTTGCCAATTCTCAGCATCTTTAAACTGGTTGCATAGGGGGATAAGCAAGGAATATCCTTTTTGCTTAAGGTAACCTAGACCGCTTTGCAGCTTTCATATTTTCCTTGTACCAGCTAGGATTTTAGTGTTTCAATTAGTGAAGAGATCTTGAATATCCAAGGCTTTACAACTAGGCCTTACCTTCTACTAATCAAAGTTGTTTTCCTCAAAAGTTGATAAGATTACTAGGTGTGGTTGACTAACCAAAAAATAGCAAAAAATAATGGTTGCGTTGAAAAACATAATTACACACATGTGGATGGATGTATGGATATGAATGACTTGTGCGACAAACTATGGTATCAATTTTAAGGCTCTCATGACATATACAATTGTAATGTATGTGAAAATGCAATGCAATGATGTGGATGCAAAATGTGAAGTGCAATTGTTTTTGTATTTTTGATTTTATGTTGTTTTTGTATTTTTGATTAATTTGACTAAAGGGCTTATGATGCCTTTGGGGCTTTTGTTATTAATTTTGACCAAGTGATTTGAATTACCCTTGGAGCTTTTGATTTGATGGGATTTGACAAAGTGGTATGAATTACCCTTGGAGCCTTTTTGATTGATGTTTGACCAAGCAAAATGAATTACCCTTGGAGCTTTTTGAATTTATTTTTGACCAAGTGGCATGAATGAACCTTGGAGATTTTTTTATTTTTTTAATTTTATGTTTTTATGATTTGTTTTGAATTTTGAAATTTTTGAATGTTTTTGAATTTTATGAAATATTTGAATGTTTTTGTGTTTTATGAAATATTTGAATGTTTTTGTATTTTATGACATATTTGAATTTTTTTGTGTTTTATGAAATATTTGAATGTTTTTATGTTTTATGTATAAATTATATTGAGAGGTTCAGGCTCTTCAACACCATCTAATGATATAAGGTGATATGCTCCAGGACCAACTCTTTGTGAAATCATGTATGGACCTATCTAGTTTACCATGATGCGGTGGCTGATTTGAATTCTGTTGGTTTTCTTTGAGCACTAGATCTCCAACTTTGAATTCCCTTAGGTGGACTTTACTATTGTAATCTCGCGCAAGGAAATTTTGGTAAACACGAAGATGCTCTAAAGCATTGACTTGATGTTCATCAAGGAGCATTAATTGATCAAGGTGGCCTTGCCACATAGCTTCATCATCTATGAAGTCCTTTAATGCTATGCGTAGAGTCGATATTTCCAACACTAGAGGCATGATGGCTTCAGTGCCATATACTAGTGAAAATGGTGTTGCCCTAGTGGGCGTTCGTATATTAGTCTTTTATGCCTATAGTGCAAGAGGCAACTGCATGTGCCAATCCTTGTGATTTTCTTGCATTGTCTTCTTCAAAATGGAGACTATTGTTTTGTTTGAGCCTTTTGCTTGCCCGTTTGCTTGTGGATAATAAGATGTTGAAAAATTATGTTGAATATGGTATTTTTACATTAAAGCATGCACATTTTTGTTCTTGAAATATGGCCCATTATTCGATATTACCTTAGAAGGGACCCCAAAATGACTTATGATATTATGGAGTATAAACTCCGCAATTCTTGATCCAGTTGTTGATGTTAAGGGGATCACTTCTACCCACTTACTGAAGTATTCTATGGCCATTATGATGAATGTGTGTTAGCCTAAGGATAGAGGTGAGATATTCCTAATTAAGTCTAGTCCCCATTGCGAGAATGGCCATGCTGCATGGATTGGCTACAAGGCTTGCAATGGTAAGTACGTTAGATTTGCATGATGTTGGCACTCACTGCATTTCTTGACATACTCGTAGTAGTCCTTTTCCATTGTGGGCAAATAGTAACCCATTATCAAGATGCACTTGACGATGGCCATGCCACTCAAATGGCCTCCACATGTGCCGACGTGAGCTTGCAAAATTGCCCAGGATTCTTCCTGGGGCTCAAGACAATGGAGTAATACTCCATCATATACTCGTTTGTAGAGGATTTATCCTAGAAAAATGTATCTTGTTGCTCTATGTTTGAACATTCACCTTTCAATATGTGATAAACCTTGAGGTATTATTCCAAGCTTCAAGAATTCCCATAGTTGGAAAAGCCATTTCTGATAGGCCATAACTTCTATAGAATAGACAACTTGCTCTTCCTCATTTTAAAGGTAGTGAACATGGATTGAGAAACAACTCTATGGTATATGGTCGCACCACACTCTATAGGTCCTTGGGAGATCAAATACCCCCAAGTTGTTATTTGTAAGAAACCTCTGGCTACGAAGGACCAATCTTGATTCGATTTGATGTTGATAATGTTGACTGATTCTTGATTGTCAAAAGCCTCATGGCTTATTGCTGAGTATGAAAGTACTTTTACATGAACGATTGTAAAATCAGTAGATGGATTCTAAAGGATTAAGGAACCCAAAGATGCCATGGTGTCTAAAAATATATTTGACATATGAGGTATTGCCTCGATGTCGTACCATTCCAGTCGAGCTAAGTAATTGTCAAAAAGTTCCTTGTAAGTCTTCAGGATTGGGCACCTGCATTGGAAGAGTTCTTTGACCTAGATTACTATGAGCAAGGAGTCACAAAATATATTCAATATTTTAATACCCATTGCTACAACTTTTTGGAGTCCCAGTATCAATGCTTCATGTTCTGTATTATTTTTTGTGGATGGGAAGTCTAGTTTGAATGATAAGGGCAATGGAGCTCCCTGCGGTGTGATAAAGACAATCCCTGCTCTACCTCCTTGTTCACACTTCAAACCATCAAAGAATAATGACATTTCTCTTTCTCTCTTAGATTATTTGAGTTTTTGTGGATCTGATAATGCAAAGACCACATCATTAGGCAATTCTATGGTGAGAGGCTTGTTATCCTGAAGAGGCACCTTTGCTAATTGATCTGCTATGACTTGTCCCTTGATGGAATTTTGGATTATGAACTCTAGATCAAATTTTATCAATATCATGATCCACTTTGCAATATGTATATTGTGATATGTCTTGCTCATCATGTACTACAAAGGATTTTGTTTTGATGTGACAGGTCGTATGGCTCAACATGTAGTGTCACAACTTTCGAGTTGCAAAGACCACTGCTAAACACAATTTTTTGACATACGCATATCCTAGCTCATAGCTCACCAAGGTGCGAATAATGTAATATATGGCTTGCTCTTTGTCTTGTGCATTATTTAGGGCTAACATGATGCCCAATACGAAATCAGTAGCCGATATATAGTAAAAATGGTATGTCTGGACTTGGTGGAACCAATACTAGCGGTGTTGCTAGAAAAGTTTTAATATCTGCAAAGACTTGATGGCATTCTTTGTCCCAATGAAATGGGACTTCCTTGTGTAGCAACCTATTCATATGTCTGCATTTGTTTGATAATTGCGCGATGAATATTTTTATGGATGCTATCTTGTCTTCTAGGCTCCTCAACTCCCTAATGTTGGTAGGGGCGGCCATTTCCAGTATAGATTTTACCTTTGCAGGATCTACTTAGATGCCTCTCTTAGATACGATGAATCCTAAAATCTTGCTAGAAGTTATGCCAAATACGCACTTATTAGGATTCAATTAGAAATTATGTTCTATGAGGTGATCGAATACTTGTCTAAGGACTTCGGCATGCTCTTGTCACAATAGGGACTTTAATAGTAAGTCATCCATGTAATCTTCCAAGATCTTATGCATATAGTCATGGAATATGTATGTCATGGCTTGCTGATATGTGGCACCAATATTTTTGAGACCGAATGGCATCACTTTGTAACATAATGTTCCCCATGGAGTAATGAAAGTAGTTTTATGTTTATCTTCGGGCTTAATTTGGATTTGGTTGTATCCAGAAAAACCATCCATTAAGGAGAGCATTTCATGACCTAAGGTTGCATCTACAAGAGCATATATGTTAGGAAACAAGAATGAATCCTTTGGTGTTGCCCTATTTAAATCTCTAAAATCCATGCAGATATGGACTTTTTCATCAGGTTTCCCTATGGGTAGCATGTTTGACACCCATTCAGGGTAGTCGATAGGAACTATGAATATTGCATCCAGTAGTTTTTGAAATTCGTTCTTTACCATCAAAGCGATGGTTGGATGAATTTTACTCAGTTTTTGCTTGACTGGTTTCTTCATGGGATCCAATGAAAGGTTATGAATGACTAAATTTGGATCTATCCCTGGTATGTCTTTGTAAGTCCAAGCAAAAATATTTGGCCTCTCCTTGAGGAGAGGAATCAAGATGGCTTGTTCCTATGGAGATAGACTTTCTACGAACTTGACTTTCCTTGGTTGGGTAGGATCATCACTGATGTCCACCTCAAAAGTTGCTTCTATAGCCATATGTGACCCATCCTCTAGCTGATGAGGTGTGGGTATCAAATGAATGTCATCGATGGGATTTATAGGACCTACTATCTCAAGTTCCAAACCAACATGGAAGACATCATACGCACAACCTGATGCAAAATGGAATGATTGTAACATCTCTTCATTGGGAAAGAGGTCTTCTGGCCCTATGGGTGAACTAGCACGATCCCAATCAATAGCATCTATATCAATATGCAATGATTTGATAGGATCTATTATATTATGAAGTGGAGTGGTCAAATCGTTGGAGATCATGTTGATGGATGGGATGAAATATTTAGGACCACATGGGTGAAATCTTGTCTCAAGTGTTTCCCTTCCATACTCGTGATGAGGTCCTGAGGAATGGGAATTTTTGGATCTGGCCCATGAGTAGGACTGACAATAGGATCATTAGGCTCTAATCGCTCTCTAAATGTAGGTAGATGGGGATTGACCATTCGATGAATGGCAGCTAGGTCAATAGGTCTCCCCAAAAATTGGATATGAGGGTCTATGGCATGAAGTGCCACCTCTCTCTCTACTAGCTCGTTGACTTGCTACAAGTGGTGAGGTCCAATATAAGCCATCTCGGTCTCATCCTCAAAGTCATCATCACTTATCCAAAAATCATTAGCATTGGTATACAAACCTAAAATAAAGGGCTCATGTCTTGGCTCCAAGTAGGCCATCTCTGTTTCATCTTCATATTCTTCATCACTTATGAATAATCCATTTGCATTTGTTTCTCACCCCAAATTCAGGGTTTGATGGCTTAGGCCTAAGTAATCTCTTTCTATTGAGTCTTTTGATTCATAGTCACTTTCATATGATGTATATCCAATCTCATTATGGATGGACCATGTGAATATTTGTAAATAGTGGGACCCTTGATAGGCTAATCCAAGTTGTGTCTCATCATCACTTACTTCATATCCATTCTCCTCATCCCATGAGTTGTGCCCTATTGGGGTAGAATCAATTGAGGTGTTTGGATGATAAGTTTCTAGAGGCGGTATGCTTATCATGACCACTTACCTGTTACTAAAATTTGTTATTCTTAGGGAGTGATATGGAATGAAACCAATGTCTTCTCCCAACCCTATGCTTAATATTTCCAATGCCACTGCAAGCGAGTCATATCGACCTTTGCTATAGTAGCCTAAGCCAAATCTATTAGAGGGAAGCTGATATAGTGGCTCGTAAGGCCTCATGTGCCCCTGCTCATATACGCCAAGGCCATAGCCATGCCAATGGCAATGCTCAAAGTATCTTAGGATAAAATTAGGATTATAGAGATCATGAAAATTGACTGTGAATAATTCATCACCATCCTCTTCTATAGCTAAAGATTTATGAGTGCAGTCCAGGTCGGCATAGAAAAAATTGGTTTGGTTGGGAGGGATTCCAAGTAGAACCACTATTCCTACTGGCAGCCTCAAGTCTTTAGGCCTCCCTATGTCTTGTGTAGACTCAATGATATGTTTGAAGGTATTTTTCTACACAAGGTACCCCCTATGCCTATGCTTGCCAATTGTATTGATGCATGCGATGTGGATGACCCCACGGATGATACTGGCAAAGTAGGGTGATAATCACTATCTTCATATTGATCTTGAGGATTTTCCTCTTCCATAGGACTTGGCATTTCAGCAATGGCTACAGTTGGCACTTCTTTGGGTCTTTCTTCCTTAACTAAGGGTGCCTTTAGATTTTGATTGTCTTTTGGTTTTGATGTTGATGGTACTTTAGAAGCATTGATTGTCTTGAGGGCATTAGGAGGTGTTGATGTACATGGGTATTTTCTTACCCCTTTTTCTTTATTATCCACTTGTGTGGTTGGGGATGAAGGTGCCATGTATAGGTGAGTAGAAGGGATCACAAACTCTCCAAGAATTTCCACTTGATTAACATATTTAAAGGCTCTTCATCAACCAAAACCACACAGACTTTGTTTTCGTGCACATACTTGCCACAATGGTGCAAGATCGAAGGCACACACTTCATGGCCCTTATCCAAGGGTACCCTAAGAGTATGTTACACTACATAGAACCTTCCAATACATGAAACATCATGAGGATGTTCTTGTGCCCCACCTTGATGGGTAGGACTATCGTTCCCACAGTATTGCATAAAGCATCATTAAAAGCTCTCAATGTGTAAGCTCCTAGAATGATATTGGTCTTGGGTATCTTGAGGTGCTCTATTGCAGTTGTTGTGATTATGTTTATTGATGAACCTATAACGACAAAAATCCTCTTGAAAGGTAAGTCATTGATGGCTGCTATAATGTTAAGCGAAGGGTCTGGTAAGGCAGTAGAAACTATCTTAATCTCATGATCATAGAATCATATTATAGGTTCCTAGAATTCTTGCACTTGTCCCACAAACTAAGTGAATGCATTTGCATCTTGTGATTGAAGCTCAATTGTTCTTAAAATATCCATTAGGGTATCCCTATTCTTTGGGGACTGTTGTATGAGCTCATAGATGGATAACTTGGATGGATTCATTTGTAGTTTTTGATCCAATCTACTCTATAGTTACCACAAGTCTCATTGGTGGACCTAGAAGGTTGTCTTGCCTTTGCCTAGGAGTGGCTGGGATGTTCATGGGATTTGCAAGTGGTTTTTGTTGACCATACCACCTAGTCCTTGTTACTATGTTAACAATCTCAACCATCCCAATGCATCTGTGGGTAGGTATGTTAGCTCGAACCTGATTGACTTGGGCCCCTTGCTCTCGAGGGACCCCATGATTGGCCAATGGGTTTCTATATATGCCCATGTCTCTATTATCGAGAGCTAGTGGGTTGTAAAATTTGGGTTCTCCTACCTCAATCATGTTTTGCACTTGATGATTAAACCCGACATAAGCCTCAATGTCATGCCTCGGTATCCTGTGATAAGGATAAAATTGATATTCCCTATATCCCTTTCACTTAGAATGGTTGGGATCTATAAGAGGTATATCAAGAAATATGATCCTCCTAGCCTCGCTCAACTGATTAAAGATTGATTACATTGATTCTATCAGAGGTGTGAAATAACGAGGTGGCTTGCATTCTTGGTTTCTTCCCTAATTGTTCTTTTGGTCGTAGTTGGTTGGTGGGGGATGTGCTTGATAGTTCTATGGTTTTTGTGCACCCCCATCCTTGGGTGTAGCTAATATGACTTGATTTACTGGAGAAGGATTGCCCTACTTCTGCTTGTACTTATCATTTTTACCATTCTTGTTCCACTCCTTTTTGTTTCGGAGCTTAATGGTTCCCTCATCTCCTTTTATTTCTTCGATGAGCTTGGCTTGTGCTAAAGCTTCCTCAAATGAAGGATACCATTGGAGTTGTAGCGAGAGGGATATATGTTTACAACAACTTTTGGTAAACTATAGAACCCTAAAATTGGTGCATTTAAACCTTAGTAAAAAGATAAAAATTTGAATTTTAACCCCAAAACCGCCCGTTAACCACTCCCCTTGTTTTTCATGCCATTTTTAGGATTTGTTTTGACCGTTGGACGATATCATCGATGATCAGATGAAATCATCCTAGATCTGACGAATTCATATGGAAGAGAACGTCCAAATGATTTCATCCCAAAACTAAATTTTCATAATTAGCTTATGTTCAACATCTTCTCTAACTTGGGCAGAAAGTGTGTCTGCATGGTTAGAGTCTCCCCCGTTGGAGATCTCCCAAATTGGGGTGATCTCCAACCTCCTAACCTCTCCCTAATCCTATATAAACTAGGATTTTCTTAGTTTATCCCCCTGGCTGACTGATTTCCCTACAAATTTAGTTTCTTGTGCATTAGAACACCCTCGCACCATCGTTTGCATTCTGTATTTCAAGTTTTTCTTGCAGGAATTTACTATTTTTTAGCCGGAGCAAGCTCGGATCGTCTCAGGCGATTCCAGATGATTTCGGATGATCCTGTCACAGATCGGTGATGATATCATATGATTGGAGGTGATCTCAACTATAGTCCATATTGGGGGCAATCAGAGCCCAAATTTTGCATTTCTTTATCTTCTCTCTTCATTTCTTTATGCATTAACTTATTTTATTCCATTTCTGCATCCTGGAGTTCACCTCATTTAGCATAGATGCATGATAAAGTTAAAATAAATTATTAAAGTAATGCATTTCCTTTAATCATTATCTGGATCTATCATTTAGGTAAATTTACTATTATTTCTATCATTTCCCCTTGCTTTTGCAGTTGCATTTTTGGTCCTTGGTATCTGTTTCTGTGATTGCAAGTTTCTGATGAATTTGTCTGATGAATTCGTCAGATCGATGATGATCTCATCTGATCTCAGATGACTGACTATGATTTGAGATGATTTTGTGCAATTGTAGATGATTATGTAATATTTGAGATGATCTGGACTTCTACAAACCTCAGACTCTTCATTAGACATCCAAAATCAGGTATATTCTATCTTATTTAGCATACTTTCTATGTTTAGCACTTATTCATGTTTTTTGTATCCATATAAATCAGCATTGGCATATAGAATAGCTTAGATTCATCTTGGCCAAACCTAGGATATGAATGATTAAAGTACAAAATGAACACATCAAACCTATTCTCAACCTAGGCATGGAAACTACCACTCAAAAGTTTCCTAGTGAACCCACCATCCATTGAAAATTCACCCTTATATCCCCCTCCCCGAGAGGCGCGACCTTCAAAGGGCCTCTCAGTCCGAGGTATTGTCCCATCCTTCTTGCATCCCCCTTCTGGGCGTGGATCCTATAGCCTGAAGGTAAGGATGCAAAAAATTTGGAGCGATACATTTTGGTGAACCCGACGTGAAAACTAAAAACCTTTTGAAAACAATCCAAAAAAAATAAAATAAAAAATAAATGCATTTAGAATCATCAGACAAACAAGTAAGATTGCATATCATATTTAGATGGTAGATTATAATAAAATATGAGCTATCACCATTAATGTTGAAAATCAATTAACAGCCATAGAGATTACTTTTGTGCTTAGAGTACCTCAAACAAATAGGGTTCAACCTTTGTGGGACGAACTTGATAGGAGATTGGGTATCATTGGATCTAGATCAACCGAACTTAGGCAAATCAAGAGGTTTGTCCTAGATAGAATCCTGGATCCTGATCAGGTGACTTTGTACCATGAACTTTAGAGAGCTTGCCATAGGTGGTTAGCAGATAAAAGAGCACTTGTGTCTTTCGAGTTGTACACCTTTGAGGAATACCTTGAGAACGCAGTTGTAGTACATAAATTTCTATCTCGTATAGAGGATCAAGAGGTCGTTCTTACGGATAGAAAAATATGGAATAGAGTTCCTAGAGCTATGTTATATCAAGAGTATTGCCATGAAATCTATTTTTACAAGTTCGAGTATGAAGCAGATAATATCACCATAGCACACTTTGTCAAATTCTTGAAAAACAATTTCCAATTTGAAGAGGAGCATTTCATGACTCCTGATGAACTTGATCCTATTAACGATATCCATAAACTATTTATAGAAAATTAAGCTATTCTTTTATTATTATTATTTCTTGCATTTAGTATGTTGTTTGTTGTCTTTATAATATTATTATAAAAAAAAAAAACCATAAAAAAACAAAAACAAAACAAAAATATAACAAAAATTAAAACATTTTTTAAGTGTTATAGTAGGTATATAATTAAAATATATACCTCCCAAACTTGCCGCATATATATATATATATATATATATATATATATATATATATATATATATATATATATTTGCTAAAATCTAAGTTTAAGCATAATGACTAGACTTAGGAATGGAAAACAGACTGAAGTAGAAGAAGATTGGTTAGGAAAACCATAAAATAATCCAGAGGTCCTTCTTGAAGACCCAATTTAGGAAGAAGGAACCCTAGACCAACAAGAAGAAGAGTTTTCTGAAGGAAATGAACAAAGAGAAACTGTTAGAGAGGAAGGATCCTCATCCCCTAAAATTTCTCCGAGAGGAGCTATTACTTTTGATAACATGGAACATTTTTGGAAGTTCCTCAATACTAATATTGGCACTCTTAATAGAGCAGTCCATATGGACAAGGATCAAATTAGTGACACTCAAGCAACCCTAGAATAAATATATCACACATGCACTAATCCCTTGTCCTTCGTTGATCAAGAAAGTGATCAAGTTGGACCATCCAATTTGGATATGGCCGCTATAACCTAGAACATGCAACAACAATAGGTTACCCAACCACCTAGAGTGCCTGTTACCAAGCCTAGGGTTATTCCCACACAAAAGAAACCTTCATTCACTACTCTATTTCACCAAGTTATTGATCAACATACCTCAAATCAACAAAATCCTAAAACAAAACCAAACACCAATTTCCAACAATCTGGGATACAACATAATGCTACTACAAATCTTCTTCATAATACTCTTCCTACCAACCATTTGCATAATAGAAATATAGCATCTAATCCTTACGTCACGCCATCATGTGCTCAAAAACCACCAAACCAATATGGTGGACAAACTAGTAATCTGGAAGCCATGGTGAAACAGTTAGTCTCCCGCATGGACCAGATAGATCCCTACCGTCCCTCGTACAATTATTGAGAGATGTGTAGTCAGCCTCTAGATCCTATAGTTGTAGCACAGCCATATCCTAAACACTTTCCTATGCCTGTCCTACCTATATACAAAGGAATTGAAGATCCTATAGAGCATCTTCGTATGTTTAGGATAGCATGTCATGATATATCACATGATGACTTGTTATTACTAAAAATGTTCCCGAAAAGTTTAGGAGGAATGGCATTGGAGTGGTATTATCAATTACCCACTCATTCTTTGAGGAATTTCAAAGAAACAACCGAGTCTTTTGTTCATCAATTTAGTGCCTACATCGAAATGCATGTAACCATTAAATATTTTTACAACTTAAAACAAGACAAAGATGAATGTTTTGCTGATTTCCTAGCTCGGTGGAGATAATTGATAGGAAAATTACACTTTGTGTTACCTTATCAGGAAATGTTGGATATCTTTATCAATAATTTACAAGAAAAACTATCCTATGAGTTATCAATTGCTACCTTGACCACCTTCGATCAAGCTATAGACTTAGCTCGAAGAGTGGAAGATGCTCTCATTAGGAGAGGTCAGCTTAAAAAGAAAGATGATGAGAAAACATCCAGAAATCAATATAAAAATAAACAAGTTGTGGGTGATGGAGTCACTGATAGTAGAAATATTGCTACTATTAATGCTGTGAAGACAATGGAGAAGTTTATACTGAAACCTCTTGATAAACCACCTCAAGAATTTACTAGGTTAAATCAACCTCTATCAACCATTCTACCGCAATTATTAGAACGAGGTTTGATCCAATTACCAGCTATCCGAGAACCTGATCCAACTATACCCGGATATAGAGCTGATTTACGTTGTGATTTCCATAGAGGACCTGGACACGCTACCAACTCTTGTAAAATATTAAAACATAAAATACAAGACTTAATTGATAACAATGAGATGGAGGTGCAAGCCTTTCAACCTAAACAAAATCCTCCTAATAATGCTCAAAATAACATCCCCCAAAATCAGAATCAGAATGCCAATCAATCATTGGACATATTTCAACATCCTTTACCCAAGCATGGTAAAGAGGTGGCTAATCAAATTGAGCATCATAATGTTCCCCCTCCTACCCGATATGTAGGAACTATTAGTGGACATTTACCTGCTCATGATTTGGAAATATTTGACACAACTTTATCCATGGTTACGACCAGACATCTATATAACATTTGAACACTTGATCTTAGTGATACAGAATATGAGACTAAAAGTGACATGGAAATCACCTCAAATCAGTTGAATAGTTCTGAAGATGAATCAGATGTTATTCAACCTATCACAAATTCTATGGTTCCAGAAGAACCATTTCCAAGAAGAGTCACTACTCGACCATCATCTCACCAATTACTTTCTAATGAACAAGCCATAAACACTAGACCAAGACCCATTCATCATCCACAAAATAATATTGTAGGTACCATCGGAGCTATTACTCGACAATAGGCTCAAAATTCTCAACAAGATCAAACTCAGAATGATGGATCAGCTCCATTTGTTTTGAAAGTTCCTAATAAAGGGAATCATGCGCCTAATGTTCAACCTAAACCTCCTTATAATATTAATGAACAATTATCAAATACTACAGCTAGAATTTCCCTTTTGGACATTTTAAAATCTTCTCCTACACATAGGAATGAATTAATGCTCACATTAAGCCAAATGATGGTACCACAAAATATTCAACCTGAAGCCATGGCCAATACTATCATAACTTGAGAAGTCGATTGTATTGACTTTCGGGATAGAGATATACCACAACATAGTTTACATAAGGATAACCCCTTATATATTACTGCCCTAATTGGATATGTAGCAGTTAAATGGGTCTTGATTGATAATGATTCATCTTTAAACATTTGTACTTTTGAATTCTACCAAAGATTTGGGTTTAGAAGTGATGAAATGAAAAGAACTGATATGATCATAAAAGCATTCAATGACGAAACACAAGAAACATGTGGAGTTATTACTATCCCCTTGCAAGTTGGTCCAAGAACCTTAGACATGACCGTGTTTATTGTACATTGCCCTACATCATACAATATACTCTTGGGTCGCCCTTGGATCAACACGATGCGAGTTGTTCCCTCAACTTTACATTAGTGTGTTAAATTTGAATTTAAGAATCAGTTGGTTACCATTCATGGTGATCCTAGACCCTTTGATATGTGTGCTTTGGCAGAACCTGTCGGAGTTCAATTTTGCCCTGCTTTATCATCCACACATCCTAATTCTCATTATCCATCCAAATGTGTGAAACACACACCCATAACATCATCTAATTTTTCTCCATCAACTCCACCTCTACATATAGTTCAACCATCTTCCAAACAAACCACATTAGGACCTCAAAAAGATCCTAAACCCACAACCAATGCTTCTTGTTTTACTCCTATAACTTCCATACCTATAGACCCATCCATCAACATCTCTACAACATCTACACCTACCAAAGGCATATTTTCCACATACAAAGATGTCAAAAATGTTCCTTCTACCTCTTACACTCTTACTAACGAGCTCTTACCCGATTTATCTAAAATTCTTATATAAAATAAAACAAATGCTGCTATGCAAGATTCCCTTATTTTAAAATTTTTCTAATGAGTATATTAAAGCTAAGCCTATAATGCTTAAATTGGGATATAAAGGGAAAGGTTTGGGACCTTTCCAAAATGGTATGAAAGAACCTTTTGAGGTAGAACCATGGCCTTCCCGATGTGGTGTGGGCCTATTTCCTAGTAAAGGTCAGCCCTTCCCATTTGAGGATGATGACCATCTCATATCTTACCAAGATTATTTGGATAAACATGATGCCTTGCATTTAATGAATAAGCCATTTACATGTCATATGCTATCTATAGCCTAACCTGATATGATCACCAAATTCAATGATGAGTTGGAGAGAGACATCTTCCATGATGTCTCCATTGCGGAATTATTACATAACAAATTTTATTTCGATGGCTCCATACCTAGTATAGCCCAGCTTGAGGCCACGACTCCTCAAGATGAATTATCCAAGCTAACCTCAAAATAATTACAATAATTGGGTGTTTCACCCACCCCACCTAATTTTGAGAGAGATCTACACATGGAAGTAGAGAATGTCATAAAAATTAACATTGGAACCAATGATAATCATCACATAATCAACATTGGATCAGAATTGAGTCAAGACAAACAAGATAAATACATTGCATTTCTTAAGGAATATGAAGATGTCTTTGCTTGGACATATGAAGATATGCCAAGATTAGACCCTTCTGTAGTTATGCATCACCTAGTAGTCCATCCGGATGCTAAACCTGTTAAACAAAAACTTAGAAAAATGCATCCTAAAGTGGCCTTACTAGTCAAATGGGAATTAGAAAAACTCTTGAAGGTTATTTTTATACAAGCCATTGATTATGCTGAATGGATCTCGAATGTAGTTCCAGTAACTAATAAATAAGCTACCAAAGTTAGGGTGTGCACAAAATTTAGAGATATTAATGTTGCATGCCCTAAAGATGATTTTTCTCTTCCCAACATGGATCAGATCATTGATTTTACTGCTAGGAGTGGAATGATATCCTTAATGGATGGATTTTCTGGTTATAATCAGATCAGGATAGCTCCTAAAGATTAGGCTAAAAAAACCTTTATTACCCCTTGGGGGACCTTTTGTTGGAAAGAGATGCCATTTGGTTTGAAGAATGTAGGTGCAACATATCAACGAGCCATGACTTATATATTTCACAATATGATTCATGATATTATATATGATTATGTAGACGATATTATAGCTCATTCCATCAAATAATATGATCATTTAGATGACTTGAGAAAAGTATTTGATTGGTTAAGGGAATATCTTATCCGATTGAATCCAACCAAATGTATATTCGGAGTTAAATTCGGTAAATTATTGGGGGTTATAGTTTCTTTACGTGGAATTGAAATTGACCCTCTCAAGATCACGGCTATCACTGATATGCCCACACCCACAAATATATCTAAATTATGAAATCTACAAGGTAAGCTTCAAGCTATTCATTGCTTCATCGATAAGTTGGCAGACAAAAAAGAACCCTTTCTTAATCTTCTTAAGAAATATGTATATTTTCATTGGGACAAAAAATTTTAGGAAGCCTTTGAACTCCTTAAACAATATCTCCTTAACCCACCTATGCTTTCACCACCTAGATCTGATCACCCATTTATCTTATATATTTCTACTTCAGATTTTGCCTTAGGAGCTATGTTAGCTCAACTTGATGATGAGAAAAGAGAGCGTGCTAATTATTACATTAGCCAAACCTTAATCAGTTATGAAACCCACTACACAACATTAGAGAAACTATGTCTAGTAGTCGTATTTTCTACACAAAAACTATGCCATTATATGCTCAGTCAAAAAATGTATGTTACTACTAAATTCGATCCTTTGCGGTATCTCATGAGTCAACCTTATTTATCTGGTCACACAGCAAAGTGGGTTCTTTTGCTAAGCGAGTTTGAACTCACATTTATAGGACAGATGTCTGTTAAAGGTCAAATCATAGCAGATCAATTAGTTGTTGCACCTTTAGAGTCTACCCATCCCCTCATCATTGAGTTTCTTGGTGAATACCTTAAAATAGAGGCAGACCATCCAGAGTAATGGTCCCTATACTTTGACGGATCCCGATGCATGAGTGGGGCTGGTGCAGGTATTATTTTAATATCTCCCAAGAAACATTTTATACCTTTGTCCTTTAAATTAACGTTTGCTTGTACTAATAACACTGCTGAATATGAGGCTCTAATCCTTGGATTACAAGTTGCTTGGGCACTGAAAATTAAAAATCTATTAGTTTTCGATGGTTCTCAACTTGTCAAATCAAATCAATGATGTTTATCAGACCAGAGATTATCAATTACATCCATATAAAGCATATGTCTTACAATTATTATCCCTATTTGATCAAATTACCTTGGAAGCTATTCCTCGAACTAGCAATCATGCGGCTGATCCTATGGCTATAGTTGCATCTCTTTTGCCCTTGGAGTTAGATGAAGAATTTGCTACCATAATTATTCATCGACTCCAGGAACCCACTTCAAATAAATCATGCTTAGAACCTTTGGATGTGTTTCTAATCAACGAAACTACTCCTAAACCTTGGTACACTGATATATTTAATTTTCTTCAAAATGGGACCTTCCCTGAAGGTTGTAATAGCAACCAATGCTAGTTATTATGTAGACGCGCAAGTCGCTTCATAGTTATTGGCAATACGTTGTATAGCTTTTTAAGGCATCCTATTGAGATGTTTGAATCTAGATGAAGCTAGATCAACTTTGAGTGAAGCCCACGATGGATCTTGTGGGGGACATTTTAGTGGTAGAGCCATTGCTAAGAAGCTCCTTAGGATAGGATATTTTTGGCCTACCATGGAAAATGATGCACATGATTATGTGCACCATTGCGACAAGTTCTAGAAACACGTTGACCTTGTCCATGCACCTGCACAAGAGCTGCAGGCTATTTCATCTCCTTGGCCCTTTTCAAAATGGATCTTTGACATCATTGGAAAAATCAACCCTATGTCATCTGATGGACACAAATTCATCATAACCGCCATCGAGTATTTCATGAAGTGGGTTGAAGCTATGCCCTTAGCTTCTTGCACTGGAACCCAAGTTTCTAAATTTATTTTTTAATCAAATTATTTGTAGGTTTGTAACTCTTGCAAATATCATCTCAGATAATGGAACTTGTTTCAAAAATAAAGATGTCAAAAATATAAAATTCAACATCGTTGGTCCACTCCCTATTATCCTAAGGATAATAGCCAAGCAGAATCATCTAATAAAACATTAATTAAAATCCTCAAAATATTGGTCAATAAATCTGGCTAAGATTGGCACATTCAACTATATCCTGCTTTGTGGGCTTATCGAACTAGTGTTCGTACTCGCACGGGCACTTCACCTTTTGTTTTGGTTTATGGCGCTGAGGCAGTTTTTCCCTTTGAATTAGAAGTTCCTTCTTTGGCTCTGCTACTTCAAGATACTAAAGTATGATATGAATATCATTCTGGAAGATTTAGTCAGTTGGAACTCCTAGACGAGAAGCGCATCAATGCTTTGGAACATCTTCATGCCTACCAAAACAAGCTCAAGCGAGCATACCTCAAGAAAGTTCATCATCGATCCTTTGAGATCGACGACCTTGTCTTAAAAGAAAATAAAAAAATACTAATGCAACTAAAGACCTTAAAGGTAAATTCGAGCCCAACTAGCTTGGATCGTATATCATCACTGCTAAATTTGGATCAGGAGCATACCAATTAGCTACATTAGATGGTAAAGATCTTAAAGAACCTATGAACATTCTGCATCTTAAACGCTATTATGCATAAATCTGGTCATTTCATCATTGTATATATTGTTATTCTACATATTGTTTCATTTTTGTCATCCATATAAAAATTTCAAAAAATAGTAATAGTATTTATTCTTTCCATTCATAAATTAAAATCAAAATATAAAACTTCAAAATCATCAAAATCTTCAAAACCATCTTTTATTTTTGTACTTGTCAATTCTTGACGTGTTGCAGTCATATTTTCAATTATTTTGGATAAATTAGCATTTATTTGGAATCCCGCACTTTCACATTCACATGAATAAATATCTTGATTTTATTTGGTATGATTATTAATATCTCTTATATCAAAGTCCACATTTGAATTAAATAAAGTTTTGAGCATAGATAACTGATCTTGTTATTTACTTGAACCAAGCATATCTTTTCACATTAAAATGATTTCATTGCAAATTCGATATGATGCTACATAGTAGAAATGGTTTCTTGAGAAAAAAGTTTTCCCTGCTATCCTATCATGCACATGGTCTAGAATTTTTGAGAATTGACAAAAGGACAAGCTCACCCCTACCCAGAATAAAAATCCCTTGCTCTACAGCCAATTCGAGCAAGTATCCCTAGCATAGGAAGAAAAAGAAAAGCCAAAGAAAATTAGAAAAAGAAAAATATTATTTTGTACCATCGCAGCAATATTTCAGCATTATCTCAGTTCCAAGCAAAAATACAAAAGAAAAAAAAAGAAAGAAAGCAAAAGAGAAAAGAAAAATACAAAAAACAATAAAATCCCTTTCCCTACCCCTTGAAAAGAAAATAAGGGTGAATGAGCTTGAATCCCTAGAATTCTCAATTATTCGAAAACTGTGAGGTAAGCCCCATAATAGGTGGTTTGTGCCCAACCCGCTTGGCCTTGGGTAATCCCTAGCGTGATGATATGTCTGTCACATTAGCGACCTTCTTTTGTACAAACCTATGCTGGCTTATGGATTAGCTAGATCTTGATGACCTGACTTACATAGTAGTCTGGTACGGTTACATGCTCTCAGCCTCATCTCCTCTCCTACCTTGTTGTGGAGGAGGTGGTCCCATAGAGGTATGGGCAGTGTCTCGGGTCCTCACCATCAATCATGAGGAAGTCCTCGATGATCCCACCCTGATAGGCTCTGCAATGTTGGTTGGCAGCTACAACCTCTAGCCCTCTGGAACCAGTTGGTAGTATACTCCTTGGTAGAATGCAATCTGAGCCATAGACCATGCTAACTCTTGCATGCTCACCCCTCCGCTCTAAGCCCTGAGTCGTGTAGCCTCATCCTATAGTGTTTGCACTTGAGCCTAGAGGCGGGCAACCTCAACCCAAAAATTTTTCGTCTCACTGCTCTCCCCTACCTCGACACCCTTGCCCTTATCGGGCGATGGTGGCCTCTCCCCCTATTGAGAAGGGAATCCCCCCTCCCTCCTCCTTGTCTGCTATAGTATCTATGGAGCCTGTGGCATCCTCTGGTGTCTCTCCTATGGAGACCATCATTGCTCTCTCCCACCGTGACCTCATGTTGCCTCAATAGCAGCTTGGCATTGCCTCCCCATCCATCACACAATCGCTTGCATCAGAACCTATGCCCTCATCATCCGAGGAGGGCAGATGCCTATGTACCAAGCATCGTATCTATTAGCAACCCCAGCATCATCCCCATCCATTGGCTGGATAGGGGCATCATCCATGTCCTGGATCTAGAATCACTACATATCTGGAACTCCACTTAGTGTAGTACTATCTCAAATAGTCTAAGAGTACTCATAATCCTTGAGATATGGGATCCCCTACTATAGACTAAACAGTAACAAAACTTGATCATAGCGGTGGAGTTCTACCTCTCCTCGCTCCATCCTTAGCCAACAAACTCGCTTGATGCAAGCCAGCTCCGGCCCATCCTCTACCCACCTTGGATGCTCTCTCCATGGCCTTCAAGTGATCTAATCTAGGATGATGTTGTCTAGCAACCTTCGCGACATCGATAGATCTATCTGCTACTGTGACCCTCTCTGTAGCCACCAATAGAAAACTCGAGGTCTCTCCCAATCAACCCTTGTCAGTGGGAGTCCTATTGGCTTCTGTATTGTGATGTGCTCCCAAAACCAAACTTGTAGCAGCAATGTCAAAACCAGGCATCGGCCTCCCTTGTATACGACCTCGTGCAGGATACTATACAACGACATAGTACAAAGTTGCCCCTTGCAAATCTATACCCGTGGTCTCTCATGTCGTAGACCACATTTGAAAGTTGCCAGGGTAATCTGCACCCACTTTGGTGGCACAGCAGTAAGCCATCGACTATCTCGACCAAAACTTGAGTCAACCTAGATGCCCTAGGCATCTACCTCAGAGACTCGATGTTCACTCTACCCTTCTCTAGGGCGAAGCTTGGGTCTCTGCACAGCCTCATCATAGTCTAGCTTTGATTGGCCATAGGAGTCATAAACCATATTTGTATAGGGATCCTCAAGATCCTCCATACATCCTCTAGTGTGGGAGCCATCTCCCCTATCAGTAACCGGAAGCAAGACCACCCCGGATACCATCTCTCTGCTAGGGCTGTCAGTAGCCCCATGTTTGTTAGTACTTGTGGCATCTCTACCACATGTTGTAGTCTGACCTATGCCAATCGGTCTCGCTCTGCTTGGTCGAGCACGACCATGTCATCTCTCAACCCCTCGTATTTCCATTCCCAACTCTTTAGTAATCCCCTCTACAAAATAAACAATAAAACAATAAAATTCATTAATAAACCAATTATTAAAATCAATTACATGCAATTCAAACAAACTTAATTTCATAAAAATGATGATATCATCCACTATTGGATGATATCGTTCTAAATTGGGTAAAATATTCCTTTGTAGGATGAAATCATCTTCGATTTCTCAACTTGGGGATCACCCCTTGTTGGATGGGATCGCCCCTAGTTCATTGATTTCACCCTCAGACGAAATTGACAATCTAGAGACAATTTCGATGAAATGGGGACGATTTCATCTCGACGTCGTCGATGGCCTAAAAACGGTCGCGATGCTCCAAAACAATCAAAATTTAAATAAAAAAATTACACAAATCAAATTACAAAAATAATTCAATAGGTTTAGATCCTTACCCATAGCCCACGCCAGACCTCTATTGATCTATGCGTTGTTTCAACCATTTTGTCTGAAGAGCTCTAAAACAGTAAAAATGAATTAGGGTTTTATCCTATAATATGGAGGGGGCACCATAGTAAATAGTCGTACAATTTGACGTAGAATCATCACCTATAAAATTGAGTAAATTTTTGCTTTCTCGTAAAATGGGAAGAACTCGTCTTTAACGCATTTTCTTCAAAAAAATCACTAAAGAGGGGGTAAAATGTAGCACCCTAAAATTGGCATAGTTAAACCCTTAGTAAAAAGATAAAAATTTGAATTTTAACCCCAAAACCACCCGTTAACCGCTCATTACCCGCTCCCCTTGTTTTTTGTGCCATTTTTAGGATTTGTTTTGACCGTTGGACGATATCGTCGACGATCAGACGAAATCATCCCATATCTGACAAATTCGTTTGGAAGAGAACGTCCAGACGAATTCGTTTGGAAGAGAACATCCAGATGATTTCATCCCAAAACCAAATTTTCATAATTAGCTTATGTTCAATAGCTTCTTTAACTTGGGTAGAAAGTGTGTCTGTGCAGTTAGAGTCTCCCCCATTGGAAATCTCCTAAATTGGGGTGATCTCCAACCTCCTAACCTCTTCCTAATCCTATATAAACTGGGATTTCCTCAGTTTATCCCTCTGGCTGACTGATTTCCCTACAAATTTAGTTTCTTGTGCATTAGAACACCCTCGCACCATCGTTTGCATTCTATATTTCAAGTTTTTCTTGTAGGAATTTACTATTTTTCAGTCGGAGAAAGCTCGGATTGTCTCAAACAATTCCAAAAGATTTCGGATGATCCTATCATAGATCAGTGGTGATCTCGTACGATTGGAGGTGATCTCAATTGCATTCCATATTGGGGGAAATCAGAGCTTGGAGTTTGCATTTCTTTATCTTCTCTCTTCATTTCTTTATGCATTAACTTATTTTATTCCATTTCTGCATCCTAGAGTTCACCTCATTTAGCATAGATGCATGATAAAGTTAAAATAAATTATTAAAGTAATGCATTTCCTTTAATCATTATCTGGATCTATCATTTAGGAAAATTTACTGTTATTTCTATCATTTCCCCTTGCTTTTGCAGTTGCATTTTTGGTCCTTGGTATCTGTTTCTATGATTGCAGGTTTCTGACAAATTCGTTTGACAAATTCATCATATCGACAATGATCTCATCTGATCTTAGATGATCGACTATGATTTGAGATGATTTTGTGCAATTGCAGATGATTATGTAAGATTTGAGACGATATGGACTTCTACAAACCTCAAAATCTTCATCAGACATCCGAAATTAGGTATATTTTGTCTTATTTAGCATACTTTCTATGTTTAGCACTTATTCATGTTTTTTGTATCCATATAAATCAGCATTGGCATATATAATAGCTTAGATTCATCTTGGCCAAACCTAGGATATGAATGATTAAAGTACAAAATGAACACATCAAACCTATTCTCAACCTAGGCGTGGAAACTGCCACTCAAAATTTTCCTGGTGAACCCACCATCCATCAAAAATTCACCCTTATATCCTCCTCCCCGAGAGGCGTGACCTTCACAGGGCCTCTTAGTCTGAGGTATTTTCCCATCCTTCTCACATCCCCTTTCGGGCGTGGATCCTATATCTTGAAGGTAAGGATGCAAAAAATTTAGAGCAATACATAAACATACGAATGATATCTTCTGTGGGAATGAAGAATGATAATTTTGCCATGATTTTTCTCCATCTATTCCCATAATTCATTACTGGCTCATCATCACATTGTTTCAAGTTCGCCATGTCTGAAAGGTTCACCTTCTTCTTAGCACCAAAGGAGAAATACTTCAAGAATGCAATTACTAGTTGTTCAAATTTGGTTATGCTATGCTTAGGTAGTTGGTTGAACCATTGAGTTGCAACACCTAAAAATGTCATTATGAATGTTCTTAGCATGAGAGCATCATCATATTCAAGATGAAAATAGGTGTTTATAAAATTAGTGACATGCTCTTGTGCATCCTCTTCAAATTTAAAATTTTATAACCTATGCATCTCAAAGTGCTTAGGATATGGAGGGCTAGGGATTGATGGGCATAATGGTTGATTGTGTATCTTGCTCAATGTTGGTGAGTTCTCAACTACCTCTTATTTCTCAAAAGTTTTCATATTTTTAGCATGCTCTTGAAATTCCTTTGATGCATGGATTTCCTCATCGTGTAAGCCTATTCGCATTGGCAATGGAGGTAGCTCTCTAGCCATTTGATTTATTCCATTTTCCTCCCTCCTACGAGGGGACTCATGATTGTGATCTTGATTTGTTATGTTTGCCCTCCCCCATTAGTTGGATTTCGTTCATGATTTGGTGGGGGGTTTCATTGTGGGCTATCTTGTCTAGTGAACCTTTCCTTAGGTGAGTCAGTGTATATTTTTCTTTGATGGTCACCACAATTTATCTATAAATTATGAAGAGCTAGCTGATCATCTTGCTCTCTTAAACACTGTTCATGTTGGTGCAAGAGTCTTTCTCTTTATTTCTCTTGTTTGAGAGCTTCCACTAGCTCTCACTCTTTATGTAATGCATTTTCTGACTGCCTCATTCAGTCAGTTTGCACTATCATAGAAGACTCATGTTTATTTGACTCTATTCTTGTTGTCTTGACTTGTAAGTTCCTCAAGGGTGTTTCTATTGTATTTGTACTCTTGGTAGTTAATGTGACCTTTTCAGTGTACTGTTGATAATCCCTATGATCAGACTCCATGCATCTTCTATGGGGTCGCTCTGAGGTACCCCTAGACTGGGAGGTATGCTTAGAAGTCATAGTTTATGAGCTTCCATATGCAGAGTTCTCAATAGCTACAATTCTTTGGGTTGGTTGAGTAGGAAATCGATCCAACCTATCTAGTTGTCTTATTTTCCATGGCTGGTCCAGTGGCGTGCCATTTACTCCTATGAGGTTGTATTCTATGGGAATATTTCATTTTGTGTGAAGGTTTTCTTATATATGATTCCAATGACTATATGTAGCTCTAGTTTCCTGCCCTTCAGTGGGCAGACCTATTTCATATGTTTCTTGTGAGTCTTGAGGTGTTGCAATTCTTGTTTGCCTTCTTAATGAAGAGGGCTTTGTGGTAACATGCTTACTCCATGTGGATGGAGATGTGGTAGTCTCGTCATCCCTATGTGAATAAGGGGTTTTAGAACCTTCTTTATGTCCATGTTAGGAGGAAGCCCTTGAAGCTTCCTCATGTCTTTGAGATGTTTCTATGTGTTTAGAGGAGGCCTTGAGGTCTCCTCATGTCTCCTTGATGAGGATGGTTATGAAGCCTCTTTTTGTTTATGTGAATTTGTTCTATGATGTGGTTCCTTACTTGGGGTTTCTCAAGGAGATCCCCCAAGAGCTGAGTTATTATTCCTTAGGCTCATGGAGCTATGTCTCACAATCATACGGGTAGGTCGTTCAACATTACTATGACTCCACCTATGGGTATGAATTGCTTTTGTCTCTCCCTCGACATCAGATCGATGATGTTTAATTCTTATTTTGACCATGTTGTTTTATGAATTGATCCTTTGAGTTGCAAATTAGGAATGACCACATAATACCAAGAAATTGTTTATATTGATTACTAATTTGAGTATGCTCTAAACCATTTGATGTGTTTTGATGTTTTATTCTCTTGATTTATTTGTTATTGGATTAAGAATTAGAAGACTCATCCATAGTGACAATCAAGTACACTCGTGCCAAACATGATTTTCTCAAAAGAAGCTAGGGTACACTTTTGAAGACCCAATGGAGGGTTTGCCTAGCTTTTCCACTCTAAACCAATGATTGTTACAACAGTGGGAGACAATTTGAACACAAGTAACTTAGTGTCACTATAAGTAAGTTTCCCAATATATTTATAGGAAGCTCTAGGGGGTAAAACAGTGGAAGGAGATGAATTCCAACGTGATTAGACTGAATTGAAGGTTCGTGGTTAAATCCAACTCTCCAATTTTTTAAATAAGACATGTGTGTGTGGTGTTCATTTTAAGCTTGTGTAACATAAAGTGCATCATATAGCAGCAATGAGTCTTTCCTATATGCCTAAATGTAAAAATACATTTCAATATTCAGAAAGATGCATGAACTACTATGACTTTTATGAGCATACTTTATCTCATGCAACTATGGCCTCTAGCAGGGCCTCAAAGCAAGCAACCAACATACAATTTCTAGCATGTTGGATTCTAGGGTGAACTTTTTAGGCATAAGCCACTATTCCTAGCAATGCCTAGTGGAAAATTTAAAAGATCTAAGATATGTGAAGTGCTTAATTCTTTATTCTTTCAATTTCCAAACATAAATGTGCTTTAAGTTCTCTATTTTAAACACACAGAACCAGACAAAAAGCTATAAAATATTATAAAAGCTATACAAACCTTTGATCTAGCTTAGAGATTCTATGTTTTGATCTTTGTTGCACTCCAATTTTGGCCACTGTTGACCAGAGTGACTGGTTCGTGGCTGCTTTAGCTCAGAGTGGTTAGTTTCTAGCCATTGTAGCTCAAATCGGCTACACCTACACACAAAATTAAGTTAGTTTTTTAGCAAAAAATTGAAAATTAGTGGTCATCCCATCGTGATCGCCATCTGTAGCAACCCTTAGAATGTGTGCACCAGTCTCTTTTCTAAAAAATCCTACTTGCAATGTTTATTTAAAATACCAAAGATGAAATGGAAAGACAAGAGGAAAAATTATATAACATGAAATAACAAAATACATATATCTTTATTGATATTGAAGCTCGGTTACATGTCGGTCCTTCTTAGGTATACCCATTTTGATACTATAAATTACAAGTGGGAAAAGAGTGCCCCTTCCACAAAGAGGTGGTGCACTTATAAAAGCTTCCCAATTTTGCACATAGAAATGTATGAGGGATTACAATTACCTCCTTCTCTAGGTCTATTTCCTAGAGGGATACCTTCTGCTCTTGTATATTGTAATCTTTGTCCAATGTACATGTGGCCCTGTAAGCAATGAAATAGCAACACACTTTTAGGTGTCTAAGATTGCTTCCCTGGATGAGGTTGTTAGTAATCAAAGAATGTCATGGAAATATGATAAAAAAATGCCATGAAATCATGTAAATATATGCTAATGATATAGGAAAACAAAATAAATATGCTATGTCTATCTTAGCTAAGCTTGCGGGACACTGTCCAAGATAGCGGCCGCTAAAGTAAACCTTACCCTCTTTGCGTCAAAGCTATGGGTCAAAGACTATGATATGATGTTGAAGTAGGTATTATGCTCTTTGATTTGTCAAAGCTTCGTCGTACACGTGATATCAAAGAGAAATCTGCAAGTCTTGAAATATCTCCTCAAGAAGATGTCTCTCTCCTTAATGTCATGAAAGATCTCTTGTATCTAATATATGGATCCCTTGGTGCTCTTAGGCTTGCACCTTTTATAGTGTGAAACCCTAGGTCTATGTCCAAGCCCTAGAAATGAATTTCTCATGTGTAGTGCAAGTTAGCATGAGAATATTTTTCCACTGTCTATATTTTAAGTCTAGTTAAATGAAATCTAACTACCCACTTGAGTCTTCTATGTGAACTGGTCGTTAGCATGAGAAGATTTTGTCCTTTGTTTATGCTTGGAGATCAGTTAAATTAAAACTAAATGTAAAATCAAACCTCCCATGTGAACTGGTCATGAAAAGGAATGCAAAATCACTCTCGCTCACCTTTATTGCATGCAGACTACCACTTACGCTTGAGATTGGGCTTGTTTGTTGGCAAACCGTTTCTTATGGTTTAGCCACTATCGTCTTGAGTGGCTAAGATTTGGAAACTATCATCTGCAGTGGCTAAGGTCTGGCCACTCTAGTCTTGAGTGGCTAGGATCTGGCTGCTCTTGGATTGAGTGACAAAGCTTGGATGGCTTTAAAAGGTCCCAAATGAGTGGTGAGAACCACTTTTGATACTTGGAAAGTCTAATATTATGTCTTATGATCTTATGAGTGTGTCTATGTAAGTAGCTCCCCTAAGCATGACACGATTTAGGTGTCTACACAAGGTTTGGTGTTCCAGAGGCTTTGGTAAGTGATAATGGATCAACATTCGTAGGAGCCAAATATAATCACTTTGCTAGTAAGTATGGCATCACCTTAAAATAATACTTCAAAATACTACCACCAAGGAAATGGACTTGTAGAATCAATTAAAAAGAACCTATTGAGGATTTTAAGATCATTAGAGGGTAATAAAGGAAGTTGGCACCTATTGCTAAAACAAGCTCTATGGTCAGATACAATCACTATTAAAAATTCCATCAAGACCTCCCCTTATGCCTTAGTATATGGAAAAGAGGTAGTGTTACCTATGCATTTGGAGATTCCAGCTCTCAAGATGATAAACATAGAAGAAGAATCTAAAAAAATTCTAGTCGAAACAAGGTTGGCACACATGATGCAGCTAGAAGAGAAAAGAACTCAGGCATATGAGGATTTTCAAAACAATTCAGTTGGTATTAAGGCATGGTTTGAAAATAAGGTAAGGTTTAGGAAATTCCAAGTTGGAGATTCTGTACTTAGGTGGAATGTTGAAAGAGCTAAGCCAGGACATCATCAGAATTTTGACTCCTTCTAGGATAGCCCTTTCAAGATAGCAGAAGTTAAAGAGATTAATATTTTCCAACTTGAAGATATTGAGGGAAACATACAACTGATTCCATTCAATGGTTTTCACCTTAAAATCTATTTTGATTAAGTTGAGCTCATTGTAATATATGTACATATTTTGTACCATATCCTTTCCATTTTATTTCAAGTTTTCATTTTTGATAAAATGCTAAATATATATATGTGTGTGTGTGTGTGTGGGTGTGTGTGTGTGTGTGTGTGTATGTAAAGTGAATAAGTTACAAAAAATAGCTAAGTGTTAGCAAAAGTAGCATGTTTTCATTCTGCCCTCAAATTCTCTAAAAAATAAGTGGAATGACTCAAGATTTCCAATTCACTCTTAAAAGAGACTATGCGGTAGTAGATCGCAACAAATTTTATAATCTTTCGGATTTCATGACTACTTTTGAGCAGAAACTGAATTTCACACACACCGCTTCCAAAAGGGTAAATATTCATAAATTAATGTGCAAGTTTCCCACACCGCTCCAAAGGAAGAGAAAAGGATGAGCGATGCCATGAGTGCAAGAAGGTGTCTTGAATTTTATCCTATCAAAAATTAGCATAACATCTCCAAGCCACTAAGATGCATAATTTTAATTTGAAAAGTGTGCAAATGGATAGTTATCACAGTGGCTGCATTAATGGTGGAAGGTGTACATGCATGGGTAATTAAAAGTGCTAAAAAGTATAGAATGCATTCATTCGACAAAAGCAACGGCTACCAAGAAAAAAGAGTCAAATAATAGTTGAGCATTATCTGCAAACACTAGAGAGAATATTCTAAAAAAATGCTTGTAAAAATGGCTCCTAAGAAAGCGCTGATAGAAATGAAGAAAAGGGAAGCAAAGCTAGATGGCCATGTGAACTAGACGAGGTAATTGGTAGATACGGTAATGACCCAAGTAAGAAGAACCTTCTTGAGAAGTAATTTCAAATTTAGATACTTTGAAGGAAGACCAATTCGACCTCAAGGTATCATTGCTATAAAATCCTTCTTATTTTCTTACATCTGTGATTTTTTCCACCATTGCCTTGAGTTGATTTCTACAATGATTAAATTTTATGATCCTGAGAAGATGGCAGTGAAAACTCCTAATGGTATAATGCTATTCACTATTACAAAAAATATTTATCATGATTTTTTCACTGTAGGTGTGAGCCCGCATTTAGAATATAAAAAAATTGACATAGCAGAACAAGCTAGGTTTTATGCTTCATTAATGGTTTGGAAAGAAAAGGAATTCATGGAAATATGGTTTTGATTCTATTTTAGAAGGATAAGAGAGGAAGATGAAATACTTGAATTCCAATACCCATCGACCAATTTGCTAACCCAAAGCTCTACTCTATGCTAGCTTGTTTGGAGGGTTTGGACTCTAACCAACTCATGATCAACTAGAAAATGTCACTGCATACTATATTTTCAATGAGAGAATGTATGAGGAAGATGTAGAGAAGAAGGGTGTGAAGGTCATTTAATTTGACTGGTCGACTTTCCTAGCTAAAAGAAAACATGATCAATCAATGATAATGAAAAGGTATTCTAACACACCCTCTTTTTGGCATTGCTCAAGTTTGGTTTGGATGTTCTTTGCTTCTATAAGGAAGATGATGCCTTGGATCTCGATAAAGAAAAATAATGATCAGGGAGGCCCTATTCCTGTTTACTATTGACTGCTCATTTGAGGAGCATTGAGTCTATTTATAGATTTAACTTGGAATTTTTAGGGCTAGCACTGAAGATAATGTATGGGAAATGCCCTAGGTTATCATCGCTAGCTATAAAATTGTTAATAATAGAGGGTTCATAAGAAGGAGATTGGTACATCCTTATAGAAGGCATAATCATTAGACTATACTTCACTAGTAAGTCTTTTTTGCTGCCTCATTTTGTTACAGATAGATTATTAGCCCTTGAATATTTGAGGTAAGTATAATTCATTAATATGAAATATCACTCTAGAAGAAAGAGAAATTTTTTGTTGATATACCGTAGTGTTGATGACATAACCATCACCAAAAAGGGCTAGAATGAACAAATCAACCAATATATTGATAGGTTGGGCCTGTTCTAAATTCCCCAGAGATGGAGATATGACCCAAATGATATATTCCACAAGAGGAACATAGCCCTGAATGGAGATAACACCTACAAATTTGAGAAAACCTCAAGGCCTCACTTTGAACAAGGCAAAAATAATAAGGAAAATGCTCCTTTGGATTGGAATGTTGCCAAGATGGAACAACTTCCTCCATGGTTAGACTTCTATGAGTAGGTTGTTGATTTTGATTCAAATAAGAATAAAAGCCATCGGTTGTAGGAGTCTACCATTGGAGACATCGAGGGTAAAAATAAATGGAATGAATCCAAGATAGTATACTGGTGGAAGATGAGAGTTGAAATTGTCAAAGAGAAATCCAAGTTTGGACTAGTAATTGATAATGATTTTTTTGAAATATATGATAATAATATCACTATTTGGAAGGAAAAAGACCCAAAGAATATAGTTCTAATCTATAAGAAGTCACAACCAGGGTTATATTTTCCATCCCCACCTTTGCAATAAGAAGCTCAAGAAGGATCAGGTACTCCATTAACTACTACTAAAGCTCTTAAGAAATTTGAGCCCTCAACAAAACTACTTGAGAATTTCCCAAAAGGAGCATAGTTAATGAGTAGAATGCACTATTCTGATGAGAGGTCCATTAGCACAGAAGTAATTTAGACAGTAAATAGACCCAAATGACTAGCCCTAGGTGGAGAGGCCCCTGATACAAAAATATATTGGAATGAGAAGGATAAAAACTTTGTGTTCACACTAGTGAGTTTCACCACTACAACTACATTAGAGTTGAATCCTATTTTTGAAGAAACATTGCAGGAAGAATGAGTGCAGGAAGGGTTTTTTGAGGAGGACATAGAGAATGATAAAGTGATAGCATTGTAGGTTTTTAAAATAAAAGCCAAAATGGTATTTAAGGGAAATTAGAAGGATATCTATAAGAAATAGAAGTTAGATAAGGGGAAAATTGTTGAGGAGACCATTTTTCAATTGCAAAAGAGTGATACAACAAAATCAATAGAAAAGTAAAGTGACAACTCCAAAAAGTCCTACATATATAGGCAAAGGTATGATTTCTATCTCCTCTTCTCTTTCTCCTCCTCTTCTCCCAAATAAAACTCCTTCCCCTTCTAAGAAAAAGGTTGTAACAAAAATGCCCTCTAACCCTCACAATTCACCACCCACTTCACCAATAAATACTAAGAACCAAACCAACCCATCTCCTTTGAAGTCACCTAAAATTCTTCCTTCATCATCTCCCATAATTCCATCTTTGCCATTGCAACCTCCCTCATCATCTAAAAATCAATGTAATTCATCTACACCCACTCACACTTCTATGAGTTTTACTATAGTTTCCATGAGTTTACCAATTGCAACAGCATCGATAGTCACAAATTCCACTATAGTCACTTATACCAAGCCATCGTCAGTTGCTGATTCTTCTCTCTCCTATATTATGGCCTCCCCCCCTCCTATGAGTTATCCTACACTAGAAAATTTGCAAAAGGAGAAGGAAAACTACACTAAATATCCAAGATTTTTGGGTAGAGAAACTGTCCAAACATTTAAAGAGGATGGCTATCAAGAGAAGCATTATGTCTATTGACCCAATTTCAAGTTAAAGAGCATCCAAATCAATTATTGCTTTGGTAATCAAGCCTAAAATTGAAATGACTAATCAGGATTACTATCTAGAAGAGTACACAGAAGACATTGAGCAATTACCTATTGAAGATGAGCTGGTAATAGTGAGAGCTCACTTGGACACCTTTTATGTTAAGATTGATATATACAGAGAAAAAGTGGACAAGTTGGAGCAGATAATATAGAAGCTTGAAAAAATAGTCACAAACCAAAAATAGGTAGAGAAAGCTCTCAAAAAGAAACCAAATAACTGGCATGACAAAATTTAAGAGGCCAATAAGCTCAAGGAGAAAGTAGAGGAGCAAAAGAAAAAAATGAAGAACGAGAAAAAGAAATATAGAGCTTAAAGTAGTAGATTAAGATTAAAAATGTAAAGTCTTCAGGTTTCTCTAAGATAAGGTTGAAGAAATTAAGTAAGAAATATTGTCTGAAGTCCTAGATAAATGCTTAGTGTTACAACCCATCATTGATTACATGGATGATGCCATCCACCTACTTTAGAATTTTTAGGAATATATAGATAGCTTCACCAGAGAGCTACAACCCATGGTGATTCCAGCTGAGCAAATTTATAAGTTGGCAAATAATAGGCTCAGTGAGACTTCTAAGCCTATTCCTAAAAAAGAATGGAATATTGCTAGAGTTGCTACCAGAGTTTTAGTAAAGAAGCACATAACGCTACAAAAGGCTTGGTTGTTGTTTGATAAGGTTGAAGATATGATCAGATATGTAGTGGACATAAAAAAAGAGATGATTCAGAATGGCTTCAAAGGGTTATGAATGGAAGATAACACTTTGTTATCAAAAGAATATATCAAGAGGAGTGTAGCCAAAAACCTCCAAGATGAATATGAGGTTGATGCTTTGGAAGTGCCAATTGATCAGGAGCAGGTTTCACAAATGATTATTGATCTAACTAGAATCCAAGATCTAATGGAGGACTTGGTAAACAAAGGAAGTGCTACAAATTATGAGGAAATTTATGAGTTGGAGTACATTCACAAGCAACTCAAAGAGACTTCCAAGCCCTCTGAAGCAGTTTGGAAATAAGCTTTACAAACCTTGAAGTTGATGGTGCAGTTGTTTGGAAAGGATGCTAAAGAGGAGAATGAAAAATTGCAAGCATCACCCGAGGAGGAAGAATATGAGCAAGAACAGGAATATAATGCTAAAGAAGAGGCTCAACAGGAGGGTGAAGAACTAGATAGAGTTTTTGTAGACTTACAAGAGACACAAGATTAGAATATTTATGTGTTGTACAATTTTGTAGTCATGTAGAAGTATTGTTTTTTTTTTTTTTTGACTCAGACACTATTGGAAGACTATAATAAAAGCATGAGGCTAAAATACAGAGAATGAAAGTTTTTTTAAGGCATTCATATCATTTTGGAAAAACACATAAAGGGAGAACACAATTTTTTTTTTACTTAAGCATTAGAGCAGTTTTAAAGGAGTGATGGATATTTTTGTGTTTCCAACATGATCTCGATATGAACCATTACCCTCTAGGTGAATTCACAAGTTTTTTCAAAGGGTAATGATCATATGAAAATTATTCTTTGAAGCATTTTTTTGAAGATGAGCATTTTTACTCCTGATGCCCAATGGATAAGACTTTAAGTTCAATGGCTTTGTGAGAAAATTCACCTAGGAGGTGCCAGAATGTATGTCCAAAATGGCTACATCCTTAAAAAAAATTGAAAAATTTATTCTAGGTGCCAGAAATCTCTAGTCCGTTGAGTAGATAGAGTATTTTGGAGTGGATCCATGCAAGTAAGCTCCATTCTACTCAATACTTAGTGTTTCTTTTCAACATCATTAGGTAAGTTCCACTCCACTTGATTTATTATGTATTTGGTAGTGGCTTCAGGTGAGGTTCCCAATCCGTATAAATTTTGAGTTTTGATGACGTCAATGCGCTACAAAGTATAGATTGGTGATTCTTCTGTATTTTGTGCACTCCAACGACTAAGTGCTAGGAATCTACATTTCGCTAAGTTCCAAGACTAATGTGGAGTGGAATGGCAACAAGAATATTGGAAGCATTTAAAAGGAATTAAAGGTAGAGGAATAGCACAAGGGTTATTTTGTAGTTCTTGTAGAGTGGATTGGCGATTTTGCAATAAAACTGAGTTAAAGCTGGTAGAGAAAATTTTGAGGATCTGATTACGATTGGTTTTCAAAGCTACATATGCTAGAAGGACTTACAAGTTTTAAATGGCTAAGTGATCATATTGGAGATAGACTTTTTTTTTTTTTGGTAAGTAAGAGAATATTATAATTAACACCGGGTTTTAACTGGTTGACCCAAAACCATTTTACAAAATAGGGTCCACTGACCAACTGGACAAAGGCCAAGCCCTAAAAGTTTAAGCCGACAACAAAAATGGCCAAGACCTACTCTTCCAATAGAATACGGCCAAACTAAACTATGGAAGCCTAATATTATGGCCATCAGAAAAGAAAGACGCAAAAAAGAACTAACAAAGACAAAAACTAATCATGCAAGCACCATGCAGAGTAGCTTGTGCCCATATAAAAATAATAGAATATGGTCAAAAAAAAAAAAAAAAAAAAAAACATCCCATAGAATGGACAGCCAAGAGGCCAAGCAGTCTTCCTTGTAGTCCTCATCTAACTTCTTATCATCGTTCTTGCCATCATATTAAGATTTTGCCTTTGACTCCTTGTGCCCCTGGAACTGCTGGCTATAAAATAGAAGATTTAAGGAATCACACAAATCAACAGTGCATGCGATGAGGCCGGACAGGACTCTTCAAGCTGGTTGATACTTGTTGGAGGATGATGAAATTGTCATCTTCTCCAAGACTATTATGGTGGGGTCTGGTGCCTCATTGTCAGGGATCTCCAACACTTTGTTATTTCTTGCTAGGGCCTTTTTGCGACATCGAATCCAAACACACCTTGGGAAATACTTGAGGCCAAAGCAGATTTTTCCCATGCATGAATTTGTAGATAAAAAACCTATATCAGTGCCCCACCAGCTGCAAAAAACACTAGTCACATGAACAAAAAAAACAAATATGACAAAATCCATTATAAGGTTCAAATTTTTTTTTTTTTAAAAATGCCCCCATTTTCTGTCATTGATCCACTTTGAGCCTTCCAATCTAAAGTTTTTCATTATCTATCACCATTGAGACTGCATGAGGAATATTTTCAGTCCACGTGATCAAATTTGCTGCTACAATGCCTTCATTTTCCAGCCTATCAGCTGCCATGTTTGCTTCCCGGAAGGTATGCAAAATTATGGCCTCAGGTCGGTCATGAATTAGAGCCCTTGCTTCATGGATGTAGTCATCAAATCTCCAAGGAGCTCTCTTAGTGTTCTTTAGAAGATTTATAATAATAAGAGAATCACCTTCCACCAACAGTTTCCCTGGATAATTCTCTGCCACCTTGAGGCTCCTCCAAAGCGCCCTTGCTTCAGCCACATTGTTAGTTTGAGCTCCAAGATGTTCTGCAAAAGCTACAAGCACCTCACCCTTGTGGTCTCTAAGTAAGCCACCAGCCCCAGCTTCACCTGGGTTGCCCCTAGATGCCCCATCAAAATGATTGAGGCCATCAGTGAGAGGTAAGTTTAATGACTGGCCTAATGAAGCTTCAAAAGGATTTGGAGGTCTAGATGCTGGAGGCACTAAACAAGTATTCTCATTAGCATATGCTAAAAATTTTGACGAGACGAGAGGATGAGTGAGAAACCTTATCCAAGAAGGCCCGACGATTCCTTTCCAACCATATCGCCACAAGTAGTGATGAAGGCGGATCTTCCACATATACCTAAGACGCCTATTCAAAAAGGGAGAAGGCCACTAGAAAAATAAGTCAAAAATGGATCGAGGATGGACCCAATAAATATGAAACACTTGTAACGAGACCTAACAAGATTGAGACAGAAAAATTACAATACAGAAACAAATGATCAATAGACTCCCACTCAGACATACAAAGATAACACCTATTAACAACAATCACACCTCTTTTTATTAAGTTATCCATGGTGAGGATCTTATTTTGGATGGCTAGCCATGCAAAAAACCCAACCTTCGGAACAATGCTTTTGGGCCAAACTTCCAAGTGAGGGAAAGTAGGTTCATCATTATCAATAAGCATCAGATAAGCGGTCTTGACGAGAAAATTCCCCATTGTCCGAAGCTTCCCGGATAAGTTGGTCCTCAAGAATGCCGAGAAGGGAGTAAAGACTTGTTTTAATTCATTCTCCAGTATTATTGATGCCCCTGGTAGATCATTATTCATTATTGGCTTCCATACCCTTCTATTGTTTGACAAAGTAATAAAATCTGCAACTTTGGTACCAAAAACTTCAATTTTCCAAGCTCTAAGGGTTGAAATGATGGGGTCTGCGAGAGAGGGGATAGTCCTTTAACCATTTGTGGTCCCAAAAATCAATGTTTCTTCCATTTCCCGGTTTCCAACGTAGCCCTTTGCTTAGCAAGTTTTTAGTTTGAAGGATTGATTTCCAAAAAATTGATCCCCCGGGAGGAAAGGAATAACTTAAGAATTCAATTTCTTGCAAATACTTTCTTCCGATTATAGTAATCCATTCTGCATTTGCATTTGTCAAAAGACGCCATGCTTGTTTGGCCAGGAGGGCCATGTTTAAATGTTGTATTCTCCTTAGCCCAATACCTCCAAACTCCCTTGGTTTGCAAACCCTATCCCAGGGACACCAAGTGAAAGCGCTTGCTTAGATTCGAGAACCGGTCCATAGGAACCTCTTACGGATCTGTTCAATTTTAGTGTAGACACTTGTAGGAGCTTTAAAAATAGAGAGAAAGTAGAGAGGGATGCTTTGAATGGAAAACTTGGTGAGAAGCGCCTTGCCGGCTTGAGATAACAAATTCCCTTTCCATCCGACCGGCTTCCTCTGAATTCTTTCAATTACATTAGTCCACATGGAATCAGTAGCTCTGCCTATAAATAAAGGAAGGCCTAGGTATGTGGATGGAAGAGTAGACACTGAGCATCCAAGAATCCTAGCAATCTTAATCTGCCTCTGAATGGGAGTGTTAAAGAAATAAATTTTACTCTTTGAAAAATTTACCTTTTGCCCCTGACATCCTCATATAGCTCTAGAATATGTTTTATGACCTTAGCCTCAAAAACCGATGCAAGAGTTAACAACAAAGTATCATCCACAAAGCTGTTCATGTGTAGCTGCTTGTGTTTGTGATGATGCTTTAATTCCTGAATTAAGACCAATATTACGAGCGGCTTTGATTGTCCTCCCAAGGGCTTCGACCACAATGATAAACAACATGGGAGAGATAGGGTCACCTTGCCTTAGGCCCCTTTTACTTTGAAAGTATCCAGCGGGAGCACCATTAACAAGGGTGAAAACCAAGGTTTCATAAAACATCCTTCCAAAAGCTTGATCCATTCATGATGAAAACCAAATTTTTGAAGAATGGCAGAGACAAAACTCCGGTTTATGCGGTCATAAGCCTTGTTCATATCCGACTTGAGAGCAAAAGCGGTTTTTTAGTCTGGACTACCGAATGGAGGGCTTCATGAACTGTTATGACCCCATCAAGGATGGACCTTCCAGGGACTGAACTGCCTTGACAAACATCAATAAACATAGGAAGGATCTTCCTCATTCTATTTGCAATTGCCTTGGTCAAAATTTTATAAACAACATTACAAAGGCTAATAGGTCTAAAATCCATCATAGATCTAGGAGTAGGAATCTTTGGGATTAAAGCAATAAAAGTGGAGTTAAAACTTCTTGGAATATGCTTTGTGGACTGAAATTCCTTGATAGTAGCACATACATCAAAACCTACAATATCCCAAAAAGCACTGAAAAAAGCGAGGTGAAAACCCATACGGACCTGGAGATTTATCAGGGTTCATTGAGAAGAGGGCCTCTTTGATTTCTTCATCCGTGAAAGGCTTAATTAACTTCCCATTCAAGTCATCAAAAATTAAATGAGGAATATGGTAAAGCATTGATTACGAAGCTAAGGCGGAAGCTGAAATGTTCTTCTCCTAAAAGATTACGAAAATAGGAAAGCTGCTTCATTTACGATTTCATTAGGACTAGAAAGGAGTGATCCATCATCTCTAACAAGTTCTTTAATTCTATTGTGGCTTCTGTTCCTTAAGGTAGATGCATGAAAAAATCTTGTATTGGCATCACCTTCTTTTAGCCGGGTAGCTCTAGACTTTTGCCGCCAAAAAGTCTCCTCGCAGGCTAGAACATTATGGTACTCAGCAAGGGATTTCTTTTCATCTGCCTGTAGGGAAGGGTCTGGCAATCCCTCTTCAAGTTTTTTCTCAATGGTTGATAACCTTTCAGAGATGGATTTCTTGTTTTCAAAAATATTTCCAAAAATTTCCTTATTCCAGATCCTTAGATTTTCTTTCACCACTTTAAGTTTTTGTGCTAATCTGAATGAAGGCCTGCCCTGACAAGAATGCTGCCACCACTGAGAAATTTTGTCTCTGAGATCAGGGTGGTGCATCCACATAGATTCAAACCTAAAAGGCCTTTTGAATTTTGGAGTCTCTTCAATTTCAAGTAAAATCGGGTTGTGGTCAGACCCAATGCGAGGCAAGGACAACAGATTTGCATCCCCAAAAGATTGTATTGCTTCTGTGACAAAAAAAACCTATCAAGCTTTTCCATTATAAGTTGATTTCCAAACCTCCTATTGCTCCAAGTAAATTTAGCATTTTTTAATTTGACATCCAATAAATTGTTGTTGTTGATGAAATCTTGAAAGTCCTCCATACTTCTTCTTTGGAATTCCTACTCCCCCTTTTTTATCGGAGGGGTAAAGAGGGGTATTAAAGTCCCCCGCCACTATCCATGGGATATTCTGAAAAGCTTCCTTGAAATGAGTGAGTAAATTCCATATATCGGCTCTCCCAGGATATAGAATTAGGGGCGTACACATTTGTTAATATCCAAGAAAGGTCATTAACCTTATCCTTAAAAATAATGCTCATTACCCTTTCCCCCAATTGAATAACCTTGCCTTCCACCTTCCCTGGATTCCAGGATACAAAGAAGACCACACGAGGTTCCATTGGCTTTGCAAAAAATTGCTTCTCCATTTTTCCAGGATATTGAGGGCAATTTTTCTAGACAAAACTTCATCGACTTTAGTTTCTTGCAAAATAAGAATAGTGGGATCAAAATCTCTTCTTAAATATTTGACTAACCGTTGTTTAGGAAGGCCATTGAGCCCCCTTACATTCGAGGATATGATCTTCATTTGGAACTTTTAAAGTTTTTTTCCTCTTCCCCTGCCTTGGACTTGAGGGGGCTTAAGAATTTTGTTTTCTTCAAAGGGAAGATTTCCTGTTGGTGGAAACAGAGTAGTCTGAATTCCATTAGCTATCTCATCTTGGACCTCTTCTTTCCATTCTTTGGGAATTTGACTTTCTTCCCTTTTTTTTCTCACCTCCACAGTCAATCATGGGGGATTTCATTGAGCTTCTAGTCTGTTTCGGGCTAAATTTGGTTTGGGTGACTTGTTGGATAACAATACTGGAAACCCCTTCTCTGGATTGGGACAAAGACAAAGGTGAAAAATGTCGCTTGGAAGGGCTGATTAACTTCGAAAGCACTTTTTCTCTTTCTCGGACAGAAAAAGACTCATCATTAGGGCATTCTTTATGGCCAACAGAAGGAGGATTGGAAGGTCCAGATTTGGTTGGGGAGTCAAGGTAAGCAGGGAGACCAAGAATTATATCCTCAACATTAGACCCTTCATTCTGATTTTCCTCTGTAATTATTTGGTTTTCAGCCAAAATGTTAAATTTATTTAGATTCTCGAAAGGAGAGCATACCTTTTGTTGGTCAGTTTGTGATGTAGCAATTTTCTTGTCCTTACCATTGTCCATGTGAAGCTCAGCCTCATTCTCCATTTGTCCCAAACCAGAGGCCTTTGCATTTTCAACATTTGGATCTTTAACCCTGTACATTCCTGTGTATTTGCCATTATTTTTGAAATACTTTTGCTTGGAATCATTATTCTGAGGAAGGGTTTGTTGGGTTCTCAAAAAAGTGCATTGTCCTTTGAGATGGCCTTGAATATTACGGTCGAGCAAAATGCTTGGTCTATTTTCATATTCGATGACCTGTAATCTTGTTATATTTCCATATTCTAACTCCACATGAGTAGGAAGCTCGAGATTCTAGGTTTGCATTTACACAAATCCTAGCATGCGTCATTACGGTGCGTGCAAGGGTTGGATTATCAATGGCCACCAATTCCCCTATGGTCTTGGCAATACCCTGAAGAAAATACTCATGCCACCAATGAAACGGGAGATTTGGGAGACGGACCCAAATGGGGGCAAAGTTTATGCTCTGCTTTTTCGGGTCAAAATCCTCAGCCCATCTCCTAAGAAAAAGACTTCTTCGGCCCAAGAACCAAGGTCCTCCTGTTAGAATACGACTAGAATCTTCACTATTGTTAAGGCGTACCGCAAAAACCCCCTTGATAATGCAATAATCTCCATGTGTCCAGAAGTCTTCCACTTCAAGGATGCCCATCGTCGAATCGTTTCAATATCCGGCCTGCCCCCTATGAATTTGCCTACCAGAGAAAAATTTTCCATCGATATAAAGTCTGCCATTACGCTTTCAGGCACGGATACCTTATGCCCATTGGGAGTGAGAGGTGGTAAAGAATGTAAGGAAACCCTATTGCCACCTTTAAGGGCACATGCAAAAGACTTATTGCCCTCAGAATTCTTGATGTGGGCCTTCTTATCAAAAATAATATCAGGGGGTTCGTGTCCCTCTAATTTTTTAAAACCCTCAGTGTCCTTGTCACTGTCCACATGCTCTTCCTCAGTTGCTTCAGAACCTTGCGTGTTCCCTCCTTGAGCCTCACAGCTTCCAGGGGTTTGGAAACCCTGTTTCCCACCTCCAACAGAATGAAAAACATGTTTGCAAAAATTGCACCTGCCTCTGCTCCCGCTTTGCTCCATTCCTGCCTCCGCTCCTGCCTGCTCCAATTAAGCTTCAAATATTATTTGATAGTATTAGACTTGATTCCACTCAACACTTAGTGTATTTCTCATCGAAATACGTTCCTGCTAGTCGAAGTCATCAAAGCTGATGTTAGCATTAATTTTGAGCGAAATGACATTTTGTTTCTCCTTAACTCTTTTGTAGAGTATTACTAATATCTAATCATAATCATTCACTGAGAGCATCAACGATAGAGAATTTTCTAATATTTTATGAAGCATACAAATGTGGATTCTTGGTGGATTGGAGAACAGTCAGTTTGAGGTGGGAATATGAAATATTTGAGGTTTTTCAAGAACAAAGAACACGTGGTTGTAGATCTATGGTGGAATGGAATTCTAAATAATAGTGAATGGTTTAGATCAAATTTATAATGGCCCGAGGCTCAACTAACATCATCTAACCAACAAGTTGTAGAGTCGAGCTACCATGGCAAATTACTTCCAACGAATTTCTTGGATTAAACAAGTGAATGAAATAATGCCAACATAGCTCTCCACTGATCTATCATATTCAAAATTCTTGTAATGTCTCCTTGAATTCTTTTCATTGTAAACTATAAATAGATGTCAAACCCTTGATTTTTAGGGTTGAATCTAGTGCATTTGATTGCCCTAATGTATAAATATTTCTACAAACTAATGGAAGGAGCGTTACTCGGATTTTTTACTTGAGGCTTATTATTGTTGATATATTTATTTCAAAGAGGTTCAAATATGTGAATTGCATTTCTGTCAATGTTGTAATGGTTAGTTCATTCCATTCACATTGGATTACTAGTTGTTAAAGTAGTTGAAATCTATTCATAGTTAGATCTATGTTGATAGGAAGTCTATTTTTGCAAAGTCTGATTATTGATCTATTCTACTAAATTGGATTGTCAATATATTGGATATTGGAATTGCTTCTTAGGACATATATCTATTTTTTTCTTTATTATATGAATATTTCATGGTTTTGGGTGTTGCTAATCTTGAGTGTGGGACACCGAAAGTAGTTTGTAGAGGTTTTTCTTGTGGATGCCTATGTTTTTAGCCTATCTGACCACTATTAATGCATATTTCCTTAATCCTAAACCTTTTCTAACCCTATTCCTCAAACCCTTATTGAGCTTAATTGAGTCAACATCTTACTAATTTGACAAAGAACCAGCCTACTTTGGAGGTTGTATTGAAGTAGCCTTTGGTCCATCCAATGTTGAGTGTTGAGTTATGACTATCAGGTGCAAGCCTGGATAGAAAATTGGAAGATAGACAGTTGCAGTATCAATTAAAACTTGATGACAATTCAATACCCAACAATAATGTTGTCATCAGTGAAGATCATATTAGGGATTTCCTATATGCCACTGATAGTCTTGAGGTATATGATGAAGATGTTGTCCTTGACTATTTTTCCAAATGCTTGATAATGGTTTAACAACCTTGGAGATACCAGTATCCACAATTTTTGAGAAAGAGAGCAAGATTTTCTCAAGAAATATGGAGAGAGGAAGAATGAATAGTTCTTGCTGACAAAATTAGCTACCATAAAGAAGAAAGAAAATGAATCAGTATAGGATTTCAATAGGAGATTTTTTAAAAATATAAGTTAAGATTCTAGTAGCACTAAAGCCAAACGATGATAAATCCATCTATTTTTACAAGAATACCTTCCCTATAGATTTTAGTTATGAATTAAGATAACAAGCCACAACCACCATTGATGCATGTATGGATAGGTCTATTGAAATAGAAAGAAATATGATTGATAGTGAAAAAATGAAAGCATACTCTTTAGAGCCTAATCAACTTGAAAGAAAGCCCAAAAAGATTGAATTCTTCATCCCTAGGAAAATAGATTAGGATCTTGTGAATAAAATAGTTAATCAACTAAGTGATATGTTTACCACTTTGAATAAAATATTGGCTAGAACTAAAAAAGGTAAATATGATATTGTTGAAACCCCATAGGGTGATAATAGACAATAGGTAGGTAACAAGTCTCATTTCAAAATAAATTTAAATAGAAATTAGAATAACAATGGAAATGAAGAGGGAAATAGGAATCAAAATAAAAATTGGAGAAAGAAAGAATAAAAAGAGATCGACATTATGTTCCAAACCCAATACCATCAAAAATTATAGCATTGGGCCAACCTTTTTATTGCTCTACTTGTGATGCACCACATAACCCTATTGATTATGGTATTTATTTGAATCTACATTCTAATTTTGAGTCAAATACTGAATCTGAGGAAGAAGATATTAAAATTAATGTATGTTGGACTTAAGAGGATAGGGTTATGCATAGTGGTTAATTATCATAAATTAAAAAATATTAGGATTTTTAAAATTTAAAATTGGTTAATATGAGGACCCTGGATGTCAGCCCATTCATGCAATTTTTTTATGGAAAATGTTTTTTAAGGTTGGTTTACCCTGAAATTATAATTATTTTATGGTATAAATTTTAAATCACTAGCCTTCTCGCCTTTATTTTAGAACTTTTTACCTTAAATTATATAAAATTTTATTAACATCAAAAAAATTATCTATTATATCCCTAGTATATATACCTAATGTGATAGTAACAATCATACACGTTAAACATTGGTTCTCCTCGATCGATAACAAAGACAACAAAAAATGAGTGGTAGTAGAGAATGGAATAAATAGAGAACATACTACAAATGAATGATGCCCAATCACATAGAAAATAATACAAACAAAATATGCTCGATCATAGAAACAAATACAGATGAAAGATGCTCGATTGCATAGAAAATACTACAAACGAACGATACCCGATCACAAATGAAAAGTGACATGACAATGGTAGCATAATTGAAGATGATGAAAGTCATATAAAATATGATTTGTGGTGTAACAAATATGATCAATGGCATCATGAAGATGATTGATGGCATAACAAATATGATCTATGGCATACGAAAGGTGACACGATGACGATAACATAGTCAAAACAACTAATAGCATAATAAAAATGACTAGTGGATTTACAAAGATGGCTAGTGACATAACGAATATAGCCAATGACATATGGAAGGTGATACTACAATGATGGTAGCATAGATAAAGATGACTGGTGGTATAATGAAGATGAGGACCAATGACAGGTAGACCACGATGACCCCTTTAGTTATAGAATTATTAAAAATTTGTTCAATCTCTTGTTCTTTTTCTAACATTTTCCTTTACAGGTATAATGGCTCCAACTCCCAATGGAAACAAGGGAGAAAAATATTCTTGAAAGAAGAGTATCCTAAAATATTTTAGACATTGATATCTAGTGAGGCATTGAAATCCAATGAGGCACTGAAATCTACAAAGATGTAAGGTACACACCCGTTTTACCTACTTAATAGTAATTTTCTTAAGTAATTTAAAAAAATGATATAGAACATCTTTGAATGCAGATTACACAATTGATCCTAATATGCCTCCACTTGAAGATATTCCCAAGGATGAAATAAATCATGAAAACTTGATCAACAATGACATGCAACAAATTGAACAGAAACCTAAAACTAGCACAAATTAAAAATGAAAACATTCATTCTAACCAAATGCACACTTCTTGGAAATATTCTACTAAGAAACCCAAATGTAGAAAGTTAACAAGGTGGACTATTGGAAGGTCATTTCAGCTTGAATGGTCATCAAAATATCCGTTTATTGAACTAGTGTAGCCAAAAAATAGTAATGATATGCCAATAGAATGTAGATGCATTATTTGTAGTTGAAAATTAGGGAAATATCATAAGATGCAACCTAAGTTGGATACAATTAAAAAAAATTATGGAAAAGTTTATGTGATAGTAAAAGAATGTGATGAAACAACTAATAAAATAATTAGGTGGAAGAATGCATCAAAATGTGTACATGTTAGATATGCAGAAGACTATGACAAAGAGATGAAACAAAAAAAAATACTAACTTAGAATGGTGAAACGATTCCAACATAGTTTTAAAAAGTTCATAAATATACTTGAGTTTCAAAAAGCTTGAATTTTGTGTTCATATTTACTATTCTTAAAAAGGGTAGACCTGTGTTAGACTTAAATGATTTTAAGCATCTCTTTCAACTAGTTGATGTACATAATATCCTTAGTGCCCATTTGGTCAAATCGAAGTGGTTGGAAAATGGTAAAATATATCTCTTTGGATAAAAAGGAGGACATGAAAGAGAAAGTTAAAAATTATAAATTTATTACACTCTCTATTGATGAGATAATTGTTTCTAACAACACATCTTGGATTTGCATGCATGTTTACATCTTTCAAAATGATGTAAGGCAACCTCATTTGCTAGCAATACATAAGATGGTGGAAATTTTGTAATGCCAAAAATATTTTCAATGTTTTTTTATTAGATTAAAGGATATTTCTAGAATGGATGATGCAACAATAGCCAGTAAATTGATATTTGTTGGAGTTTATGGTGCTTCTATAATGTAAGGTAAAAAAAATGGTCTTTGTGTTCAGCTTCAAACATTAGTTGCCCCATTTTGATCCCAATTCACTGCATGGCTCATAGAATTAATCTTGCATACAAAATTATGAGCATGTTTGAAAATGTTTCAAGAGTTGAAGAACTCATCTATGAATTACATGCTTATTTTATGTGCAATCTAAAAAGGTTTGCAAAGTTTCAATTGTTTGTACTAAGAGTTATAAAAGATAAAAAAAAAAATGTTGAAATATGTAGATACTAGGTGGATTTCATTGTTTTAACTTGCAACAAAAATTTTCAAAGAATATAAATCCTTAATAGGCTTTATGTATGATAATTAGAGTGTAGTTAATAAAGCAAAATATTTGCTATATCATATGATAGACCTAGAAACACTACTCACTTTATGTGGTATTCTTCCAATGTTACATGAAATAAATACTTTGATTAAAATTGTGCAACATATATCCATTTATGTTGTTGATTTCACCAGGATTAGAAAACAAATTTGTATGCTTAGATATGCTATACTTATCAAGTGAAAATTTTATGGATCCTTTTTTTGATGATTGGAGAACTTTAATGTCAATGAACAAAATAGTTTGTTGAATTTCAACATCAACAATCATCTTTGTATTAATGTTCATGAAAAAGAGATACCTGTATATTATTTTGATAAGCGATTGGATATAGTTATTGAATATGTTGAACAAATTCCAATCACATACAATATTGATGGGGGACCAAAAATTGCTCAACTCAATCAGATTCAAGCTCTGATACCACTTGATGGGGGACCAAAAATTTCTCAACTCAATTAGATTCAAGCTCTAATACCACTTGATGGGGGACCAAAAATTGCTCAACTCAATCAGATTCAAGCTCTGATACCACTTGATGAGGAGACCAGATTCACCATCAAAAATCCAGATCCAATATTCTCCTTTGATCATAAGAAACCAATTATAACATTAGCCCACAGACATAGTTTTCTTTTTTTTCTTTCTTGTTCTACCCCCTTCCTTCCTAGCTCACCACCAGATTTTACTATAATATCTAGGTTTTTTTTGAGGTCCCAACCCCCTAGGCCATTAATGACCCACCTACAAGAATACATCCTCCGAATCTCAAAATTTGACTCTTCCTCGCCTTCGTGACTAGACCTTCGCATCTTTTACCCTAACTGGCAACTACCATCGAGTCAGCCATGAAAACATGCATTGATGAGTCATTTGAATGTATTTGACCTCTAGACATAGCATTCAAGTGGTCGCCATGCTTATCAAGCTTATCAGGCAATAAATCATGCTTTAATGATGCCTTTGACCACCTCCAAAAACACCATCTAAGAATGCATGCCTTTTTGAATCGTGAACCAACAGTTTGTCGCGATATCGCTACATGTCACGATATCGCGACATGTTGTGATATCATGACATTTTTCTTCCTTGCTATCTTTCTCTTCTTTGGGTCACGATATCATGACATATTTCCTTTTTGGCTCTTCTTTCTCCTTTTTGATCATGAAATCGTGACATGTCGCGATATAGTGACATATTTCCTTTCTACATCCTCCTCACCTCTTGGGTCACAAAATCACGATATGTCACGATATCGTGACAACTTTTCTCTTTGCTTTCTCTCTCTATTTTGGGTCAAGAAATCATGACATGTCATGATATCAAGACAAATTTACCTTTCGCTTTCACTCTTTGCTTCGGGTCACGAAATCATGACATGTCATGATATCATGATAGTTTCATTCCTTGCTTTCTTTCTGCTCTTTTAGTCATGATTTCATGACATGTCACAAAATCATGAAATTTTATTCTCTAGCCTTTCTTGTCTTCTTTTGGTCGTGATTTCATGACATGTCATGAAGTCATGACATTTTTCCTCCCTTGTGCCTTCTCTCGTCCTTTGGTCATGAAAATGCGACATGTTGCAATATCACGACACTTTTCTCTCTTGCGCCTTCTCTTGTCTTCTGGTCACAAAAATGCGACATGTCATGATATTGTGACACTTTTCTCTCTTGCACCTTCTCTCGTCTTTTGGTTGCAAAAATGCGACATGTCATGATATCGTGACAGTTTTCTTCCATGCTTTCTTTCTGCTCCTTCGATCGCAATTTCCCGACATGTCACGATTTTGCGACATTTTGCGATTTCACGACATTTTTTTCTTCAGACGCCCTCTCCCCTGTTTCGGTCGCGATTTCATGACATGTCATGAAATCATGACATTTTTGCTCCATGCCTTCTCTCTCCTTCCTAAGTCGCAAAAATGTGACATGTCACAATATCGCAACACTTTTTTTGTCGTAATATCGTGACATCAAGGCAAACACTTAAATTTTTTTTTTTGTTGATGCAAGATTGCTCTGCTGCCACCGAATGCTCCTACATCAGACACCCGGGGTGGATTGAGAAGTGTCCTTCACTTATGTACTATTGGAGGAAGACCCAGGTAGTCGACCTCTATTTTTGACAACCAAGTTGCATCTTCGATAGGCCTGCCCTTCCACTTGACCAAATATTTAGAATACTACCTGTTCCTGGTACTTCTGCCTACTCGAGTGTCTAGTATTTCCTCAATATCATATTTTGCTAGAGTAGATGTTGGAATACTCCATAATTTTGTACTTGGTGTCTCGCTACTACCTCCTTCATGATATTCTACCAAATCTACAATGTTAAAAATAGGTGATATGTTAAGGCCACTTGGCAATTCCACTTCATACGCATTGCATGAATCCCATTTTCCTATAATTCGGCATGGTCCAAACTTTTTCATCTTCAGCTTGTTATAGGTTTTAGCAAGAAATATTTCTTTTCTCAAATGGACCATGACTTCATCTCCCACTACGAAGTCCTTGAACTGTCGCTTCTTGTCTACCCTTGTCTTCTATTGGTTGTTCATGTTAGTAATGTGCTTCTTCACTTCTTCATGCACGCTCTTTAGATGCTCTGCAAAGTCCTCAACCTCGACATTGCACTTTTCCCCTATATCCATCTTTCTCAACTTAGAAGCATTCCTTGGACTGCTCCCATATACTATCTGGAATGGAGATTTGTTAGTACTCCTATTGACAAAATTGTTGTATACAAATTCTGCCTATGGCAAAACCAAATCTCATCCCATGGGCTTATCTCCTATCAAGCATCTCAATAGATTTCCCAAACTTCTATTCACCACCTCTGTTTGGCCATCAGTCTGTGGGTGGTATGCAGAACTGAATTTCAAATCTGTCTTCAATTTCTTCCACAAGGTCCTCTAAAAATACCCCATAAACTTGATATCTCTATTAGAAATGATACTCTTTGGTAGACCATGAAGTCGTACCACCTCTTTGAAAAATAAATCTACAACATGAACTGCATCACTAGTTTTCTGGCAGGGGATAAAATGTGCCATCTTTGAAAACCTATCAACCACCACAAATATGGAGTCATTTCCCTACTGTGTCCTTGGTAGACCAAGAATGAAATCCATGCTGATGTCCTCCCATGGTCTCTCTGGTACAGGTAATGGCTAATATAATCCAGTGTTCTAGCTCACACCTTTCGCCATCTGGCATACTCTACAGCTTTGCACAAACCTCTTCACATCTTGCTGTAGTTGCAGCCAATAGTAGTTCTCACTAACCAAGGCAATGGTCTTATCCTGACCAAAATGTCCATCCATCCCTCCACTGTGTTTCTCTTTGACCAGATTTTCCCTCATTGAACTCCTTGGAATGCATACTTGACTTCCTCTAAAGAACATTCCATCTTGGATCAAAAAATCCAACCACTTGGTCCTATCCAAAGTAACAGGTGCCAAGCAAGCCTTCCATCCTTCTACAAAATCAAGCAAAATCAAGATCTTCAAGGTACAAACCTTTCATTTCATCAAATCCTACCACTTCCACCTCCATTTATGTCAACAAACACAACCTTCTACTTAAGGCATCTACAACTCTGTTTGACCTTCTACTCCTATGCTTCAACACAAAGGTATAACTCTGTAGAAACTCAACCCACTTTAGGTGCCTCTGATTTAGATTCCCTTGGCTATTAATATACTGTAAGGCATGATGATCAGTATATAGAACAAACTCTTTTGGCAACAAGTAATGTCACCACTTCTTTAGAACTTGAACTATAGCATAAAACTCTTGATCATAAACTGAATACTTCTTCCTAGCATCATTGAGTTTCTCACTAAAGTAAGCAACAGGTTTACCTTCTTGACTCAAAACAGCTCCTATGGCACTACCACTAGCATCACAATATACCTAAAATACCTTATTAAAATTTGGAAGTGCCAAAATAGGTTGCTCTTTAACCTTCTTCTTCAACATATCAAAGCTCTTATCTGCTCCTAAGGTCCACTTAAATTCTTTCTTATCCCCTCTCATTTTTTCTATAAGGGGTGCACAAATACTGCTAAAATTCCTAATGAATTTCCTGTAAAAACGTGTTAGACCATGAAATGATCTTACCTCAGTCGTGCTTCTTGGAGTAGGCCATTCAATGATAGCTCTCACTTTTTCTAGGTCCATTTTTAGACCTTCGACTGAGATGACAAATCCCAGGTACACTAACTCCTTCATGAAATTACATTTCTTTAGATTAATTAACAATTGCTCCTCTCTCAGCTTCTCAAAAACCCTTCTGATATGCATTAGATGCTCTTCTAGGGTTCTGCTAAATATTAAAATATCATCCAAATAGACAATGAAAAATTTACCTAAAAATTCTTTCAATACCTCATTCATCAGTCACATGAATGTGCTTGGTGCATTGGTTAGCCCAAATGGCATGACCAACCATTCATACAAACCCTCTCTGGTCTTGAAGGTTGTCTTCCACTCATCTCCTTCTCTGACATGAATCTAATGATAACCACTCTTCAGATCAATATTTGTGAAGTACTTGGCTCCACTCAAATAGTCCATAATGTCATCCATCCTTGCCAATGGAAATCTGTACTTTATGGTGATCTTGTTAATGGCTTGAGAGTTTGTACACATTCTCCACTCTCCATATTTCTTTGGTGCTAGTACTATAGGTACTGCACATGGACTCAAGCTCTCCTGAATCAGTCCCTTCTCCAGCAACTCTTGGACTTACTTGTTCAGCTCTTCAGTTTCTGTAGGAGTCATTCTATGTGTTGCCTTATTGGGTAAACTAGATCCTGGTACCAAATCAATATGGTGACTAATCTTTCTCACTGGTGGTAAACCCTCAAGCACATTATCAGATATAATGTCTGGAAATTCTTCTAACAGTCCTAAGACTTCTACAGGGGTATCCTTACATTCTTCCTTTCTAACTCTAGGAATTAATGCATAGCACATATGCTCATGCTTTAAACTATCCAAAAATATTCCCCCTTCAACTAAACAGATTCTAGCGCTACTACATACCCTTTCGCCTGCCTCCTTCAAGGGCTTCAACTTATGGCACACTCCATTCTTTATCACTAAGTAAGTTTTGGCACGACCATCATGCACTACACACCGATCAAACTACCATGGCCTTCCCAACAACAAATGGTAAGCATCCATAGGCAAGATGTCACACAGGACCTCATCACAGTAATTCCCAATATTAAATTTCATTGAGCATTGCTCACTGACCAAAGCCCTATGGTCCTTCTGTAACCATGCAATTTGATATGGATGCGGGTGTCTCCTCCTATTTAATTGTAACTTAGTAACCATTTATTCTAAGACCAAGTTATTAGTACTACCATTATCTATAATAATATTACAGACCTTACTCAAACTTTTACACCTTATGCAAAATAGGCTTCTCCTCTGGTTTGATCCTTTCTCCTCATTCAACAGGGTCCTCCTTGTGACCATAACTTCTCCTCTCTACCTCCTTAGAATGTTTTGATTCAGCACCTTCATCTACTACAATAGCTCTGGTAGGACCCTCAAGTCTCTTATTCATCCTTTCTCGATGTTGTGGACACTCGTATGCTCGATGTCCTTCTTTGCCATAGTGGAAACAGGTTCCACAAAATCCTCCCCTTCCAAATCCACGTCCAGATCTACCTCTCCCTCTTAGGTAACCATTGTTTTGATTACGGGGTTGGTAGGTGTTCCCCTCTTTTTGATCTTGGGTATTACTAGTTTCACTAGCCTTTTTTTGATCCTTATATTTTTCTCCACTGGTCCTTCCACCAATTCTTCCACCATGACCTCTTCCTCTTTGCTTACGCTCAAACCGTCTATTCAGCTTCTCTTTGACTTTGAGGGCAAACTGATAAGCATCCTCAATGGTGCTCATCCTAACCAGACTCAACTCTTCTTGAATACTGGTTCTCAACCCATTGATGTAACGGGCCACCTTCTCCTTGTTAGCCTCTGAATGGCCAGTTCTTATGGAGATCTTATAAAACTCCTTTATGTATTCTTTGACAGTTTTGCTTGACTGTCTCAAACTCTGCATTTTCCTTGGTAGATCCAATTCGTAATCTACAAGAATAAATTATCTTTTCAAATTATCTACCATTCTATCCCATCTTGTTATTCTCTCCTTTCCTCTTCTATTTCTTTCTAGTTGTACTCCCTTCCACCAGATGCTGGCATGCCCCTTCAGCTTGGTCTTAGAAAATTTGACCCGATCAGGATCTTTGACCTCTTCATATTCAAAGTATTCTTCCAGGTCATTGATCCAGTCAATTAACTCTAGATCTAGATTTTTAGAGTACGTAGAAACCTCCATCTTTGGTTTCTTTCCAATCTGGGAGATGGCTCTGTATAACCTAGCTTGTGTAGGATCTATAGCCTCTTCTTCTTCCTCAAACTAGTCCTCTTCTTCATCAACTTCATCTTCACTTCCTTCTTCTCCTCTAGGTTTAAGCCCTCTACGTAGCTCCTCTTGTAGGGCCTAAACTTGCCTTTGTAAAGCTCTGAAATCTTTTGCTGTCACCATATTTCTTCCACCACCACGGTTTCTTCATTAAGGCATTCAGCTTGTTTCTCTTACAACCCTTCCATAGATCTTGGTGCAAGCTCCCTCACTTTTGATGATCTTCTCACACCCTCAGGAACTCCTGCTCTTCCACAGATCTTGGTGTAAACTGCCTCACTTTTGACAATCTGTTTACACACTCAGGAACTCCCGCTCTGATACCACTTGATGGGGGACCAAAAATTGCTCAACTCAATCAGATTCAAGCTCTAATACCACTTGATGGGGGATCAAAAATTGCTCAACTCAATCAGATTCAAGCTTTGATACCACTTGATGGGGGACCAAAAATTGCTCAACTCAATCAGATTCAAGCTCTGATACCACTTGATGGAGAGACCAGATTCACCACCAAAAATCCAGATCCAATATTCTCCTTTGATCATAGAAAACCAATTACAACACTAGCCCATAGGCATAGTTTTTTTTTTTTTTTCTTGTTCTCCCCCCTTCCTTCCTAGATCACCACCAGCTTCTATTACAATCTCTAGGTTTTTTTTTTAGGTCCCGACCCTCTAGGCCATTAATGACCCACCTAGAAGAATACATCCTCCGAATCTCAAAAGTCGGCTCTTCCTCGCCTTCATGACTAAACCTTCACATATTTTACCCTAACTAGCAACTACCATCGGGTCAACCATGGAAACACACATTGATGACTCGTCTTAACGTCTTTGACCTCTAGATGCAACATTCAAGTGGTCGTCATGCTCAGCAAGCTAACTGGATAAGAAATCATGCTTTAATGAGGCCTTTGATTGCCTCGAGAAACACCATCTGGGAATGATGCCTTTTCGAATCATGAACCAGCAGTATGTCACGATATCATGACATTTTTCTTCCTTGCTGCCTTTCTCTTCTTCGAGTCGCAATATCGCGACATGTCACGATATCACGACATCTTTCCTTTTCGACTCTTCTTTCTCCTTTTTGATCGTGAAATTGTGACATGTCGCAATATCGCGACATCTTTCCTTTTTGCCTCCTCCTCGCCTCTCAGGTTGTCAAATCATGACATGTCACGATATCGTGACAGCTTTGCTCTCTACTTTCTCTCTTTGTTTTAGGTCATGAAATCATGACATGTCATGATATCGCAACAATTTTGCCTTTCGCTTTCACTCTTTGCTTTGGGTCGCGAAATCGCGACATGTCACAATATCACGACAGTTTCCTTCCTTGCTTTATTTCTACTCCTTTGATCGTTATTTTGTGACATGTCATGAAATCATGACATTTTCTTCTCTGGCCTTTCTTGTCTTCTTTCGATCGTGATTTCGTGACATATCATGAAATCATGAAATTTTTCCTCCCTTGCGCCTTCTCTCGTCCTTTAGTCGTGAAAATGTGACATGTGATATCGTGACACTTGTATCTCTTGCGCCTTCTCTCATATTTTGGTCGTGAAAATGCGACATGTGATATCGCGACACTTCTATCTTGCGCCTTCTCTTGTATTCTGGTCATGAAAATGCGACATGTCACAATATCGTGACAGTTTCCTTCCATGCTTTCTTTCTGCTACTTCGGTTGCGATTTCGTGACATGTCACGATTTCACAACATTTTTTTCTTTGGACACCCTCTCTCCCCTGTTTCGATCGTGATTTTGTGACATGTCACGAAATCATGAAATTTTTGCTCCGCGTCTTCTCTCTCCTTCCTCAGTCACGAAAATGTGACATGTCACGATATCGTGACACTTTTTCTGCCGTGATATTGCGACATCAAGGCAAACACTTAATTTTTTTTTTTTTTTTGATGCAAGATTGCTCTGCTGACACTGGATGCTCCTGCATCAAATATATTTAATGAAGTTTTACTCAATATAAGGATTAAATTGAAAAAAATAGCAGCAACAATGACAGAAGAATCAGATATTTTTTTCAAAGAGACAAGTTTCTTGAAGCGATGGGTGTTATTAACCCCATGTTTTGGGATTCAAGAACAAACTATAAGAGTAAAAAATGAATTTTTTATAAACATGTGGAAGTCATGTTGTAATCACAATGACACTGAGAGGGGGGGTGAATCAATGTGTTCTTTAAGAAACTTAAAACAATTTAGTCTTTTAAATAAACTGCAGCAGATTAAAACAGAAATAATAAAAGTACTAAGAGCATCACACATAACATGGCATTTTAACGAGGTTCACCGATGTGGCTACTCCTCAAAAATACTGCTTGGACTACCATCCAAATCTAGTCAAATGCAAAGCTACAACTTTACATAATCATTCACCAAAGACCAACTAGTAAGAGGCACCAACCTCTAAATTTTATCTGCTACAACAGAATGGAGCACCAACTCCAATTTTACCAGCACCAACTGGAAAGAGGCACCAACCCCTTTTTCAAGCTACAACTTGAAGATAATAATAAAAATTGCAGAATGTAAACTTTCACCTCAATTATCACCATCTACTATTTTTCTACAATCTGCTGCTTGTCGGCATTCGACTGCTACTATGAAAAATGATTCGCACTTTTTCAACCACTCCTCTATATCTCTCCGCGTTCTCTGCTGCAACTTCATAGAAATATCACTTCTACAACCCGCGCACTGTCATTTCAAACTCGGACCACGACTTCTGCATATCGCGTTCTTTGTTCTCGATCAAACTTCATGCACTCACGCTTCACGCACTCACTCTCTATCTCATCACTGCGATCTCTTTTCTTCAACTCCCATGAACTGTCACTCTGCTCACACTCGAGATCGAAACAACTTACCCACTGCTGCGCACGAACTTCCTTCACTTATATCGCATCACTACCCACATTTTAAACTCGAAGAACCCTTGCTTTTATAGAAAAAAATTTAGGAACAAACCCTAAAAGAATGTCGGTTGAGAAACCCTAGAATTTGTCAGCTGCCAAACCCTAAAATTCGTCGACTGTAACCCTAAGAATGTCGGCTGCAAAACCCTAGAAATTGTCGGCTGCCAAACCCTAAAATCCGTCGGCCCAGATTTAACTTTGTCGGCCTCAAACTCTTCTCCACCTTCGTTACCTTTCTGTAGCTTATTACCGCGAAATAGTAACACGTCGACCTTTTTTAATTTAATTTAATATTCTAATTTAAATTTTAATAAAATAAAAATTTAAACTAAATATTTAAAATTAAATATCTTCATCATCGGGGCATATTTTTCAACAAAACAAAGAGCCAACTTGGGTTTTAAGAAAAACCCATTTCACGTCTGTTATCCACTGCATCCTTGGATCTGACTGCCTGTGTTGACAACAATGACAATCCTTCTTGCAACACCTTGCTCAACAATCTCCCCCTTTGGAATTGTTGGCAACACCTTTATACATTTTTGTAACTCTTCTCCCCCTTTGTCAATAATACCAAAGGGCTGCTGCAGACTCTCCCTGTGTCCATCCTCAATCTTCTCAGGCACAGTTTGACTCCCCCTGAGTCCATCCTCACACTTCTCAAGCACAATTTGACTCCCCCTGAGTCCATCCTCACACTTCTCAGGCACAATTTGACTCCCCCTGAGTCCATCCTCAAACACTCAAGTGCTCCCCCTGAGAAAGTGATCCCTGTATCTAGTCACTTCTTAGGAAGTGTGACTACCCCTAATTTGCTCCGCAGATATTCAAATACTTCCTTGGGCAAAGGTTTTGTAAAAATGTCTGCTACTTGTTCAGTAGTTGGGACATAGTCCAATCTGACTTCTCCTTTTGCAACTTTGTCTTTCAAGAAATGATACCTTATAGCAATATGCTTTGTCCGTGAGTGCATTACTGGATTCTTAGAGATGTTGATTGCACTGGTGTTGTCACACTTTACTGATATTGGTTCACAAAAATTAATACCAAGATCTTTCAAGGTCTGTTTCATCCACAAAACTTGTGTGCAACATGTTGCTACTGCAATATACTCTGCCTCGGCTATAGATAAAGACACTGACTCTTGCTTCTTACTGTGCCATGCAACCAATTTGTCCCCCAAATAGAATGCTCCTCCACTGGTACTCTTCCTCGTCATCAACACATCCAGCCCAATCTGCATCTGAATATGATATAAGAGTGAAATCTTTTCCTCTTGGATACCACAATCCATACTCCATGGTGCCTTTGAGATACCGAAAAATCCTTTTAACTGTTGTTACATGAGTCTCTTTGGGACTGGACTGCAATCTGGATACCATGCACACTGCCTACAAAATATCAGGTCTGGTTGCAGTTAAATATAGTAAGCTTCCTATCATTGATCTATACATGGTTTGATCTACAGGTGGAGATTTGTCTTCTTTACTTAACTTACATCCTGTTGTCATGGGAGTACTGATCGGCTTACTATCCTCCATAGTGAACTTCTTTAACATCTCTTTCACATATTTGTTTTGGGAAATGAATATACCTTTCTCATTCTGATTAACCTGTAGTCCCAAAAAATAAGACAGTTCACCAATCATTGACATTTCAAATTCATTCTGCATCTTGTTTGCTAGGTCTTTACAAGATTCATCTTTGTTGCTACCAAATATGATGTCATCCACATAGACAACAAGAACAATGAGATGCCCATCTTCTATTTTCACATACAGATTGTTGTCCACTAAACCTTTCTTGAATCCCTGTTGAGAGAGATAATTATCTAGCCTAGCATACCATGCCCGTGGTGCTTGTTTTAATCCATACAGTGCCTTATTTAATCTGCAGACAAGGTTGGGATCTTCACTGATTTGAAAGCCAACTAGTTGTTCAATATAGACCTCTTCTTCAAGTTTCCCATTTAAGAACGTAGATTTCACATCCATCTGATAAACTCTGAAGTTCTTGTGAACTGCTAGTGCCAAAAAAATTCTAATAGCTTCTAGTCTGGCCACTGGTGTGAAAGTCTCTTCAAAGTCAATGCCCTTGACCTGTGCATAGCCTTTGCAAACCAGTATTGCTTTATTTCTAATAACCTGACCGTCTTCATTTAATTTATTACGAAATATCCATTTGGTGTCGATTACATTCTTATTTGCAGGTCTAGGTACTAACTCCCAAGTTCTGTTCTTTTCAATCTGATCTAACTCTTCATTTATTACCTTCATCCAGATGTCATATTTGCTTGATTCATCTATGTTTTTAGGCTCAATGCTGGATAAAAGAGAGTAATTACTTATTACTTTCTTTCTTGTCTGAATGCCAGTTGTGGGATCTCCAATTATTTGGTTTCTAGGGTGATTTTTCTGCAAATTGCCCATTCTGAATTTTTTGTTTTCTTGTACCTCTGAGTCATCTGATAAGTTACCTGCATCATCCGTAGACATATTTTCTGTGCCATGTACTTCATCCCCTTCAATGACTTCTTCGTAGATTAGGTAGTTTTCTTGAAAATTGATTATTTGTTTCCTTCCTTCATCGAATTTAACGTCTGCACTATCCACAATTTTCTTGAGTCTCTTGTTGTAGCATTTGTAAGATTTGTTGTGTGGAGAATAACCAACAAACACACCTTCATCTGCTCTATCTTCAAACTTTCCAAGATTGTCATCTATTTTTTTGATGTAGCACTTGCAGCCAAATACTTTGAGATGTTTTTTTGTTGCTTTCCTACCAAACCACAGCTCATACAGAGTTTTGCATTCATGAGTTCTTAACATATACCTGTTCTAAATGTATACTGCTGTGTGAACTGCTTCTTTCCAGAATCTATCTACTATTTTGCTTTCTACCAGCATGGTGCGTGCCATTTCCTGAATTATTTTGTTCTTCCTCTCTGCTACACCATTCTACTGAGGAGTTCTGGATGCTGAATATTGTCTCCTGATTCCATGTTTTTCACAGTATTCTAAAAATTCATTCGAAATGAATTCTCCTCCTCTGTCTGATCGCAAGCATTTAATTATTTTCCCTGTTTCATTCTCTACCAGCTGTCTGAAAGTTCTAAACATTTCAAAGGCTTCTGATTTATCTTTTAAGAAGAATATCCAAGTCATTCTGGAAAAATCATCAATACACAGCATGAAGTATTTGTCGTCGTTTATGCTTTGAGTCCTCATTGGTCCGTATAAGTTAGTATGAATGAGTTCCAAAGGCCTGCTAGTGTGATGTTCTTTTGTTTTAAATGAAACTCTGGTCTGTTTTCCATTCTGACATGAAGCACACATACTATTTACAGGTTTTTTAATGATTGGAATATCTCTCACTGCTTGTTTAGCACTAATTCTTACCAAATTATCAAAACTTATGTGTCCAAGCCTCTTATGCCACAACCAGTTCTCTTCTTCTTGTCCCATGAAGCACATACCTTCTGAAAATTTTGATAATGTGTACAGATTGCCAGACGTCCTTGAGCCGGTTGCTATTAATTTCCCATTCTTTGTTTTTCTGACTTCACAACCCTGCTTCTTGAACAACACTTCATGTCCTTTGTCACAGATCTGACTCACACTTAACAGGTTATGTTTTAGACCATCCACATATAGAACTTCTTCTGACTTGATTTTCCCTTCACTTATTTTGACCGATCCTTTACCTATTATTTTGGCTCCATCATTATTGTCGAACTTCATAGAACCACCCTCATATTTTTGAAGATTTTCAAATTTTTGTCTATCACCTGTCATATGACTTGAGCAGCCACTATCAAGAATCCACGGTACATATTTATTCTGAGCTCTAAAAGTAGTCTGCACTATTAAGGATTCCTGTTCTTTCCTGAGATGTTCCTTTTTTTTCCATTCTGTCTTAACTATGTTGTTGGGTTCTAGTTGTGACTTCCTCTTTTTATAATTTTGCACATATCCTTCAGTATAAATTCTATTTTGTTTTGCTCTATACGGTTGAAATTTGCTTTCCTGAGGTTGATATGAAACAGACATACTACGATAATTTCTGGCAATATGCCCAAAGTTGTGACACTTAAAACACTCTACTGCATAACTCATTAAAGGATCAAACACATTTTTACTAGTGAAACTTCTTGGACCTACGTTGTATTTGCAGTCAGCAATTTTATGCCCATAAACATTACACTTGAAACAAAAACCATATAAATAATGAGAACCTGAAAGATGGTCTTGGCCAGGTTGTTGCTAGAGCCTTGGATATTCTATTCTTTTGATGTGTGACCTTAGTAAAACCTTCATTGTCAGCTGTCATTTCAGGTCTGGCATTATATCTTTCTTTTTCCTGATTCGTTTTACTTTCCACAGCCTGTTTCTTGTCTTTGTTCTTTTCACTTTCAACATTGCTTGTTTTTGGTTCAGTTGATGATTCTCCTTTAGTAAATCCGAGACCAAATTTGATGCCTGTGGATCTTTGATCGCTCAAAATTTTGTCCAGTTTCATCGAGCTTTCTTCACGTTTTAGATGACAGTTGATTTTTCGATCCAGCTCTTGTATTTGTATTCGGAGACTCACATTTTCTTCTTCCAATTTGCAGCAGTGGTCTATCTTCATAGAAACCTGTATTTCCAGATCTTCAGACATTTTCTTGTATTCTTCAGTCTGTGTTTTTAAACTGAAAATAATGTCGTTTGCATCCTTAAGTTTCCTTGTCAGTTTTTAATTCTTCTTTTTCTCCGATTCCCATTTCATAAGAGCAGACACTAGCTCACCCTCTAAATCAACTTCAGCCTCAACATCTTCAACTTCAGAGTTCATCCCCTCTATGTTTTCTGATTCATCTATTTCAAACGCCATAAAGAGAGCCTCACCTGTTCCTTCTTCAGAGTCTTCACTAGAACTGTCCTCTAAAGATTTTGCAGTGTCTGTTGGAGCAGTGGCAGGAGCTTTGTAACCATTAACTATCGCACCCCAGATGTCAAAGCCCAAAGCACTGAGATAAGTCTGCATTCTAATCTTCCAGAATGCATAATTTGTCCCATCAAACATTGGCGCTTTGTTCGAAGAGAAACCTTCACCACTTGCCATTGTGTAATTTCCAAGATCACCTTAGCTGTTTAAGCCTCTTCAGGTACTTGGATATGATACCAATTGTTGTAATCACAATGACACTGAGAGGGGGGTGAATCAGTGTGTTCTTTAAAAAAATTAAAATAATTTAGTCTTTTAAATAAACTACAGCAGATTAAAACAGAAATAATAAAAGTACTAAGAGCATCACACATAACATGGCATTTTAATGAGGTTCACCGATGTGGCTACTCCTCAAAAAGACTGCTTGGACTACCATCCAAATCCAGTCAAATGCAAAGCTACAACTTTACATAATCCTTTACCAAGCACCAACCGGTAAGAGGCACCAACCTCTAAATTTTATCTCGCTACAACGGAATGGAGCACCAACTCCAATTTTTCCAGCACCAAGCTGGAAAGAGGCACCAACCCCTTTTTCAAGCTACAACTTGAAGATAATAATAAAAATTACAGAATGTAAACTTTCACCTCAATTATCACGATCTGCTATTTTTCTGTGATCTGTTGCTTTTCGGCATTCGACTGCTGCTGTGAAAAATGATTCACACTTTTTCAACCACTCCTCTATATCTCTCTGCGTTCTCTACTGCAAATTCACAGAAATATCACTTCTACAACCCGCGCACTATCATTTCAAACTCGGACCACGACTTCTGCATATCATGTTCTTTGTTCTCGATCAAACTTCATGCACTCATGCTTCACGCATTCACTCTCTATCTCATCACTGTGATCTCTTTTCTTCAACTCCCATGAACTGTCACTCTGCTCACACTCGAGATCGAAACAACTTACCCGCTGCTGCGCACGAACTTCTTTCACTTATATTGCATCACTACCCACATTTTAAACTCGAAGAACCCTTGCTTTTATAGAAGAAATTTTAGGAACAAACCCTAAAAGAATGTCAGTTGAGAAACCCTAGAATTTTTCATCTGCCAAACCTAAAATCCGTCGGCTGTAACCCTAAGAATGTCGGCTGCAAAAACCCTAGAAATTGTCGGCTGCCAAACCCTAAAATCCGTCGGCCTAGATTTAAATTTGTCGGACTCAAACTCTTCTCCACCTTCGTTACCTTCCTGTAGCTTATTACCACGAAATAGTAACACGTCGACCTTTTTAATTTAATTTAATATTCTAATTTAAATTTTTAATAAAATAAAAATTTAAACTAAAAATTTAAAATTAAATATCTTCATCACCGGGACATCTTTTTCAACAAAACGAAGAGCCAACTTGGGTTTTAAGAAAAACCCATTTCACGTCTGTTATCCACTGCATTCTTGGATCTGACTGCCTGTGTTGACAACAATGACAATCCTTCTTGCAACACCTTGCTCAACAAGTCAATGGTACTGAGATCAATGGTATTATAAATAAAAAAATTTGACCAATCAATCCTCATAATTTGGAATGACAATGGTTGATTAAATTTCACATTTGACAAATCCTAGTGAACCAGGTTCTATTATACACTTGTGAAAAAAGTTATACCCTAGTAGTTTTTTACAAGATACAATGAGAAAATATTTCTACTTATATGAATTGTGTCAAACAATAGTTTTGGGATCAGTGGAATATGAAAGAGTTTTTAGTGTATTATATTTTGTGAAATCTAAAGATTGTAATAGACTGGATAAAAATTTAGAAAACTTCTTATGATTATATGTTGTTGAGCAAGGTGCAGCAACAATATTGTCATTGTTGTCAACATAGTCAGATAGATCTGTTGATGCAGTGGATGAGAAGTTCAAAAGCTATTCAGATGCAGAAGATAGGAGTTCAAAGGTTATTCAGAGTATGTACAGTGATTTTCCAAGAAGACCGAAGTGGCCCATATGCAAAAGATAAAAAAAAAGACAAGTAAGAAAAGTGTCACGATATCGTGACATATACAACAAACAGGAAAAACTATCATGATTTCACAACATGTTGAAAGAGAGAGAAAAGACAGAAAAAACTGTCATGATTTTGCAACATGTTAGAAGAGAAAAAGGTAAGTGGAAAAACTGTCATGATTTCATGACATGTTGGAAGAGAAAGAGAAAGCAGAAAAAACTATCACGATTTTGCGACATGTTGGAAGAGAAAAAGGCAAGTGAAAAACTGTCGCGATTTTGTGACATGTTGGAAGAGAAAAAAGCAAGTGAAAAACTGTCGCGATTTCGTGACATGTTGGAAGAGAAAAATGCAAGTGGAAAAAATGTCACGATTTCGTGACATGTTGGAAGAGAAAGAGAAAGCAAGAAAAAGTGTCGCAATTTCGTGACAAGTTTGAAGAAAGAGAACAAGTAAGAAAAGTGTCGTGATTTCGTGACATGTCGCATTTTTGCGACTAAAATAGGAGAGAGAAAGTAAGTTGGAAAAGTGTCGTGATTTCATGACATGTCACATTTTCGTGACTAAAATAGGAGAGAGAAAGTAAGTATGAAAAGTTTCATGATATCGTGACATGTCGCATTTTCGTGACTCAAAAAGGGTAGGCTGGCAGAGAAACAAAAGTGTCACGATATCGTGACATGTCACATTTTCACGACTCAAAAATGCCAGGCAAGAAGAGAAACAAAAGTGTCATGATATCGTGGCATGTTGCATTTTCATGACTCAAGAAGGGCAGGCTGGCAGAGAAACAGAAGTGTCATGATTTCATGACAAAAGCAGAGAAGAAGACTTCAAAGGCAGAAGTGTCGTGATTTCGCAACAAAACCAGAGAAGACTACTTCGAAGGTAGAAGTGTCACGATTTTGTGATAAAAGCAAAGAAGCTAAGTACGGAAGTAGAAGTGTCACAATTTTGCGAAAAAAGCCAAGTTGAAGACTACGGAGGCAGAAGTGTCGCGATATCGTGACAAAAGCAAAGTCAAAGTCTATGGAAGCAGAAGTGTCATGATATCACGACAAAAGCAAAGACAAAGTATACGGAGGTGAAAGTGTCGCGATATCATGACATGTTGTATTTTCATGGGCCTAAGCAAAGAAAAATAGCAAGGAGAAAAAGTGTCACGATATCACGACATGTTGCATTTTCGTAGGCCAAGGCAAAGAGAAAGAGGAGAGAGAAAAAAGTGTTGTGATATCGCAACATGTTGTAGTTTTGTGGCAACAACAACAAAAGAATCTACAAAGACAAACTATGAAAGCCAACCAAGATTAGGGTTTACAGTCGACTAAGTTTAGGATCTTCATCATAAAAATATTGTCATAAAAGGAGGGTTGTTTGGAGAATTGTAGTGTGGTTGTATAAGTCATCGAATGTGTGTTGAAGTGTGAAATGTGGCTGTAAGAGTGCAGAAAGTGCAGAGCGGTGAGATGATGACAAAGTGCACAAAGTGAGCAAAGAGTCATGTTGAATTGTCCTAAGTGCGTCTGTGAGTGCACAGATAGAGCAAAGTATGTAGAGAGCAAAAAGGTTGAAATTCGACCAAGTGCGGCTGTGATTGCGTAGAGAAAGTAGAATGCACAGAGAGTGCAAAGGGTGAAGATGAACATAAAGTGCAACTGTAACGAAGCAGAGTGTGTGAAGTGATTGCGCAGAGAGAGTAGAGTGTGCAGAGAGCACAAAGGTGAAGAAGACCAGTCAGGGTCTTGCAAAAGCAAAGGTATCTTACTATCAATATTCTAGTTTTAGAATTGAAGTCCAAGTTTGTGCTTGGAATTAGGGGTTGGTGCTCCTTCCAGTTGGTGCTGGTAAATCAAGGGTTGGTGCTCCTTCCAGTTGGTGTTGGTAAATTAGGGGTTGGTGCTCCTTTCTGATGATGCAAATAAATATGGGGTTGGTGCTTCTTCCAATGGGTGCTGGTAAATTGATTATAAAGTTGGTGCTTTGCAAAGGCTGGATTTGGATGGTAGTCCAAGCAATCATTCTTGAGGAGTATCCAAATTGGTGAACCTCGTTAAATCTTGTGTTGTGTGATGTTCTCTTGTGATACTTGCTTTATCTGGTTTTAAGGTTTCATTATTTCAATTTTAAGAGCTATGAATTTAAGTTTAAAGAACTACACTGATTCACCCCCCCTCTTAGTGCCATTGTAAGAGTAATAATTGGTATCAGAGCCAGGTTACTATACAAGCTTAACCGGCTAGGGTGATCTTAGATTAATATGCAATGGGTAAGAAGAATAGATCCTCCTCCAAAAGGGCATCTCAGTCAGTTTTAGTTCCTATGGAAGAGAAAATTGAACCAGAAAAGGTTGAAGGCTTCTCATCAAACAAAGCACCATTTTTTGATGGAACTAATTACGTGATTTGAAGAATTAGGATGCAAGCATATCTTTGTGCTTTGGGATACAACATCTAGGATTTAGTAGATAATGAATACACAATACCCATCACTCCTCCAACCGATGTTGTCGGTAAGAATCTGTTTGAGAATGACTCAAAAGCAAAGAATGCTATCAGGTACGAACTAGTAGACAGTGAACTAGTAAATATCATGAGTTGTAAAATGGCAAAAGAAATATGGGACAAACTAAGGAGTATTCATGAAGGAGATGATGAGATCAAGGAGGCCAAGTTACAAACACATCAAGCTTAGTTTGAAGCTTTAAAGTTGAATAATGATGAGAACATAGAGGTATATATGCTGAGAGTTAATGAAGTCCTAGAGGATGATTCTAAAAAGGAAATAGGTGGAGGTCTTTTCATGACACTCGAAGAAGAAACAAAAAAAGAATAGGAATGTGATGAAGAAGAAATTGATGCAGAAATAAATTTGAAAGAGGAAATAATTATAGCTCTAGATGAATTGAAGATAGAAAGAAAAAGGAATAAGGAAATCTCAAGAGAGCTTGAGGATGCAAATGAAATAATAACCAATTTGAAAGTACATGTAGAAGAATTCAAAAGGATTGAAGAAACTCTCAGGTAATAGATCAATGAGAAAGAGATTGGTTGTTGCAAACAAGAGAAAGAGATTATTTTATTGAATAAACAACTAGAAGAGGCCAATACAAATCTCAAATTCAAGAAGAGCACAGAGTTTCTAGATAAAATGATAAGCCATCAAAGAAGCTCCACTGATAAGCGTGGTCTTGGATATGAAGCTGAACAACCTTCATCTTCCAACTCTGTAGAAAAGAAGAAGTTCACTGTTGAAGGATCGAAGCAATAAAAGTTTGAAGCTGAATCTTCAAAAGGAAGAAAATATCAAAGGATATCTACAACAAAGAAACCACAACAAAGAGGTTCTATCACTCTCACTCTACTCATAATAATACTTTTAATGGATATTGTTTCAAATGCAACCAGTATGGTCACAAGGCAACTTATTGTGGATTGAATAATAAATCAAAGAGTTATGCTAGTAGAAATACATCTGCATTTTTGAGTGAACACTATGTACAATATTTTCAATGTAATGGTCATGGGCACATAGCAAGGTTTTGTCCAAGAACTTTTGTATCTAATCTAAGGCAAAACAGTAGATTTCATCAGACACAAAGAACACAACACAGACAGGGAATAAATCATGTACATAAAAGAAAGGAAAATAATCATTTATCAAGGATGCACAAGAGACAACCACATAAGAGAAATGTTCGAGTTCACAAAAAGATGCAAAACAAGGATGTAGTTGAAAAATCCAAACCCGAGTTCAAGAAATTTTGGAGAAAGACAGAAGAAAGTAAATTGTGTCTCCTTGGACTGAAGGAGACTACTCCTCTATTGCACTAAGTAGCTTCAGGTAGCACATCCTCGGGGGGAGCAATATTAAAGTTTTATTTTAATGCTCCTATGTATTTGTTTGGTTATCTGAGGATGAAAGGCAAGTAGTTAGGGGGAGTTGTCGTATAGTTTTCAAAGTGTGTTTCAGTTCATGTAGTTGTTTGTGGAGGTACCGTGATGGGTGGTTGATTTCTAAAAATATCATCGAAGTGAAAAGGATTGATTGTGGTTTCTTTTTTGAAAGTGATTGGTTTAATGCTTCAAGGTTTTTTGGTTTGAGTTGTTATTAAACCTTGTTTTATAAGCATTGTTGTTGAAGCCATTAGTTGTGTGAAAAACCTGAGTTAGGGTTTGATAAGAACATGAGTATCATTGTTATGTGAAGAATATTTTATAAGCATTGTTGTTGAAGCCCATTGGTTGTGCAAAGAACTTGAACTTGAGTTAGAGAAAAACATTTTGAGTTGGTTGATACATGCTTCGACTAGGGTTTGTGATAAAGGGATGTTCATTGAGGTGATTGGTTGAGTAGTGTTGATTGAGACTAGTCAAGTGATTGGATGCATGTGGTTGTTCAAGTTCCATAAAATAAACTATTCTATATTCTTGATTTGAGTTGATATTGAGATTTTAGAATAGAACATATAGAGTCTCTAACAATTCTCTTTATGCTTCTATGAGATTGATTTGAGTTGATATTGAGATTTGAGTATAGAACATATTGAGTCTCTAACAATTCTTTTTATGCTTCTATGAGATTGATTTGAGTTGAGATTGGGATTTGAGTATAGAACATATTGAGTCTCTAACAATTCTCTTTATGCTTCTATGAGATTTAGTTGATATATTGGTTGAGCATTAAGTATAGAACATATTGAGTCTTTAACAATTCTCTTTATGATTCTATGAGATTGGATAAGTTCTGTGTGATCTTGTTAAGCAAATTTGAAACAAGCCTTTTCACCCTTATGTACCTCAAGGGTACTATGGAATATGGGTTATGGTATCCGAAAGGTAAATAATTCACCCTTATTTCATATTTGGATGCAGATTGGGCAGGATGTGTAGATAACAGAAAGAGTACCAGTGGAGGTGCATTCTATCTTGGAGACAGATTGGTCATGTGGCATAGTAAGAAATAAGAGTCAATTTCTTTATCGACAACAGAAGCAGAATATACTGCAGTGACAACATGGAGGCAGTATCACTTTTTGAAGGAGAAAGTTGCAAAATGTGAGGTTAAGTTGGATTTTGTTCCAACTATAGAACAAGTAGCAGATATCTTCACAAAACCATTACCCAAGGAAGTTTTTAAGTACCTTTGCAATAAATTGGGAGTGGTCACACTTCCCAAGAATTGACTAGCTATAGGGATCACATTATTAGGGGGAGCATTTAATTATTTGATTATCTTTTTGCTCATGTTCATGATTTTTGCTAAGTGTAATCAATTTTTCCTGAGAATGTTGTGCATGGACTCAAGGGGAGTCTGTAGTAGCCCTTTGGTATTATTGTCAAAGGGGGAGAAGAGTTACAAGAAATTGCACATGTGTTGCCAACAATTCCAATGGGGGAGATTGTTGAGCAAGGTGCAGCAATAGTATTGTCATCGTTGTCAACATAGTCAGATAGATCTATTGATGCAGTGGATGGGAAGTTCAAAAGCTATTCAAATGTAGAATATAGGAGTTCAAAGGTTATTCAGAGTATGTACAGTGATTTTCCAAGAAGACCAAAGTGGCCCATATGCAAAAGATCAAAGAAAAAGACAAGTAAGAAAAGTGTCGCAATATCACGACATATACAGCAAGCAGAAAAAATTGTCATGATTTCGCAACATGTTGGAAGAGAGAGAAAAAGCAGGAAAAACTGTCACAATTTTGCGACATGTTAGAAGAGAAAAAGGCAAGTGGAAAAACTATCACGATTTTACGACATGTTGGAAGAGAAAGAGAAAGCAAGAAAAACTATCACGATTTCACGACATGTTGGAAGAGAAAAAGGCAAGTGAAAAACTATCGTGATTTCATGACATGTTGGAAGAGAAAAATGCAAGTGAAAAACTATTGCAATTTTGTGACATGTTGGAAGAGAAAAAGGCAAGTGGAAAAACTGTCACGATTTCGTGACATGTTGGAAGAGAAAGAGAAAGCAATAAAAAGTGTCGCGATTTCGTGACAAGTTCGAAGAAAGAGAACAAGTAAGAAAAGTGTCACGATTTTGCGACATGTCGCATTTTCGCGACTAAAATAGGAGAGAGAAAGTAAGTTGGAAAAGTGTCACGATTTCGTGACATGTCACATTTTCGTGACTAAAATAGGAGAGAGAAAGTAAGTATGAAAAGTGTTGCGATATCGCGACATGTCGCATTTTCGTGACTCAAAAAGGGTAGGCTAGCAGAGAAACAAAAGTGTCACGATATCACGACATGTCACATTTTCGTGACTCAAAAAGGCCAGGCAGGAAGAGAAACAAAAGTTTCACGATATCGCGACATGTCACATTTGTGTGACTCAAGAAGGGTAGGCTGGCAGAGAAATAGAAGTGTCATGATTTCATGACAAAAGCAGAGAAGAAGACTTCGAAGGCAGAAGTGTCACAATTTTGCAACAAAAGCAGAGAAGAAGACTTCGAAGGCAGAAGTGTCACAATTTTGTGACAAAAACAAAGAAGCTAAGTAAGGAAGTAGAAGTGTTGCGATTTCACAAAAAAAGCCAAGTTGAAGACTACGAAGGCAGAAGTGTCACGATATTGCGACAAAAGCAAAGTCAAAGTCTATGGAAGCAGAAGTGTCACGATATCGCGACAAAAGCAAAGACGAAGTATACGGAGGTGAAAGTGTCACGATATCGCGACATGTATTTTTGCGGGCCTAAGCAAAGAAAAAGAGCAAGGAGAAAAAGTGTCGCGATATCGCGACATGTTGCATTTTCGTGGGCCAAGGCAAAGAGAAAGAGGAGAGAGAAAAAAGTGTCGTGATATCGCGACATGTTGTAGTTTCATGGCAATAGCAACAAAAGAAGCTATAGAGGTAGAAATTTCATGATTTCGTGATAGGTCATAAATGCATAAGTCAAGAAGGAGAACTTGACTGAAATGAGAAGTATGACAACCGACTAAAATTAGGTTTTATAGTTGCTATGAAAGCCGACCAAGATTAGGGTTTACAGCCGACTAAGATTAGGATATTCATCATAAAAATATTATTATAAAAGGAGGGTTGTTTGGAGAATTTTGGTGTGGTTGTATAAGTCATCGAATGCATGTCGAAGTGTGAAATGTGGTCGTAAGAGCACAGAAAGCGCAAAAGCGGCGATATTATGGTGAAGTGTGCAAAGTGAGCGAAGAGTCACGTTGAATTGTCCTAAGTGTGTCTGTGAGTGCGTAGATAGAGCAAAGTATGCAAAGAGCAAAAAGGTTGAAATTTGACCAAGTGCAACTGTGATTGCATAGAGAAAGCAGAAGGCGTAGAGAGTGCAAAGGGCAAAGACAAATGCAAAGTGCAACTATAACGAAGCAGAGTGTGCGAAGTGATTGCATAGAGAAATTAGAGTGCACAGAGAGTGCAAAGGTGAATAAGACCAGTCAAGGTCTTGCAAAAGCAAAGGTATCTTACCATCTATCTTCTAGTTTTAGAATTGAAGTCCAAGTTGGTGCTTGGCATCAGGGGTTGGTGCTCCTTCCAGTTGGTGCTAGTAAATCAAGGGTTGGTGCTCCTTCCAATTGGTGCTGGTAAATCAGGGGTTGGTTCTCCTTTCTATTGGTGTAGATAAATAAGGGGTTGGTGCTCCTTCCAGTGGGTGCTAGTAAATTGATTGTAAATTTGGTGCTTTGCAAAGGCTGGATTTGGATGGTAGTCCAAGCAGTCATTCTTGAGGAGTAGCCAAATTGGTGAACCTCATTAAATCTTGTGTTGTGTGATATTCTCTTGTGATAATTGCTTTATCTAGTTTTAAGGTTTCATTATTTCAGTTTTAAGAGCTATGAATTTAATTTTAAAGAACTACATTGATTCACCCCCCCCCCTCTCAGTGCCATTGTAAGACTAACATATGTCTCATCTTATGAGGTGGACAAGTTTCTTTATGAAAGAGCTCTGGCATATTGGAAATCTATAGCAGACAAAAGATGTATCATTAATGTTGATGATAATGAGGAAAATGATAGTTGTAGTGATCATCTTGTTGAGACACAAAGATCAACTATGTGTACAAGTGATTTAGGACAATATGGGAAGTGTTTGTTTCAACTTCCACCAATGTAATATTTGCATTATTTTTACATGTCTTGAGGATTATGATTTTTTTGGATAGATGAATTTTAAGCATATTGCATAATATTATTAATTTTTAATTTTTATAATCCTGATGAATCAGTATTATTAATTTTTTTAATCCTGATGTTGGGAATCAGGATTATGAAATTTTCTTTGGATTGATGAGTTTCTCAAATAATGTCATAAATGTACATTGTTTAGGATTTTGAATTGTGCTTTGGATTATCATACCCTTTGTTCATAAAATTATATGTTTTATATGATAGGTTTGCTTTGATTTATTGAGTATTTTAAACATTGGATGGCTTATTGATAATAAAATAAAATAGCAAGCAAATGAATGATTTAAATCTCAACACCTATTTCCATAGTTGCAATAGCAAACAAATGTGAATCTCTACAAAGAATTAATAAAAAATAAAATAAAAATATAATACATATTAAGAATTATTTTTATTTATTTGGAATATATTTTCATTACAAAAATAGTGGACTAAGAGTCCACTTTGATACTATTTTTTTACAATTTTACAAAACTAGTCAACTATGCATCCACGTTGATACTATTTGGTTCTAGGACCCAATTCAGTTGTTTGCTCATTTGCAGGATCTGGCTCCTTTCCCTCATGCCCTTTTGCAGATTTTTCCTCATGCCCTTCATGCATCCCTATTCTAGAAGTTTGCCCTTGTAGGGACCTAACTCTCCTTAGGTTTTCTTCAACAGTCATCAAACTATCTATAAATACCCTCTCCTTTATAGCTGAATTTTCTTTCATAGGTATTTATTTTTCATGTTCCTTGAGAAAAATATAGAGATCCATATTATGTTTAATGATTATTCTCTTGAGGGTATTATTCTCTTTGATGTTTTTTATAGTTGTTCTTTCTAATAGATAGCATTTTGTAGACTTTGCTTTGCCATGGTCAAAAACACCTTCAAGATTGTCACTTAATTCTTCACATTCTTAAAATTGGACTACATAGAAAAAAATTTAAAATATGTTAATCAATAAAGGTCTACATGTGTTAAAAAAATCAATTAATTTAATAAAAAATGAATGACTTACCGTAGCAACTACTTTGGTAGCCTTTGCCACTTTTATATTTTTCTTATCAATTACCCATTTATTGAAATATGCCTAGGCTTCAGCATTTAGATTCTCAAGCCTATTCAAAAGGATATCTAATATTTCATCATTGTAAATATTAGTGGCCTTTACATTTCCTGATGTTGCTTGATGTAATAAAGCATCAAGCTTTTCAAGGTGTTGTTGAACCAAAGAAAACATATTCTCTCTTCTTGAAATTTTTTTGTATCAGGCACTAATTTCTTTGAGTAGAATTGTTGCTCGATACTCCCACTCCTTCAATTTTGTAATATCCAAAAATACACTATATTTTATTGTAGCTTCCAAATAATCAACTAATAAAATAGATTCTAGAATGTTTAATTTTTCATCCTCACTAAGAGGAACAGGTTGACCAATTTGATGGAGGGAAATGAGTTGTGAATAGTGGCTGCTCTTCCTCCAATTTGCAATGGTTCAGCTTGAAGCACATCATAAGCTTTAAAACTCTCAAGAATATTACCTTGTAAAATATAATCCTCATATAGGGGAGGATAATCTAGCTCAAGAAAATCACGCATAATGGTGGAAATATTTTCAATGGAAAATTTTGGAAAGTCTAAAAGGGTCTACGTATGGCTACCTCCTGAAATCCTTACAAAAAATAATTGTTTTTCATGCATATGTTGTTGACCCCTCATCAAGTTTTGTTGTGGTAGAGGTAGTGGTGGAATCATTTGTTGTACCGATCATTGTGATAGACCTAAGGTCCAATAAAAAAATTGAATAAATATTTTATGAAAATATTGTAATAAAAAGATTGAAAAATAGAGAAATTTCATTACACATATTGTATGTTGATGGATTCTCTTATTCTAATTTAGTTAGTTTTTTAGAAGGTTAAGTGTGATGTATTCTATGTTGAGGCAACAATGGAGGTGGCATACTTCACTCTCTTTGATGATATCATTGAGTTGACTTTAGAAGAATTAGAAAAAAAAAAATAGAAAATATTTGATGGTGTAGTTAAGGACTTTAGTGATTAATTAACTATAATTGTCCATAATAGATGTAGTTGTGGCTTGATATTCTTGTTGGACCATTTCTAAAATATGTTTGAGATGCTGCCTTGAATACATTTAAAAAACATGAGATAAAGGAAAAAAAAAATAAGTTAATACAAATAAATTACACAACTATAGAAAGAGTAACATTACCTCTAATGGGTTGGCTAATTTCCTAAATATCATTGAGGTCTTGAGGTGCAATTGAAGAGGAATATACATGTACAAGAGGATATGTAGAAGATCTAATACATTTCATAGATTTAGTTAGTAGGGGTTGCGGTGATTCTATCTTAGAATCTCCACTAGTCTCTAGGAGCATTCCTCTAATTACAGCATCTCTTCTACTAGAAGATAAGGTGGTCTTTAGTGAGAGTGAATTTTGATGAGACAGGTTCAAAATATTTAAATTTAAGGATTTTCAATCAATGGATGTCAGATAGTTTAATGGAGAAGGATAGGGTTTTTTTATCGATCATCATTGTGATGACTAACCTGTACTTATCAAAGGACTGAACAATCCTATTCAAAAAATAATTGTTTGTGTCGTATCGGGGCATTTGTGCTAAGCCCAAAATTCCAAAATTCTACATCAATGTTGAATCATTATTTGGAGTATTTATTTTTTTAGATATTAGCAAGAAAATGAGGTTTTTGAAAGCAATTCTTGCTTGAATGGATGATGTTTCGACCATTGTAAATGGTTTTCGATGGCTTGTAAGGGTTTCAAAAAATTTAGAAGGGTTTATGAAGGTTTCACAAGGCTTTCCTCTATGAAAAAAAGAAGAAATGAATATTCATACCCATTTATAAGCATTTGTATGTGTAGCATCAAATGAGATGTTGACACATGGTAGCATTACCTGAGGAGCTAACATGCAGTAGCCAATGTGTGGCATATCATTGATATACTATCTTTAGGTATCGTTGGCACACAACCAAATATTTTGGTTGATGATATCGATTGGCTCTCTTCAGGCATCTTGATAGATGGTGTTAGTAGGCTCTCACCAAGTGTCTCAATGTATGGTTTTGATAGGTTCTTGCTAAGCATCTCAAAGCATTATGTTGATTGGATCTCTCTTATCATCACCAATCGATAGGCTCTCTCCTATCATCTTGAAACATGGTATCGATAGTCTCTCTCCTTGTGTCATGTGTTAGTAGGATCTTGATGGATGTTACACATAAATAGGTGTCTCAAAGTATGGTGTCGATAATCTCTTACCAGTATTGGCTCTTTCCTATTTTCACTTATCAATAGACTCTAACCATGCATATCTCATGGTGTCAGTAGGCTCTTGTTATGCATCTCAAAACATGGTGTTGGAAGTCTCTCATATTGCATCATGTGTTAGTAGACTATATTTAGGCATCATACACCGATAGACTCACTTCAAGTATCTCAATGTGTTAGTAGGCATTTGCCAGACATCTCAAAACATGTACCCATAGGTTCTCGTTAGGTGTCACACATTAGTAGGCTCATTTTAGGTATCTCAAAATATGATGTTGATAGTCATTGATCTACCATCATAGGTCTATAGTCTTTCAGCAAGCATCACACATGAGTAGGATCTACTTTGTCGTTATTCATCAATAGGCTATTGTTGGTAGTATTTTACTGTTCATTTAAATTTTTTGATAAATTTACCATTTTTTATATTTTTCCATTAAAAAAATGCAGTTCATCATATCTTCTACATGACTTTGAACCCTATTCACCTTTGTTTCAAAACTGATTCACCTCATTATTATAAATACATCATAATCTTGTAAGAGGATGAGGTTAGAGAAAAGGAATTTGAAAGAGATATGGATAATAATGAACGAAGAGCCTTAGTCTTTAGAGAGTCATCAAGCTTAGGTGATTCTCCTAATACTATATTTGATAGAATGAATAAGGGGAAGCTTATACCTATAACAGATGAGGTTGAGTCTTTAGAGAGAATATATGCTATTAATCTCAGTAATAGAATAGTAGAGGAAAAAAATCATGAAGAGCCTACCCAAAAAGAGAAAACCACATGAGTGATTTCATAGAAAAAGGTAAATTAGATTAATTTAACAATTGGTTCTTGAAGATCTTGATTCAAAACAAATTATTCAAAAACAAAAAAATGACTTCGTTAATAAAAAAATATAGAAAAGGAATTGATGATAAAAATCTAAGTTTGATTTAGGTATAGATTTTTCCAAGTAGAAGGTTATCATCACTTTTGGGGAGTTAATGACCATCCCAAAGTACCAGTATCAAGTATGTAAAGCCTTTAAGTTAACTAATCAACCAAGATGTCAGCCTCAAGATCCCATAGACCTTGAAAATAATGTAGTCAGAGCCCCATATTTAGTTAAATTATTCTACATATCATTAAGGTATATGTCAGGCTATGGAGACCAATATTTTATTTCATAACTACATGTTGGATAGTGGTGCTTCCATGAATGTAATTTCAATGCAAGCAATTGATCAGTTAGAATTGATTTATAAAAAAGAGCTTCCCCTTATTTCTATAATGGATAACAGGAGAGTACCTTGTGTAAGCATTATCATTGGTATTTTTGTCCATATTTAGGTGTCGTAATGGATGTTACAATTGTAGGTATGGACTCTTTCTTTTCCACTTTACTCTCTAGGCATTGGTCAGAGAAACTAGGTGGTAATATTTAGTTAGATTAGTCGTATGCCACTATTCTAATGTAGGGCAAGGAAAAATTCATTTTGAAAAGAGAGCCCATCAATAGATTATCAGATGAATTTAGATATCCTAATCATAATATGGTTAATGTCATGAATTCTATTGAGGAAAAAGATATATACTCTATTTTGCATTCTCCTTTTGGAAGTGCCTGATGTTGAGAATATGGATCCAACAGTGAAGGCTAAAGCAGATGTAAAAATTGATAGAATTCTAAATTTTGAGTTATGAATATGAACTTTGATGGAGAAAAATATCAAGGATCAGGAGCCAAGGTAATGTTGACAGATATTAATAGAAACTATCTTGGCATACCATACAAGTTAGAATTTTCTTGTGCAAACAATGTTGCAAAGTATGAAGCTTTATTGCTAGGGCTAAAGAAAGCCAAGGAATTGGGTGTTAATTATCTCAAAGTTATAGAGGATTATAAGCTTATAATTCAATAAATCAAAGAAAAATATTAAACAAAGTACCCTAGACTAAAGCAATATAAGCAACCAGTGTTGAATGAAATAGATAGATTCTTAGCTTCTAATCTATAATATATTCCTAGAGCATAGAATCACAATGTAAATATGTTGGCAATTAATGCTTTTGGAGCAAATATACTTGAGATAGACACTTGGTTTATGGATAGGTTCTCAACCATATCTATTTACAATCCATCTATACATGATAATGTGGTATACTTGCAAGTTTTCCATAATGATATACAAATTAATGATTTCATGAGAAGTCATACAACTGAAGACTAATAGGATCCCTAGGGGGTTCGTATCTCTAGAGTGTTAGAAATAGAGCATATTACATTATTTGGGTCATGTAAATGTACCTTCCTTGGTACATACTTAGGACATTAGGTTACTTTAGGGGAAGTTATCTAGTTACTTCATGCAATGTAATAAATGCACAAGTGTCAATGTGCAAGTTGTAATGTGCAAGGTGTCCACTTGTACAACTAGATAGAGTGTTGGCCAAGGAACTTATCTTCCTATATAATGGCCATAGATATAGAAGTCAAAGCATCACAGTCAGTGTGTGGTAGATAGGTAGTAGGGTAGTGTGTGTGAGCTATAAGCTCAGAGCTCCTTCATGGAGTAGTAGCATATATTATGGAGTGCCCATTTCCTCCATAGCTACTATTGTAATATTTTTGCCATTTCTATTTATAGCATATTTTAGTCATCTCGTAGATCTATTTTATTTCTTTATGCATCTTGTGATTGGTATCTCCCAATGTATGTGGTATCAAAAGCTAATAGTGGTATCAGAGCTATGGTAGATCAAGCCATAGTAGGTCTATAGGGAAACCACCATTATTATTTGATCCTGAGTTTTTTGAGAACCTGACATGCCATTGGACCAGTCACTATCAAAATTTCTCAGAAGAGTCTAGGTGGTAGAATTAGGGAGAGTTACAAGTGAGGACTAAAATATCAGTTTCAAAAATACTGAGATTGCATAGGGCTAGAGTCTTTCCATAGAGTTGAAGGAAAACTCGTGAAGACTAGGACTCAACATTTGATCCACTAGGTTGATGAATCAACTAGTGAAGCTAAGAGATCTGGAAATACTTACCTAAAAGTTTCTTTTATTGCATGGAATTAATACTCAAATGATTGGGATACCTCCTACAATAGAAATCTAGGAGACCTCAACTTCATTGCCCGAAGGTCGAGTGCCTTCATAGTGTAGATATTAGTTGTTGTAGAGAGGAGAATACTTCAAAAGAATCTTCTGGAAAAGAATCATGGTGAAGTCTAGAGATAGGAGATCTCCATTGATATATTGAAGAACTTCACAAGAAGAAAAATACCATAGTAGCCTTGATACAGAAGAAAAGGCCATAGAAGCCTTGATCTAGAAGAAAATACCATAGAAGCCTTGATATTGAAGAATAGGCCATATAAGCCTTGATATTGAAGAACAGGCCATAGAAGCCTTGATATTGAAGAATATGCCATAGAAGCCTTGATACTAAAATAGGCCTTAGATGCCTTTTATCCTGAAGAAGATTCTAGAGGAAAGGATCTAATTCAGAAGAAGATTTTAGTACTAATATTTTTGTTGTAGGTAAAGGTGATCTAGTAAGTCGAGAAAGCTTCCTACAAGAAATTTAGGAAGAAAAGCCTCTTCAGAATCAATCCAGTACCTAAAGCAAAAGAGATCAAGAGGAGATCTCATTGAAGAACTTCTAGGCTAGGAAGAAGAAGAAGGACTAGGAGAGTCCTGCTCGTATCTAGAAGTAGTAGAATTAGAGATCTAGGAGAAGATCTCAATGCCAACACTTCTAGAAGTAGAAGGTTGAAGATAAGGTCTCTAGGAAGACCAGAAGAAGCTACAAGATCAAAGACCTTGACTAGGTCTCGATGAGCATCCAATAAAAGGCTAGGAGAGCCTTGTTGAAGAAATCCTCAAAGGAGAACTCACTGGAGAAATCCACTACCAAGGAGAAGCCCTTGATAGTGAAGGACTTGGGACAATTATCGCCATCCGACAACAAGCCCAAGAGGAGGAGAATTTGGCAAGGAGTGCCAAATTCGAGTAGAAGAAGAATCTAGTGAAGACCTCAAGATATTCAGAATCTTGAGAAGAAGATCCTGCTTGAAGTCAGAATTCGACAAGAAGACTTGAAGGTAGAAGACGCTTATCAAATCCAGGAGATTTGAAGATTACCTCCTACAGCAAGAGGTCACTACTTCAGAGATACAAACTTCTCCAAATCTACAGCAGAAGGAGGAGATTACAAGAGGAGATCAAAGTCACCAAATCCTAGGCTCGTGAAAGAAAGTTCGAGACCATCAAATTGGTGAAGAAGGAGTTGTTCAAAATAGTCTACAAAGAGCTGCAAGATCCTATTCAAGGCAACAACTTGGTGATCTTAGGCACCAAGATCTACATCCTCTACAGAAGTAGAAAAGGAGCTACAAAAGCGTTCAGAAAAAGGTAAGCAACTATCGATGCAAGTAGATTCATTAGTTGGATTACTTATCAGATTTATTAAAGCACCTTCATCCTGATTAAAGTTGCAAAAAGGAGATTTGTATTATAGTCTTCAAGTGTGCAAAAATAAAGGTTATTTTTAAGGTTCATTTGCACATTAGGAGTTGATTAGATTTCAGAATTTTAATAATCTATCAACTAGCCTATTATCTACTTTGGAAAGCAAAAGAAGACTATCTCCTAATATCTTGCTTGTAAGAAATTTACAGAATAAATCTTGAAGGTTCATTTGAGATTATTCTTGATTAGTTGTAGTGAATTGATTAAGTGCATTTTCTTGAGAGTAGATTGGAGTGATAAGGTGTAATATGTTAGTGCATTAAAAGTAGAATTTGTTAGATTCATTTGCACTATTATTACTCTCAAAAGAAATTAGTTTTGTGCTTTGAAATAAAGGCTACAAAATCTAGTTTGGATCAAGTGTCTAAAGACACTTTTAAAGCACAAAAACCTGCAACTCATAGTGGCCAATAGAAGCCACCAAAATTGGTTAGTACAAGCAAAGGAAAAAGAAAAAAACTAACCAAAAAGAAGCTTCAAATATTGAGACTTGGTGAGTCTCAAATCCAAAGCACTTAGGGTTAGTGCAACTAAAAGAAAGCTTCTATTCTACAGCATTTACAAGGCTTGGATTCACCATCAATCATCCAAGCAAAAGGGTAAGGAGTCTAGCCAAAGAGACATCCTTAAAACCCTCATTTTGCACTCATTAATCTGCTACAAAAATAAGAATTTCAGACCTACAAAAGAGTGCAAGAAAAGGTGCAATAAAAGGTTCTATATACATGTAAAGGTTACATGGTGTTGCACTTCTACAATACATCAAATGTAGGGAAAGGAGTAGATTTAAAGGTGCCACAATAGGCACAACAGGTACAAGGAAAAAGGCAGCCAAAGGAAGGGCCAAAGGATCGAGCATTCTCCAACACCGAAAGGGCATTCTCTCCAAGATCGAACCTACAGATAAAGGAAGTTTTTACGTAAATGACAACAAGCCTTCAAAGGCTATTTACGTAAGCTAAAGGATCCAAAGGAAATCTATCATGAATGTTTACGTAAATCATAGCAAGGAAGAAGAAGCTATCTACGTAAAATAAAATGATAGAGCACATTCAACATTCAGATGCATCAAGCTTCACCTCTATCATCATGAATAGGGAGCACAATGAAGGTATAAGCATACATAAGGAAAGCGGATGCTACATTGGGAATAGCATCAACAAAGGGTAGCAAGAGAGCTACCTCATCCTCATCCAAATCTCCAAGGTGGCTCACGAATTACCTATAGAAGAAAATACATTGCTTGCTATTCAAGAAATCAAAGCAAGCTAAGGAGGAAGACATTCAAAGGAGTTATAATCTCCTTCTTGGATGTGTTACATAGGAAAATCCATGCAAAAGGGTTGAGTGCCACTTGGCACATTATTCCCTCATGACTATCATTTCTCTAATGCTCAAGAGATGAACATTGATAGTGCTCAAAGCAAGAAGAAGATGTTATGTAGGAGTAATTTTTGGTGTAGCAAAATTACAAGAAGAAGAGGTAGCATTACCAAGATATGAAACTGTCACTTATTCACCAAATATTGACCATATATGCAATGTAGAGAGCGAAAGGATAGCATTCACATCCGACGTCTACAGAGTGTGTGAAGAGTAAGAGTAGTCCAATAAATCCATTTATAAGTGTAATGTGGAAGAAGGAGAGCATAGGAGAATTTAAGACTCCATTAAAAGACCAGCACCTACTCTCCAAGCATCGAAGAGGAAGCCCGACAGCCATACCACACTTGTTTACTCAGACTCATCAAGTCAAGCATCGTAGAAAGGGTACGTAGAGGACTATCATATTTCAGTCAAAATCAGCGCCATTCAAGTGTGAAGTCAAGAGGGCTAAGGTAAGAAAAATATCTCATTAATATTGCTTTCAAACATAGGAGATATAAGGTTATAATTTTAAGGATTATTTTTAAGGTTGAGAAAGCAAAAGACATAGGAGATAACTTACCAAAAATCAGAATACTATTTGTAAACTAACCTAGGAGATATAAGGCCTTCTACTTAGGTTGAATCATTTAAATACTTTGCAAATATTATTATCTTTTCTAATTTTCCAAAGTTGGGAGTCATAAGGTCTACTACTACAAATTGATTTATTGGAAATTAGAAAAATTAAAATCAAATCTCAAAGGGCCATTATAAGAGGTTTATCAAAATCATATAAAGGTTGGAAATTATAATATTTACTTGTCTCAAATCCTCTCAAATAGAGACAAAAGATCCAACATTAAAACCTCTTGAAATCTAGAAAAAGTGCTTAGTTCAATAGGAGCAATAAGGACAATAGAAGTTGATTTTAGCATTTACATAACTTTACAAAATCAACCAAGATTGAACTATATCTTACAAAAGCACTTCATATCTTGTCCAAAACATACTAGGGAGTCATAAGGCATTCTACTAAACTTGGTAATATCAGATTCTATTGTTTATCAAGTTGCAAATCCATTAGCAATATATAAGCTATCTACAAAACCTAAAAATCCTTATGAGTACTCATTCTCATTACTAGGGAGACATAAGGAAGCCCACAAGAATCAAGGATTAATATAGGTTTTATCAAATCAAGCTTATATACTTCTATCAAGGATCATATCTATCAATGGATAATATCTTGAGAAATACCTTCAATAATGAAGAATTATTTCATGAAGTAGAATACTACTCTCAAAACTTAATAGATACTCTAGAAGGATATGAGTATCTATCCTCTAGTGACAAAGAAAAGTTCTCCCTATTTCTTAAAGAAGCTAAAGAAGGTATATTTACAACCTTGATCAGCTATCTTCATGATATCCTCTTCACAACATGGTGGAATTCACAAGGATTGGTTATATTCTCACCAGAAGAATATTTGATGGTGTATCTATCTCTAATTATGTTTGTACTTAATCAACACAAGAAACAAGATAACAATAAAGAAGAATATTATTATTGTGATGATGTACTAACTTGTCATGAAGCAGAAACTCCATCAACACCATTGCAAAACTAGAAAATAAGAAGAATAAGAAGGAAAATAAAGAAAATACATATTAAAAGAAAACATGTCATCATGAAGACAAAACCAAGATACCTGCAAGGAGATCAATGAAGGAGGAATACAGTGCAAGGTGAACTAAAAGAAGGGTCTACAACTTCAACCTATTTTTGCATCATTTGAAGACTGAAGCAACTACTAAAGAATATCAAAGAAGAAGATCCAATTCAAAGCCATCAGATGGAAGAAGATCCACATTGAAGACTAAAGTCTTCAATACCCAAATATTGTAATACAGGGGGGTGTTAGAAATAGAGCATATTACATTATTTGGGTCATGTAAATGTACCTTCCTTGGTACATACTTAGGACATTAGGTTACTTTAGGGGAAATTTATCTAGTTACTTCATGCAATGTAATAAATGCACAAGTGTCAATGTGCAAGCTATAATGTGCAAGGTGTCCACTTGTACAACTAGATAGAGTGTTGGCCAAGGAACTTATCTTCCTATATAATGGCCATAGTAATTGAATGATCATAGCATCATAGTAAGCATCACATTCAATGTGTGGTAGATAGGTAGTAGGGTAGTGTGTGTGAGCTATAAGCTCAGAGCTCCCTCATGGAGCAGTAGCATATATTATGGAGTGCCCATTTCCTCCATAGCTACTTTATTTACATTTTGCATCTTGTAATTGGTATCTCCCAATTATGTGGCATCAAAACCTAACACAGAGAGCTTGTCTGATGATTTTTATAGAGCATATAAACCTCTTGTATGGGAGTTTAAAGTATATGATGTTAATATAATAATAGAGGAAGATATCAAGTTTATTAAGATTAATAAATCTCTATCAGGAATAGAGAAGCAATAGTATATTAAATTCTTGAAAAGAAACATTGATGTCTTTTCTTGGAGTTATGAAGACCTAAATACTTTCAATACAAATGTGATGACTCACATAATATCCCTTCAGAAGGATACCAAGCCTTTTAGACAAAAGCAAAGAAATTTCAATCCCACTTTACATCCAATTATGTAAAAAGAAGTGCAGAAGTTATCGGACATTAAGATAATCAAGAAGGTGAAATTTTCTTCTTGGTTATAAAATATAGTCCTAGTTAGAAAAAAGAATGGTGAAATCAAGCTTTGTGTTGATTTTAGAAATTTGAACAAAATCTCACTCAAATATAACTATAAACTTCGTAACATGGAGCGGTTGCTTCAAGTAGTGGTTGCGGCATCAAGAATGTATTTCTTAGATGCCTTCTTAGGTTACATTTAGATTGTAGTGAATCCATAGCCTTTATGAGTGTAGGATTGCAGGGTGCACAAATAAAATACTCTATGCTAAAAAAATAAGCTTATGCATTAATCAAGGTATTAGATAATTTCAAATGTATATTTGGATCCAACAAGGTAATAGCCTGCATTCCCTACAATGTTGTTAAATATGCTTTCACTCAACCTGAACCTTTAGGTAGTCCTACAATATGGATGACAAAATTATTAGAGTATGATGTAGAGTTCAGAGTAGTTCATATTGTTAGATGATAGAAATCAATAAATTATATGGCTAACCAAGCAATGGAAGCCATGAATAATACTATCATAATAGATGGGCAAAATTAAGCTAGAGTAATTGATATTTTTGATTGCAAGTGGTATGATGGCATTATGTTTTATCTTCAAAACTTGTCATTTCTAGAAGATGTACTCCAAAGAAAAAGAATATATGTCAAGCAGTTGGCCCAAAGGTACTACATTTAAGAAGGTAGAGTGTATTAATAGCACCCAGATGGTGTGTTGCTTCTCTACCTATTTGAGAAATAAGTCCCTCAAGTTTTAAAAGAATGTCATTCTGGATTTTGTGAAGGCCACATTATTTCAAAGGCTACTACCCATAAAATCATGAGAGTTGGTTATTATTGACCCTCTCTGTTTAAGGATGTCTATCATTTTGTTAGAAAATATCATAACTATCAAATTTCTACAGGGAAAAAGAATTTTTCAGCCATGCCCCTGAGGCCAGTAATTGTGGAAGCTCATTTTACCTAGTGGAGAATAGATATCATATGTGAGGTTAACCCAACTTCTTCTAGGTTCCATGATGGATTATAAAAAAAACATATTATTTTACCAAGTGGGTAGAAATCCTCCAAGGAACAAAGTAGACACACAACCGTGGGTTTTGCTTCATGCAAGGAAAATATTAAAGTCATAGATAGTTGTGTTTTCATGCAAAATACAAAGGGGTTCACACATTTCTAAAAACTACAATGGAAACACAGTAATATGGGTGAAATATTGAATCTGCAAGTTTTTTATTTTCATGGTTGGACATGTCAAAATCTAAGAAAAAATTATTTCATGTGGATTCAAGAGATGCGAAGGCAAAAAGTGGTTGTGTGATAATCTGAAGAACACAAGCTTATACTGAGAGGGGGGTGAACAGTATAAGACTTAACCAATTAATAATTTTAACTTTAGATAGCAGAGGCATCAACACAACATTAATCAAGACAGAAAGCATCACACATTGAAGACCCATTTTAACGTGGTTCACCCAAAATGGTTGGGCTACATCCACGGATAAAATCTTTCACTAAATTTTATCAATCCAAATTCTGGGAATACCTTTCCCGATTACAATGTTTATGGGCACCAACCCAAAGGAGACACCAATCCCCTAATCTCGAGTTCGTGGGCACCAACCCACAGGAGACACCGATCCCCTAGCTCTACTCTGGCTGGTGATCCTCTAGAAAACCTCTGCCTCCGCTGCCCTTAGCAAATGGAACTCTATCCACAGAAGACACTTGTCCTCCCTGCTCTGGCTGGAGACCTCTGTCCTCAACTCTATCACCTCCAAAGCTGGTCCTCGAATTTGCACTAAACACAGTCCTTCGGTCTAGCACAAATGTCCTCATTCATCTTTGCCTGTTGCGCTCACTCTGCATGCTTCGACATCATCTCGCCACTTCTGCGCTCTTGCGCTCTTTCGGCTGCATCTCGCACACTTCGACGCACATTCGACTATTCATCAATTCACCCTCAACTCTCCAAACAGCCCTCCTTTTATACTAACACTTTCAAGATCAAAACCTTGATCTTAGTCGGCTGCACAACCCTAAACTACGTCGGCTGCAAACCCTAAACTACGTCGGCTGCAAACCCTAATCATCGTCGGCTCACATTTAACTTTGTCGGCCTCAACTGCCTCTGTAACTCTTCTATAGTTTTTTCCGTGAAACTACAACATGTCGCGATATCGCGACACCTTTGCATCCATACACTTTCTTTTGGCTTTTGTCATGATATCGTGACACTTCTGCCTTTGGCAGCATCAACTTTGCTTTTGTCGTGATATCACGACACTTCTCCCTTCGTCGACCTCCTTTCTACTTTTGTCATGAAATCATGACACTTCTGCCTCTACAGACTTCGACTTCACTTCTGTCGTGAAATCGTGACACTTCTATCTTCATAGCCTTCCTCTCTTCTTTTGTCATGAAATCGTGACACTTTCTCCAACCGAATGCTGCCATCTCAATCTATCATGAAATCGTGACACTTTCTGTATCTATTTGCTTTCTCTTCAACCTGTCATGAAATCATGATGCTTTCAACTTTCGTACGTTTTCTTTGTAATCTGTCATGAAATCGTGATGCTTTTAGCTTTCGTACGTCTTCTTTGCAACCTATCATGAAATCGTGACACTTCTCATTTTAGACTCTTCCCTTTGTTGCATGTCACAAAATCGTGATAGTTCTCACTTCGAGTTCTGTAGCATGTCATGAAATCATGACACTTTATCTTGCTTCCACTTTGTCTTCTGACTTGTCATGAAATCGTGACACTTTTTCTCCTTAGCACTTTTCTTTTCTTCGGGTCATGAAAACCCGACATGTCACGATATCATGACACTTTTTCTCCTGGACTCTCTCTCCTGCATTATGTCATGAAATCGTGACACTTTTTCTTTCGGACTCTCTCTCCTGCATTATGTCACGAAATCGTGACACTTTTTCATCCGTTCAACCTTCCTTGCAATATGTCACGAAATCATGACATTTCTGACTCGAACATTCTCTCTCCTCTTTGAGTCATGAAACTGTGACATGTCGCGATATCGCGACACTTTTCTAACTTGCTTTCTCTCTCCGCTTAAGTCGCGAAAATGCGACATGTCGCGATATCGCGACACTTTTCTAACTTGCTTTCTTTCGAACCTGTCAAGCCGTAACCTTCATCAAAACAAATTATTTTACATCAAATCAAATTCCTTCAAAAGCTTCTTGACATCAATGACAACTTATACACTTGAGCAAAGGCAATGTACCCAAAGTACCCAAAATTGCCAACAATCTCCCCCTTTGTCATTGATGGCAAACCTTTACTAAAAACACGTCTCAAGAGCCAAAACTGAAACCAACTGTGCTAACAACTGAGAAACTGTGCCCACAACTGAGAATCTTCCTTTGAAGTTTTGCTCCCCCTGACTTGAAGCTAGCTCTCCCCCTTACTCATATCTCTCCCCCTTTGTCATCAATGGCAAAGGGTCACCTTTGGGGCTCGGGACTAAGAATGAGCCTCTTAGCTTAGTCCCTCCCCCACCTCCGGATGAGGTGATTAATTCTGGGGTGGGAGTACAACTCCCAATTTCTCCCTTAGATACTCAAACGTATCTCTTGGAAGAGGTTTAGTGAAGATGTCTGCAATCTGTTCTTTAGTAGACACATACTCTAGCTTGACCTGCTTGTCTTGCACTTTCTCCCTTAGAAAGTGATACTTGATGGAAATATGCTTTGTCCTTGAGTGCATTACCAGATTTTTGGAAATACTTATGGCACTTGTATTATCACAAAATATGGAGATGGGTTGTTCATGCCTGACTTTGAAATCCTCCAAGGTGGTTTTCATCCATAAAACCTGTGTACACCCAGCCACTGCTACTATGTATTCAGCCTCTACTGTAGATAAGGAAACTGAAGGTTGTTTCTTACTTAACCAAGAAACCAAACTCTTTCCCAGAAAGAATGCTCCACCACTAGTGCTTTTTCTGTCATTAATACTTCCTGCCCAATCTGCATCTGTATAAGCTGTGAGGGTGAAATCATCACCTTTGGGATACCAAAGCCCAAAGTCCATAGTGCCCTTCAGATATCTGAATATCCTTTTAACTGCTATAACATGAGAATCTTTTGGAGCTGCCTGAAATCTTGCTACTAACCCAACTGCCTGCATGATATCTGGTCTGGTAGCCGTAACATATAATAAGCTGCCAATCATTGATCTATACAATCTCTGATCTGCCGCTGGAGATTCATCATCTTTACTCATCTTGCACCCTGTAATCATTGGAGTACATACTGGTTTGCTGTCCATCATCCCAAACTTTTTCAACATTTCTTTGATATACTTTCCTTGAGAGAGAAATACACCATCTTTTGATTGAGCAATCTGAAGACCTAAAAAGAATGACAGCTCTCCAATCATAGACATCTCAAATTCCTTCTGCATGGTGTTAGCAAAAACTTTGCACATCTGAGTATTATTTTCCCCGAAAATAATATCATCAACATAGACAACCATAATCAACATATCATCATCTTCATTCTTAATATACAAATTGCTATCTGCCACGCCTTTCCTGAAGCCTTGCTCATGAAGATAACTGTCAAGTCTTGAGTACCACGCCCTTGGTGCTTGCTTTAACCCATATAAGGCCTTTTTCAGTTTACACACATAGTCTGACCGTTCTGTGAGAGACACTCCTTCCGGCTGTTCTATGTAGACTTCTTCTACCAACACCCCATTTAGAAAAGCTGACTTTACATCCATTTGATATACCTTGAATGATTTGAAGCTTGAAAGGGCCAAAAACATTCTGATAGCTTCAAGACGAGCAATAGGATCGAACGTCTCTTCGAAATCAACACCTTCTACTTGAGCATAACCTTTGCAGACTAACCTAGCTTTGTTTCTGACAATCTTTCCATCCTCATTGAGTTTATTTCTGAATATCCATTTTGTGCCAATGACATTCTTGTCCTTAGGTCTTGGAACCAAATCCCAAGTTTCACTTTTCTCTATTTGATTTAGCTCTTCATCCATCGCTTTTACCCAAAATTTATCTGCACATGCTTCACTAAAATCTTTTGGCTCAATCTGAGATAATAATGAAACATTTGTAGAATCGTGTGAAGGAATGACTCTTCTTCTTGTTTGCCTGCTGTTTGGATCACCAATGATCAAATCTTTGGGATGATGTTTCTGAACATATCGTGAAGGAGTTTTGGGAAGCAGTTGTTGTCTTTCCTCTTCTTCATCTGAAACCTCTCTGAATTCTTCTTGACAAATTTCATCACTGAGTTCCTTGACTGGTTCTCTTATCCCTGTCTTTTCATCAACTGTTACATTTATGCTCTCTACGACTGTATGCGTTCTTTTGTTGAAGCATCTGTAGGCCTTGCTTCTACTGGAATATCCAAGAAATATTCCCTCATCACACCTAGGATCAAACTTACCCAGATTCTGATCTTCCCTTTCGATGAAGCACTTACTCCCAAACACTTTGAAGTATTTTACCGTAGTTGGTCTTCCTTTCCACAACTCATAAGGAGTTTTATGATGATTGACTCTAAGTTGGGCCCTGGTGATAATGTAGACTCGTTGTACTTGATCGCCTCTTTCCAAAAGCCATCTGAGAGTTTTGACTCATTTAACATAGCTCTAGCCATATTTTCAATAGTTCTATTTTTCCTTTCAACTACTCCATTTTGTTGAGGAGTTCTTATTGCTGAATATTCTCTTTTGATTCCTTGTTGCTCATAGTATTCCACAAATTCATTTGAAGTGAACTCTCCTCCTCTGTCTGATCTTAAGCATTTGATTCTCTTGTCGGTCTCATTTTCAATCATTTCTTTGAAAGCTTTAAATTTTTCAAAAGCTTCAGATTTTTCTTTGAGAAAAGTAACCCAAGTCATTCTAGAATAATCATCTATAAACAACATGAAGTAGCTTTCTCCCCGAATGCTCCGAGTTTTGGTGGGGCCACATAAATCAGTATGAATAAGATCCAATGGTTTTGAAGAAGTATACCCTTTTGATTTGAAACTGGTTCTGGTCTGTTTTCCATGTTGAAAGGGACCGCAAATGATATTATGGGGCCTTTTTATTTTGGGCAAGTCTCTAACTGCTTCCTTGTTACTAATATTGACAAGATTATCAAAGCTCAAATGCCCCAATATTTTATGCCATAGCCAACTCTCATCTTCTTGAGTTAGAAAACACTTTTCCCTTTTTATCTCACTCAGCATGTAAAGATTGTTTGGAGTCCTTGTAGCACTCGCAATGAGTTTTCCATTTTTTTCTTTACTTATCTCACATCTATCCGAAAAGAAAGATACTATGTGCCCTTGATCACAAAGTTGACTCACACTTAGAAGATTATGTCTTAGGCCTTCTACATAAAGCACATTTTCTGTTTTGGATTTCCCATCCAAACTAAGAGTCCCTTTACCACATATTTTTGTCGACCTATTATCTCCAAAACCGATTGTTCCTCTGTTTGTTTCTTTTAAGACCAAAAACTTTTCCTTTTCACCAGTCATATGTTTTGAACAACCACTATCAAGATACCATTTTTCTACTTTGTCTTGAGCATGAAAAGTAGTTTGAACTATCATTGACTTAGATTTGATCTCATTTTTCTTTTTAGTGAACTCAAGGCTAGATCTATCCAAACTGCACATCCTTGCTATATGCCCAAAATTCTTGCACTTGTAACACATGAAATTTTTATTCATAAGAGGTGCAAAAGAGTTAACATTTTCCTTACTATGGCTATTCAAGGATTTATTGCAATGCATAGCTTTGTGACCAAAATTCTTGCAGGAAAAACAATAGCCATGGAAAGTATTATGTAACCTGTTTTGATGCCTTGGATGATTGTTCTTCTTGTGACCAACTGGAATCCACCGCTCTTCGGGATGAAGATTGGTCTTGCTCGAAGACCCTATTTCATGAATAGTGATACCATCCTTCTTTTGCTTTTCATATGGAGTATTCTGTCCGATAGCCAATTGTTCCAACTTCACTCTAAGAGACATAACCTCTTCTTCTAGTTTCTCGCAATCGGCTTCCTTTCCTTTTAAAGCCTCTCGTCGAACTTGTTCAACCTTCTTTCCTTCTTCAGCTAGAATTTTGAAGTCTATAACTCTTTGAGACAATTTTGATCTTGCAATCTCTTCTTCCTGACATTGATGCTTGAGAACAAAATTTTCTTCCCTGAATTTCTCAAGCTTTTTTAAAGCCAAGAAGAATTCACCTTTGAGATCGAACTCAACCTCTTCATCTCTTTCTGAATCTGTATGTTCCTCTGATAGATCCTTCTCCAAGTTGTTAGGCTCTTTCTGGAGAAACCCGCTCTGATACCAATTGAAGAACACAAGCTTATACTGAGAGGGGGGTGAACAGTATAAGACTTAACCAATTAATAATTTTAACTTTAGATAGCAGAGGCATCAACACAACATTAATCAAGACAGAAAGCATCACACATTGAAGACCCATTTTAACGTGGTTCACCCAAAATGGTTGGGCTACATCCACGGATAAAATCTTTCACTAAATTTTATCAATCCAAATTCTGGGAATACCTTTCCCGATTACAATGTTTATGGGCACCAACCCAAAGGAGACACCAATCCCCTAATCTCGAGTTCATGGGCACCAACCCACAGGAGACACCGATCCCCTAGCTCTGCTCTGGCTGGTGATCCTCTAGAAAACCTCTCGCCTCCGCTGCCCTTAGCAAATGGAACTCTATCCATAGAAGACACCTGTCCTCCCTACTCTGGATGGAGACCTCTGTCCTCAACTCTATCACCTCCAAAGCTGGTCCTCGAATTTGCACTAAACACAGTCCTTCGGTCTAGCACAAATGTCCTCATTCATCTTTGCCTGTTGTGCTCACTCTGCACACTTCGACATCATCTCCCCACTTCTGTGCTCTTGTGCTCTTTCGGCTGCATCTCGCACACTTCGATGCACATTCGACTATTCATCAATTCACCCTCAACTCTCCAAACAGCCCTCCTTTTATACTAACACTTTCAAGATCAAAACCTTGATCTTAGTCGGCTGCACAACCCTAAACTACGTCGGCTATAAACCCTAAACTATGTTGGCTACAAACCCTAATCATCGTCGGCTCACATTTAACTTTGTCGGCCTCAACTGCCTCTGTAACTCTTCTGTAGTTTTTGCCATGAAACTACAACATGTCACGATATCATGACACCTTTGCATCCGTACACTTTCTTTTGGCTTTTGTCATGATATCATGACACTTCTACCTTTGGCAGCATCAACTTTGCTTTTGTCATGATATCGTGACACTTCTCCCTTCGTCGACCTCCTTTCTGCTTTTGTCATGAAATCATGACACTTCTTCCTCTACAGACTTCGTCTTCACTTCTATCATAAAATCATGACACTTCTGTCTTCATAGACTTCCTCTCTACTTTTATCATGAAATCGTGACACTTTCTCCAATTGAATGCTGCCATCTCGATCTGTCATGAAATCATGACACTTTCTGCATCTGTTTGCTTTCTCTTCAACCTATCGTGAAATCGTGACACTTTCAACTTTTGTACGTCTTCTTTGCAATCTATCATGAAATCGTGACGCTTTCAGCTTTCATACGTCTTCTTTGCAACCTGTCATAAAATCGAGTTCTCATTTTAGACTCTTCCCTTTGCTGCATGTCACGAAATCATGACAGTTCTCACTTCGAGTTCTATAGCATGTCACGAAATCACGACACTTTATCTTGCTTCCACTTTGTCTTCTGACTTGTCACGAAATCGTGACACTTTTTCTCCTTAGCGCTTTTCTTTTCTTCGGGTCACGAAAACCCGACATGTCGCGATATCGTGACACTTTTTCTCCCGGACTCTCTCTCCTGCATTATGTCGCGAAATCGTGACACTTTTTCTTTCGGACTCTCTCTCCTGCAACATGTCGCGAAATCGTGACACTTTTTCGTCCGTTCAACCTTCCTTGCAATATGTCACGAAATCATGACATTTCTGACTCGAACATTCTCTCTCCTCTTTGAGTCACGAAACTGCGACATGTCGCGATATCGCGACACTTTTCTAACTTGCTTTCTCTCTCCTGCTTAAGTCGCGAAAATGCGACATGTCGCGATATCGCGACACTTTTCTAACTTGCTTTCTTTCGAACTTGTCAAGCCGTAACCTTCATCAAAACAAATTATTTTACATCAAATCAAATTCCTTCAAAAGCTTCTTGACATCAATGACAACTTATACACTTGAGCAAAGGCAATGTACCCAAAGTACCCAAAATTGCCAACATAATCAATAATAATCGCTCGTCACTAGATCAATGATGAGGGTTAATCCTTCTCCTATTTCAAAACTCTAATACATTTTCATGCAGTTGCATGTTAATAGAGAGCAAATGAAATATGAATCGGATTCCAAGGAGGTCAAATCATCACTTAAAGTCTAGTAGCTTCCAAAAACTTCTACTCAACTAGATTCAGTTGCAGATCAGTGGATGTAAGAATATTGTAATAACCAGGAATGGTGGAGAATAACTCTAGTATGAATTTCTATTATAACTAATCAAGAAGACACAGATGGATGTCACCTTTGATGGCAAGTTGCCAAGAAATCAATAACTATAAAATTTCCCTATAATACTTAGAATGAAACTCATTGTAAAACTATAAATAAAGGGAGTGACCTCTTGTCAACTAGTTGGATCTGAAGCATTTGATTGCACTACTATGTATATTTTTTGCAATTAATAAAGGAACCATTACAAGGAATGTTTACCTTGAACTTGCATCTGTGTTGTTGGTTGATCATAATCTTGTGAAGTTATTTATGTTACTACTTCTATGGTTAGTCTATTCTATTAATTTGAATTGTTGACTTAGAGAAAATTTGAATAATTCATACTTATATGCATGCTTATTGGAATTCTATTTCTATTCATTGGGTGTTGATATTATTCTATTAATTTGGATAATTGATGCTTATATGTTTGGAATAATTCTTAAAGTGTGCTAAGGGCTCGCAATGCAGAGTGTTGTTGAGTTTTGAATGTTGTTAGTCTCAAATATTTTTTTTGTAGATTGATTTGTTGGAAGATCATTTTTGGATGTCCATGTTATTAGCTTCACCCGTCCATAATTCATTCATACATTTCTAACCCTTTCATCCCTATATTTAAGCTTTTATCATTTTGAGATAAATAAACTCAACATCTACTAAGTTGACAAGGTACACCAACCTAATTTGGAGGTTGAATCAAAGCAATTTGCTTCTTCTAATGTTTGTTTTGGGCTTTGATTAGTGGGTGCTCAACTTGAAAATATCTGAAGGTAATGATCACAGTTCTAGAATTTTCTTGATGACAAACTAGACTACAACAATTTTTGGTATAACTGGTGGGATAGTTTCCATTAAATATATTTCTTATATTTTATCCGAAGGAATCAAGATTTAGTGAATTGTCTTGACCTCACAAGTGGAGAAAGTAAATTCACTTGGTGATTCCCTAAGAATAAAACCTAGTAAAACATTATTCATAACCTTCATATTTTCATGTTTACTAGAGGATATATTGAATATAGTAACCAATCTACTAATTTTTACGAGCTATTTCCAAAACCCAGGAATTCAAGATCCCCATCCTTTGTAATTATCTTGGAAGAATTTCAATCAACATCTTCCTCATCAAAATCTTCTGAGATTGATACTCCCTATACTTAGGTAAATATGGATCCTGAATAGAATGCAACTTAGTAGTGTAGACACCAAAACCTAGCCACTTGTCATCCATCCAGGTCTTCCCATCAGTTTTCCCAGTTATTTATATATATAGGCATATTTTTTAAATATATGTTTAATATTAATATTTTAATATTATATTTTATATATATTTAATAAAAATTTATATTATATATGTGAATAAATCCCAACCACACAATTTAACTTAATCCTAGCTATCCATCTACATCAATCCATGCTACACACCTAAAATTAATATCCACCCTTCGTTATGTTTTAATCTGAGCTACACAATTTGTGTCGCTCAAACCCTAACATGCCCTAATGTGGATTATTAATAGGAGACATTTTGATATCTCAACCCCTAAGTTTTCCCAAAGTTGAATTTTTCTTGATATTTCCTAAGCAATCCAAGTATCCATGCATTCTCCATCCATCCTTGCTCACTGTAACCCACACATCCATTGCCACCCCTCTCACCTAGCCAAATATACTTATGAAGATCCTCACCTTAGCTCTCGAACACCTTCAGGCACTCTCTACCACTGTCGAGCATGTTCGAACACTTCTCCTCCACCATAGAGCACCTTTGGATGCCTTCCACCATTTTTGAGCACCCATGGGTATTTTCTTCTACCACCAAGCACCCACATGCATCTTACACCAGAGCTTTGTAGCCCTACTAGCCCTCGGGTAACACTAGGGCATCGCCACACCCATTTCATGTGACAAATATCATAGATCAGAGAACAATACGCATCACAAGGTAAATATTTCATTTTTGTTATTATTTTAATATTTTTCATATTTACATGCAGTTTCATTATTGGATAGCTAGGGTTTTATTAATTTCTAAGGGTCTCACATAGTCCTCACAGTTATTACTAACCCTTTGTTATTATTTTCTATGTGTATGTTTGAAGATACAAAAGCGTTGTGTAGTTGCTTAAGCTGGAGTTGCCAAGTATTGGATAACACAAAGCCCACTCATGTTTTTAGAGCAAGGTTGTATTCTGAAGATGCCACCAGCATTTTAGCTAAGGTTTTAGAGAATCCTAGCATTGTGTATATTTTTATCAAAGAGTTCAAAGATTATTTATTGTAATAATGGAGTTTTGAGGCTCCCCCCTATTGTGCAATATTGTATTTTTGAGTTCAATATATATCTTGTTATTTGGTGTTGCATTTTTGTCTCTAAAAATGGTAATCACAATGGGACACCCTAAGGGTTTATTACTTTGAGTTACCTTTTGCTATTTTTTGTGTCATCTTGCAAGGTTTCTAGAAGCGTAGAATTCACAATTTTTTGTTGGATAAGAGTTTCTAGAGATTTGCAGAAGGTTGTAGAAGGTGTGCAAATGCTCGACGGTGCTTGAGGGACATCCAAAAATTCCCAATTGCATTTTAGAAACACCCAAGGGAATTTTATAGAGATTTAGAGCAAAAACGTAGGCTTCTAGGTAATTTTACTATCAAACCCTAGCTTTCTATTTTTACATTTTCTAGCACTTTTATGATTTTTTTTTCAGATTTGGGATTAAAATGAACATTAATAAATCTAGTAAAAACAAATCATGTATTTGCATTTTAAAAATTATATTAATAATTGCATTCATCCACACATTTTCTGTTTAAATATTTCTCAAATTTTTGGTGTGTTGCATTATTGCTTGCATTTGAACTATTAAGTGCATTCATTAGTTTGCATCCTAGGGTTAGATATTTCTATTTTTGTAGGTATAAATAGGAACATTGTTTAGATACCAAAAGTATCTTTGTACTTGGGTGATTCCATACAGAGGATTAGATGACCCTCCAACTATTTAGAGTGGGTTTTAAGCGGATTAGATGACCCTCGAGAAAGCTTGCTGGATTTCATCACCAACAAGAATCTCGTTGCCCCATCCAATCCATAGGATTCACCCCATTTAATTTATATTAGCACATTGAAACACACAAGATCAAAATATAATAGAAGAATTCACATTAAAAGGAGATAATCATTGAATGAGGTAAGACACATTTGTTGAATAAATTTGGCATTGATAGTTTATTATTCTTGTGAAATTTTAGTTTTGTGTTTCATTTTACTTCATAATATGTATTTTGGTTTAATTGCTTATGGTATTAACAAAGAAAAAAAAGCATTAAATAAAGATAATTCAATGGAACCTTCATCCACATTCCCCATAATTTTTGTGGTATATTCCCTAAATGTGACATAGGAAGATTTTTTTATAGGTCCCTAACATTCCTTGTCACCCACAACCTTTCATATTGATATTCCCAAAATAGAGTCTAATTTACCAACTATTGATAACCACATTACCCACATAGATATGGCACAAGTAGAAGCTCTTATGAAGTCTTCTAACTATATCTTAGAGTCAATCCCCATCTCACCTAGACAAGATCCTACTTTACAACAAGAACTTATTTACTCCCAGCCACCATCCAGCTTTACCCAGGTGTACACTAACCCTCTTTTCGAGGCATCAGTTGCACCTTCCTCTCATGTGTCCATTCCCCAACCCTCATGTACTCCTAGAACTTCATACACATCCACATACACTAAGCCCTTGTTGAAGCAAATGTAAATGTTGCTTCACAATTTTTAGCCTCTCAAATTACCATACCAAGTGTAACTTATCCCTAGCCACATATTCTATACCATCCACTTCCATACCCTCCATTTTTTATAGAGAGATTAAATAAGCATGGGAAAATTTGAATAAATTGCTTAAGCAGTGTCAAAATGCTCAACAAAAAGTGCAAGTGAACCCTAAGCCTCTACCAAACTCTACTCAAACTATCCTCATTAACCAGGGTCCATCATGGACACCACAATATTCTATGGTTTCTATCCCTGTTCCTCCACTAAGTCATACCAATACCCATCCTATTCCCATTGGCAAACCCATCCATAACCCTCATGCATAAAATCCATTCCAAAACTCTCCATCTCTTCATCATCAGTCTCCCCTTCATCAATTTCCATCATAACCACCTAGTCATCATCACAAATATCATCATCATATGGTCACCCCACAACATTTTTCCACCTCACCTCAAAATCATCAAGTAATTTAGGGCTTCCAAATTCCTGGGGAATACCCTCTAATTAAGGCCATGCACCAACAAATAGATCAATTAATACAACATACTCTTGGTTTGACAAACCAGAAGCCAACCTTATATCATATGATCAACCAACCCATTCATCATTTGGTACCATCACTGCCATATCCGACAAATTTCATGATTCTTAAGTTTGAAAAATTCAAGGGAACTAAGGATCCCAAAGAGCATGTGAGCACATTTGTACACTCATGTTTTAGAATCCAAAATGACAATGCTCTCATGCTCAAAATATTTCCTCAAACATTAGGAGGAGACGCCATAGAGTGGTACAACCAATTGCCCAATCATAGTATTTATACTTTTAAATAATTGGTTGACCAATTCTTTGAGAATTTCATCCTAAATGCTAGAAATAAAGTCTCTTTGTCTTATGTCTATGCTTTAATACAACATGACAATGATTCTATTTATGATTTTGGAAACCATTGGAGGATCGTCATTATCAAGTTGATATTTCACCCTACCAATGGAAGAGCTTATAAAACTATTCACCAAGATTTTTTTATTAGAGACTTATCATTCATTTGAAAAATCTCTAGCATGGGCTAGTGTCATAGAGGAAATAAAAATCCAAGAGGGCATACTAAAGCCTAAGAAAAAGAATAGTAAAACAAGGGTCAATATAAAAGAAATTATTCTAGCCAATAAAAATCAACATAGACTACTCTATCTAGTTAGCCTAATCATGTTAATCAAGTGTTCATGAGCCAGCCGGTAATGGCTCAACAATAATCAGTGCAACAACCATCATAATAAATTGCTTATCATGCGGTACCCTCGGTAACTCAAGCTATACAGAACACAGTGCTAGCTGTAGAAAACCATCCCTATCAATAGTCTATCCGATAAAATTGCCAATACAGCCCCTTGGCTGAGTCATATGCTTCCCTTTTTCAAATTTTGTATGACAAAACAAGCTTTCTTTGCTTGAAATCATATCAAATGATCCTGCTAAATGTGGAAAACATTATTGGGAACATTTATTTTATCCTTACCATAGTCAAAATGGACATGAAATTAATAATTTCCATGTATTCAAAGACATCGTTCAAGACCTAATTTACTTGGGGGCCATCAAGCTTGACAAGCCCCTTGCTCAAAAAAACAAAAACCTTGGTATTTTTTAAACACCACTTCCTCACCATGAAGAGGTGCAACCAAATATGGTAGTATCTAATACCAAAACTCCTCCTAACTAAGTTAATCACGTCCAACAATACCAAGGGTTTGTAGGTGCCATTCATGTGGTCACTAGATGTCAATGAAACAATAAAAAAAATGTAAGGTAGCAACCTCAAGAAAGTGTGTCACAACCTTCCACATCACCTCCCATCCAAAGTTACCCCAATCCTTCATCACCAATCTACATTCCTAGCCAATAAAATAACCTAATTCCACCCATCAATTGTCCACCACACTAGTCATCTCATTGAGTAACCAGTTAACCACAAGTCTAAAGATGGCTTCCACAAAATTGTCAATTTATGAGTTTAATCAACAATCTCCTCCACATCGTGAGACATTAATGGACATTCTCAAATTCATTAAATTATAATATCAAGATTCTAATGCCTTCAACAACTTTGTAGGGAACATTCAAACATGCATGGAGTGTTTCATTACATTTTATGACTTTGAGATTAATCCAATCTCATCATAATCAGTAGATCATCCATTGCACATCATGGGTCTAATTGACAAGAAGCTATTTAAAAGAGTTCTAATTGATACCGGTTCCTCCATCAATATCATCACCACATCTACCCTTCATCATTTGAATATTCCTCCATCAATATCATCACCACATCTACCCTTCATAATTTGAATCTCCATCCATTTCATTTCACCAAGTCATCCTTCACCCTAAAAGCATTCAACAATGCTTTGTGTTCCACATTTGGCACTATTATTTTACCCATTGAAGTAGGGGTTAAAATATTACACACTATGTTCCACATCTTGGAATGATCCATGGAGTACAATGTACTCCTTGGAAGACCTTGGATGAGGGAAATGAAATGTGTCCCTTCCATTTTACATCAATACTTGAAATATGTTCATGAGGGACAAGTACATTGCATACCAATGAATGTCAAATCGTTTAAGTATTGTAATTTTATGTAAAATCCTTATGAATCCATGCTTCCTTCCACCCACATTTTTCTTCCACCGTAATCCAACCCATCTACCACTCCACCCACTTCTTCATCAAAGGCTCCCATTCTTGAGGACTCCCTTATCACCAATCCTTCATCATATTCATCATTGACTACATGCACATGTGGTAAAAGTCAATCCACATCTTTTTCTTCCACTTCATCATCATCATCCATACAACAACCTTCCTAATCCAATCCATCTCCATCACCTAATGTTTCACAAGTTGAGTTAACGGATTGTGAGACATCTTCATCTTCACCATTTCCCAAGCCATCATCCAACCATGGTCTTTCCACATCATCCCAAGTTGAATTCCACCTCACTAATCCTGGTATTGGTGAATATGTGGTCCAAGACATCACCATCACACATCTCACCATTCCTAATACTAAGGATTTTGGTCACACACGTGACCCATATTTATCCATAGGAGAAGAAAATGACATGGTTTTAGCTCCAAATATCATAAATTTTATGTATGAGGGATTGATTCTTCATCAAATCTAGCTCCCCTAGAGGAACCCAAGGAACCAAAACCTACCAATATTTGAAACATGTTGGGATTCCCATCTCGTTATTTTCACATATTTAATTGGCAAGGTCATGGCCTAGGATTGCATGAATAGGGAGTGTCTCAACCTATTTATGTTCCATATCAAGAAGTGCACAACCGTTTAGGTCTAGGTTATCACCCACTTTCCACCACATCTTCTCTTGAACAAGCCTTCCAAAGGCTTAATCTAAATTTAGGAGAAGAAGCCCTCCATATTGATGATTTTGACGATGAAATATATAAAGAATTCAAACTTATTTCGATAATTTTAGATGAATATGAAGAAGAATAGGAGCCCATTATTCCCCATATCGAACAAGATGAGATTTATCTCAGAATTTTCCCCATCCATGAGCCCATATTCCACTTGCTTCATCCACAAGAGTGAGTCAACCCTAACGGTGAACTGCCACCTTCATTTCATTAAGATATTTCATAAGGTAACTTGTAACATATGTATATAACACAAAAATAGTGGTTTTCACTACTACCAAAAAAAATAAAAAAATAAAAAATAAAATATAAATATAAATAAAAAATTCAAACAAAGACATGTTTTCATTTTCAGCATTGCATGTATATATCATTTAGTTAAATGTATTTATTTGTGTTTCTTGTTGTTGTCCAGGTTTACCAAGCTCCTAGCACCAATTCTTAGGTTTCTTTCATTCCAACCAACCTCATTATTTTTTCCCTTAAGCTAACATGAATCATCTTGACTTATTTACCCCTCTCCGTAATCCATATGATCTGACTAAACCAATTTCAATTGAAATGAATCTCATTTATATGGACTGGATTTCCTCACCTCCATCCTTTTCTGATTTTGTCTTGTTCAAGGAATTTTTAAGGGCTTCAGCCAACAACATTCCTCCATCCCCTCCGCCTTCGTCTTCACCTTCACCTTCGAATCCCAAGGTTTTTTAGGTAGACATAGATGAGGATAAGTTAGAAGAGTTTTATGACATCCTATATGAAATTCATATGATCCCTACACCCCATAAACTTGAGGAAGGCTCTCATATGTCCATTGAATATACCATCGATGTGGACCTTAGTTCAGATAAATACAATCCCTAAATTGTCAAGCTTGGAAAAAGCTTATCCAATGATGAAAAAGAGCAATTAATTCCTCTCCTCAAGAGGAAAAATGGGATTTTTGCATGGTCCTATAAAGACATGCCTGGTATTGAATCTAGCTTAGTTGTCCATAATATCACCTTACATCTTGATCCTAAACTGGTCAAACAAAAACTTAGAAGGATGCATCCTACCATTGCCTTCTTGGTCAAATAAGAGCTCCAAAAGCTTCTATATGTGGGTTTCATCATACCCATTGATTATCCTGAGTGGATCTCAAATATGGTATTTGTTTGTAAGCCTAACAGGGTGATACACATTTGCATTAACTTTTGATATCTTAAAAAAGTGTGTCCTAAGGATGAATTTCCTCTTCCAAACATCGATACTCTTGTTAACATTTGTGTTGGCCATGAAATGCTTTCTCTCATGGATGGTTTCTTAGAATACAACCAAATTTGAATAAATCCTTATGACCAACATAAAACAACATTCAATATGCCTTGGGGAATTTTTTGTTACAAGGTGATGCCCTTTGGCCTCAAAAATACAGGTGTCACTTATCAACGTGCCATGACATACATTTTCCACAACTACATGCATAAGATTATCAAATATTGTGTGGATGATCTCTTGGCTAAATCTAAAACTCAACAAGAGCACATTGGTGTATTGGAGAAAGTTTTTGACCGACTTCTAGAACATAATGTAAGGTTGAACCCCAAGAAATGTGTCTTTGGTATTACCTAGGAAAAAATTCTAGGATTCATTATCTCAAAAAGAGGAATTGATATGGATCCAAAAAATATCAAGCTTATCATGGAGATGCCTCCCCCAACTAATTTAAAGGAATTGCATAGTTTACAAGAAAATATCCAATCGATCCGGCGTTTCATTGCGTAACTTTCTAACAAATGTAGGTCATTCAATCACCTACTACAAAAGGGGGTACCATTTTATTGGATAGATGAGTATTAAAAAGCCTTTGATGACATTAATAAATACCTAGATTCTTCACCAGTCTTAGCTTCTCCTCCTCCACGGGTCCCATTCTATCTTTATATTTCAGAAATGGACTTTGCATTAGGGATAATACTTGCACAAAAAAATAAAAAAAATTGAGAGCAATATGTTTATTACATTTTTCAAACATTTGTAACTGTTGACACTTTTTGTCACATTATACAAGGGGTGGAAAAATAGCAAAAATTGTGTATGATATTAATTATTACCCTTTAAAATGTATGTAAGTTATAGCAATTTTGGTTTTCCTAGCCATTCCCCTTATACACCAAAGAAGATAGAAGGAGCTTCGTAGCTAGGATAGCTTCGCTGAGGAGAGGAAGAATAAAATGAAAAGAAATTCAGGCCCAAGGCATTTCAAAAGGTTACTTCGGGTGGAAAATCAACGAAATAGTTTTGCCAAAGAAAAACGAGGAAGGCACTAGAAAATGCTTCACACCCGAAGCATTCCCAAAAGCGTTTTGGGTGAAAGTTTTGCGAAGTAACTCTCTTGTCGAAAAGACAAAATCCAAGACACAAGACGAATTGGCTAAAGCAAGAAAAGAAATTCGGGCCTGAAACATTTCCAGTGATCTCTTCGGCCCCAAATTTTGTGAAACAGTTTTGCCGAAGAAAAACACGAGGAAAGTGCCAAGAAAGTCTTCGCACCCAAAGCATTTCCAAAGGCTACTTCGGCCCGAAAACTTGCGAAGCAGATCTCGAAGCAAACATTGAAAATGCTTCACCAGAAAGTCATCGAAATACCCATCACGGGCCCTCCGCCTGTAAACCATTTTTGCTTCGGCCGCAAGCCTCCCGAACCATAGTTTCAAAGAAAGATCATGGTGAAGCATTTCTTTGAGCTATAGGCGAAGTAATTAAACTAGTGAAGTAGTAGAGCATGAAGGGCCCCACCAAAAGAGATCTACTTCGGCACTCAAACCTCTCGAAGCTATGTTGCGAAGCTCAACTATCCAAAGTACCAAACTCAGAGGAAGGATATGCTTCGGCCCAAACCCACCGTGAAGCAGAATTGCAAGAAGAGATCCAGCGAAGCAATTCCAAGACACGCATTTCAAGCCAGGTATTTTCTCGAGATGATCAGTTGCTTCATAAATACAATTTTCCTTGCCTGGAAAGTTTGTCGATCATTTTGGGCAATTGGACCAGAAGTACCAGTCCAAGAAGGAGAACCCGTCAAGCACGGTGTCTACTCAAGTATTGCACCCAAAAACTAAGGACAGTTCATGCAGCCCATTGAATGTCTATTTCCTCGATGGACCCAGTTGCAGTTGCTATTCTTAGTAGCCAATTTGAGAGATCAGTTGCAGCAACCGTGAGGAGCTGAATTCTCAGAGCTTCAAGGCATACTCTTCTTTGCCATGTAATTATGATTCAGAGGCTCGGGTCCTCTATAAAAACCCAGGCATTGTAATGAAAAAAGGGGGGGATCTTTCTGCTAGAAATTTGCTGTAACTTGATGTCCTGCGTCTAATACTAAAGATTTTTGTACTCCATTTCTCTCTTTTATGCTACCTTCTATGCTTAATTATTTTGTCTGTCTGCACTCGTATACTGAGACTCTGAATCTTGAATCCGGTGTGCGATTGGGGACTGTACCCTAAAATTTGCCCTAAAGGATACATAGGAGAGGAAAAATGTTGTATAAGATTTCTTTTATGCTGCCTGGTGGGTCATGGTTTCTGTTATTCCCTTGTCTCAATCGCTATTACTCTGAACCTTGAATTCCAGCGAAAGAGAAAGGAAAACCCTGTGAACTTGTCCAAAGGATACATAGGAAAGCAAGTATCACATTTCTTTCGTCTATTCTTGGTGTTCTTTGCTTCTATTCGAGTTATTAGCGAGTGATCATGCTTCTTGTTATCTCCCAACTTAAATCATCATCTTCTAACCCTTACTCTTTTTATTTCTTTCTCTAACCCTTACCCCTTTTTATTTCTTTTCCTAACCCTTACTCTGTCTATTTCTTTCCTGCACTCTTGTCTCAAACCCCAAAAGTAGATTAGTATAGGAGCTAGCCTTTCTCCGAATATTGGCACGAGGGGCATCTCTTCCCCTTGGCCTTTCAATTTTGGTCACAGGTCTAGGGTGCACAAACCCATCGAAAGTCCTTTCCTGTGCGGATTTGATGACCAACAATTTCTGGCATGCCCGATGGGACTGACTGTATTTGTCTTAGGAAGATTCGTAACTAGTCAAGGTCCCATATTTTAATGCACAATCCCATTTCACTAGGGCCACTAGTTCTAACCAGTTCTTGGTGTGACCTGGTTAGTCTCACCTAACTAGTGGTAGTGAGAACCAATGCTCTCATTATCGAGAGACTCTTAGCATCTGGCGACTCTGTTTACCCAAAAATCTCTAAGTCGTAAAGACCAATACCCAAATATGTGCCTTCATGGCAAAAACCCCCATGTTTTAAGGAAGCCCGATTTGGTGAATATCTGGCTTGCCTCCATCTAGTAAAATCACCTGGCGACTCTGACTGAGCTAAAGATCTAGATTTCTTGATTGTAGGTGCCTTTTTTAAGCTAAAAGAAGACATCCCAGAGGAATCAAGGTTCGGTGAGCAGCCCTAACCTCACAAGCAGAGAAAAGTATGTTCACCTGGCGACTCCAACTTAGTGGCGAATACCGTGATCTCTGCAGGCCACTACTATAATGGAGAGGGAATATCCCAGCTGGGATGATCGTGGCCCTCTGAATCTCCAAAGCTACCATGAGATTCCCGAAGGTGCCTTGAAGATGTTGACAACATACAATGGCACCACGAGGATGGCTCGAGAGCACCTTAAAGCTGTTGCTTATTTAGCAGCCCTCTATGACATAATCTATGATGATGTCATGGTCAGACTTTTGGTTGCATCTCTAGAAGGAAAGGCATGGCAGTGGTACAGACTGCTTGGGCCTAAAAGTATCGATTCATGGGACGACTTGGGGGAAGCACTCATCAGACAATTTGATAACTCTTAGGATCCCTTTTAGCTTTTGACATACCTCTCCACCATCAAGAGAGCATCTTTGGAGAGCGTCATGGACTTCAATGTTCGATTCATTAGAAGTTGGAAGAGAATTCCAAGAGAAATCCAACCGACGCCTGCCCAAGCCCACCTCTACTATGTTCGGGCCTTTCACCCGGACATAGGCCTCCTCTTGCTATGATCAGGTGAAAAGAGATTCCCTCAGGTATTCGAGGAAGCAGTACGAGCAGAACAACTTCTGCTCCTAACGAGAAAGTTGCAGTGGGGAGAAACCCCATCACTTTCTCTGATACTTGCTGCTCCTATCCATCCAACGTAGTATCTACCATGGAGTATCCCTCATGCTGAGCAGAATCCTGAGATGCAGTCATGCGAAGCTCAAGAGGCAGGTCCCATCCAAGTCCAACCATGGCAATATGCAAGCTTCGCCCCGACAATGAAAAATTTGGTTGCTTGCAATCTCCACCAGAAGACGGGCCAAGAAGAGAAACAAGCTCAAGTGGTAGCGCCTGAGAATGAAGAGGGGACATTTTTGCACCCTTTTTGTATCCCAGTGGATGGCACGCAAGCATTCAGCCAGAGTCCATTAAGCATACCTCAAGAGGCTAAACCTGAGGAGATCATAGAAGATTGCTCATTGCTGGAGGAGCCCTATTACCCCATAATAAGGATGGAAGAACCTGTACCTAGCCCGTAGTTAGTAAGTTCTTTAGTATGCTGGTATTGGTTCCATCCCCTGCCACAACTAGTACCCCAAGAGGTCTCTCATGCTGCAAACTTCTTCGCCACATCTTTCAGTAGCAGTATGGGTACTAGCAGGAGTGACAACCTGCCATGCTGCACTCTGTTTGCAGCATAGACAACTTTGGGAGAGATCCAAACCTCAAAAATCAACTAAGGTTCAATCAGATCTAGTCTAGACATTGTAGGTTTGTTGGATAACCACATGAATTTGAATTTATGGTGGCGGCATGCCAATTATATCATAAAAAAAATTGGTAAATAAGGTGTTGCTCAAAGACTCAGGTCGAGTTTTACTTTGGTAGCAAAAAAAAAAAAAAAAGAGGCTCAAAAACTGGGTGCACGAAGTAGTTGATAGAAAATAGCTCGCAGCAAATATCGTTGGCCAAGCAAGACTCAGACTGAGGTACGAAGGGTGCTTCGCCAAGAAGAGTCCAAGCAAAATAGTTTTTGAAGGAGGACCGGCGAACCACCTTCTACGAAGAGAACTACTTCGGGCCCAAAGTGTAGAAAACTGGCTCACACCAAAATTTTGTTGCGAAGCATTTCAGCCCTGACCCCAACTTCACTAACCCAACAACGGAAAATGTAGGGGCATTTAAAATGTGCCTAGGGGAATGTGCTGACAGCTACCTTCAAAAGCGTCTGAAGTGGGCGAGTTAAATGAAAATGGTGGTAGGTACGTCCTCTAGGGATTCAGTTAGGGGAAAATTTCATGCTCAGGTACAAAGTGGCAGAAGGTCACGCTTCCAAAGCAAGCCATAATAATCATAAAACACAGTCATTCCCAAGCATTAACAAAAGCATTTCAGGTGAAAGTTTTGCGTAGTAACTCTCCTGCTGAAAAGAGAAAATCCAAGACATAAGACGAATTGGCTAAGGCAAGAAAAGAACTTCAGGCCCAAAACATTTCTAGTGATCGTTTTGGCCCCAAATTTTGGGAAACAGTTTTGCCAAAGAAAAACACGAGGAAAGCGCCAAGAAAATCTTTGCACTCGAAGCATTTCCAAAGGCTACTTCAGCCCAAAAACTTGCGAAACAAATCTCGAAGAAAACATTGAAAATGCTTTGCCAAAAAGTCATCGAAATACCCATCACGGGCCCTCCACCTACGAACCATTTCTGCTTCGGCCACAAGCCTCCTGAACCATAGTTTCAAAGAAAGATCGCGGCGAAGCATTTCTTTGAGGCATAGGCGAAGTAATTCAACCAACAAAGTAGTAGAGCATGAAGGGCCCCACCAAAAGAGATCTACTTCGGCACTCAAACCTCCTGAAGCTATGCTACGAAACTCAACTATCCAAAGTACCAAACTCAGAGGAAGGATATGCTTCTGCCCAAACCCACCGCAAATCAGAATTGCAAGAAGAGATCTAGCGAAGCAATTCCAAGGCACGCATTTCAAGCCGAGTATTTTCTCGAGGTGGTCATTTGCTTCATAAATACAATTTTCCTTGCCTGAAAAGTTCGCCGATCATTTTGAGCAATTAGACCTAAAGTACTAGTCCAAGAAGGAGAACCCGTCAAGCACAGTGGCTACTCGAGTATTACACCCAAAAACTAAGGATAGTTCAGGTAGCCCATTGAATTCCTATTTCACCGATGGACCTAGTTGCAGTTGCTATTCTTAGTAGCCAATTTAAGAGATCAGTCATAGCAACTGCGAGGAGCCAACTTCTCGAAGCTTGAAGGCGTACTCTTCTTTGCCATGTAATTATGATTCAAAGGCCCGGGTCCTCTATAAAAACCCAGGCATTGTAATGAAAAAGGGGGGGAACTTTCTACTAGAAAGCTGCTGTAACTTGATATCCTGTGTCTAATACTAAAGATTTTTGTACTCCATTTCTCTCTTTTATACTGCCTTCTGTGCTTAATTCTTTTGTTTGTCTGCACTCGTATACTGAGACTCTGAATCCTGAATCCGGTGTGCGATTGGGGACTGTACCCTAAAATTCACCCTAAAGGATACATAGGAGAGGAAAAATGTTGTATAAGCTTTCTTTTATGCTGCCTGGTGGGTCATGGTTTTTGTTATTCCCTTGTCTTAATCGTTGTTACTCTGAACCCTGAATTCTAGTGAGAAAGAAAGGAGAACCCTGTGAACTCGTCCAGAGGATACATAGGAAAGCGAGTATCGCATTTATTTCATCTATTCTTGGTGTTCTTTGTTGCTATTCGAGTTATTAATGAGTGATCATGCTTCCTGTTCTCTCCCACCTTAAATCATCATCTTCTAACCCTTACTCTTTTTATTTCTTTCTCTAACCCTTACCCTTTTTTATTTATTTTCCTAACCCTTACTATGTCTATTTCTTTCCTACACTATTGTCTCAAACCCCAAAAGTAGATTAGTATAGGAGCCAGCCTTTCTTCGAAGATTGGAATGAGGGGCATCTCTTCCCATTAGCCTTTCAATGTTGGTCGCAGGTCCAGGGTGCGCAAACCCACCAAAAGTCCTTTCCTGTGCGAATTTGATGACCAACTGTAACCCATCAAACCATATACACTTATGTATAAATATTGTGCTTATAAGTGGTTTTTTCCACTAAGAAAATTCAATATTACATGTTTAGTCACACAATATATGTCATAGCTAGAGAAAATCCTCTACATTATATGATGTCTCACACTTACAATAACACCCGCACTACTAAATGGATAATGCTTCTTATTGAATTCGACTTGGAATTCATTAGCCAAAAATCCATTAAAGATCAGGTAATAGTTGATCAACTTGTGGAAGCTCCACTACCTAGTGATCATCCTTTGATTATTGAGATCTTATATGATTTGGTATTTGTCATCATCGAACAAGAAGAAGATGTCATTTCGAAGGAATATGTCAATATCACACTATTATTTGATGGCTCTAAGTGCATGAAAGGTCAAGGTGTTGGAGTCATTTTTCATACACCCTAGGGGGTACCTATCCCCTTATCATTTAAACTTGAATTCCAATGCACAAGAAACACCGTAGAGTATGAAGCCTTAATATTAGGTCTTAAATCAGCTATAGCTATGAGCATCAAGCGTATCAGGATATTTGGTGATTTTCAACTTGTTGTTAAGCAAATCAATGGAGAATACCAATGCAAAGAACCTACCATTAAGCTTTACCATGAATTAGCAATGAAATTGCTCTCTAAGTTCTATTGGTATGAAATCAATCATTTGCCATGTTTGACTAATAGATTTACAAATGTGATGGCCTCCCTTGGATCATTGATTATAAAAGACTCCTTTGGAGAGGTACAAACCTATTGTGGAGTTTTCCCTCTTACCCTTAAAAGATCTATTACATCACGGGGAACTCTTAAAATCACAACCAACACTATGAATTCTGGTTTATCCACCTCATTAACCTAGGAATAGACTACCTTAGATAGCTCTAAACCGACCAGGTTGGGTAAGGAAACCCCAAGCAGTGGGTCCTTTTACTAATGCTCTATCGTGCACATGCCCACTATGCCAAAAAAATGTTGTTACTTTGTTGTTTTGATATTTTTAGTGATCGAACCTATCAATATTAAAGCCTATAAAACCCATAATGGTGCCTTATCCATTATAGATTTGTAGTAGGTTGATAAATGACCTTAGAAAATATAATAGGAAGAAGAACTAGTTCATTTTACTCCATTCAAATGATGTAATGTAAATAAAATAATTAAACTAGTGATAGAAGGCGTTATTTATGGATTCTGATTGCAGTAATACATAAATAAGCTAACACAAGACATTCACATAAAAATATTCCAAGGGAAGAGTTGAGATTTTCATTAATAAAAGATGTGCATAGAACAGATCAATAGAGTGCTTGATCCTCATATGCCATTTGATTATAGTAAACCCCTAGTTTGAATATTCAGAACAAGGGATATCTCCTCTCCATCCTAATTGTAGTGATGTAAGAGTTCTCAACTCTGGTGCGTTCCACAGGAAATAATCATAATGAAAAATGCATCACAATAGTCCCTGGTGAATGACAATAGAAAGGGCGATAAGACACACAAACAAGAGATATAGGGAAAAATATGACTCAAACAATAGACAAATCTATACCTGGCTTTTCTCTCTGTTGTGGCTCATCCACAACACACCCCAAAATTGGGGACCCACCTTTTCTGCATGCTTTCAAAGAAGATCTCAGTGACCCAGATACTAAAAATCAAGAAAAAAGGCAAAGTCACGGCCAAAAATGAAAAAGTGTCGCGATATCGCGACATGTTGCTCCGTCGCGACCGAAAATGAAAAAGTGTCGCGATATCGCGACATGTTGCTCCGTCGCGGTCCAGAGAGGAGAGAGAAAGACAGAATGGAAAATTGTCACGAAATCGCGACATGTCACAAAATCACGGTCAAAATAGTCAAAAGGGGCAAGGCAATAAAAGCATCACGATTTCGTGACAGAAAGCAGCAAAAGGGCACGAAGTAGAAAAGCGTCGTGATTTCGCGACGAAAAGCTAGCAAAGTGGTACGAAATGGAGAAGCATAGCGATTTCGTGACAGGTTGCAGCCAAAGGCGTACCAAGTGAAAAACGTCACGATTTTGCGATAGGTTGCGGCCAAAAGCGTACCAAGTGAAAAACATCACGATTTCGTGACAGGTTACGACGAAGGCGTACCAAGTGAAAAACATCGCGATTTCGTGACAGGTTGCGGCCGAAGGCGTACCGAGTGAAAAACGTCGCGATTTCGCGACAGGTTGCGGCCGAAGGCGTACCAAGTGAAAAATGTCGCGATTTCATGACAGGTTGCGGCCGAAGGCATACCAAGTGAAAAAGCGTCATGATTTCACGACAGAAAGCCGCAAGATAGCTCCGAATGAAAAAGCGTCACGATTTCACGACAGGAAGCAGCCGAGGCATACGGAGATGAAAAACATCACGATTTCGCGATAGGTTGCATTGGCAAGGCTGTGGCAAGAAAATGTCGCGATATCGCGACATGTCACGTTTTCGCGATGAAAGTAAAGGAGCAAAGCTGCATGCATAAAAACGTCGCGATTTACATGGGGCCATTACAGAACATGCATAGGAAGCACGAAACACGTGGCATACAGGTGTCAGGGTTACAGAAGCGTTACATGTCAACAGAAAATATCGAACGTTTCGGCATCGAACATAAATTCAAAAGCAACGAAAAGGCGGGAATACGAAGCGATGCAGGGTGAAATAGAGAGCTGTATCAGATGGTATAAAATTAGAAGAGCAGATTGATATAGGGGTCGGAAACCGCTACGGGCAGAGTTGCAGTGCCTAAGGCGAGAAGCCATTCTGGGCTCGCTTGGGAGTGTTTTTCTTCCCCTTTTCTGGTTTTGAGAAAACCAGAGATTCTGCTATTGTAACATGATTTATTTTTAATGCAGGAGTGTTCAAAAATTTGCATCTTGTGGGCAAGAAAGAAGGAGATCTTCTGTGCATGCTATAGATTTAATGTTTATTCTTTCATTTTTCAGATTTTGGATTTATAGATAATGTTAAATGCCACTTTTGTGGGTTGCATTAGGCGAATGTTCAAAATTTGAATTTTATTTCAAAACCCTTTGAATCAGCACTTAGCTTATCGGGATTGTGCGTGTTTGCAGGTCCAATAGGTTAGGTTGCATGCATGGAAACCTCACATCTTCGGTTTTGCCAGGACGGGATAGCATCAAACTGAATGCAATTTTAATTTCTTTTTCTTTTGCATTTTATTTTCTTTTTGCTGCACTTTATTTTTAGAAGTTCCAATTTTAATTTTTCAAGCATTAAAATAAAATTAAAAAATTAAAAAACTTCAAAATCCATAAATAATTCCTTCATGTTATGGCATTTCATTAAATTTTATTTTGAAGTTACAGACATGGTCATATAGAGACCAAATCACATTTGCTTTATCAGGGTTCAATGAACAATCATTAAAGTTTCACAGTAAAATAAACCACGAGTGCCCCTTGTTTTCGAGTTACTTGCAACCACTAAGGTGTTCCAAGCATTTTAATTGAATATCTTTATTTGAGATTATTAATACACAGATGCAAAATGCTAACATAGAGGAACCTTGGAGAAGTTACTTGTTTAATTTCTTTGCAAGCAGAGGATTTAGAACCCAAATCCTATCGGAGAGTGTGTTTTCACAATCGGGTGAAAATACCACTCAACAGATTGGCGCTAGAAGGAGGGCATGAAAAGGTTTATTTTATCGTGATTTTAGATGCTACGGGTTTATAATTGTTTAAGAGCTTTACATTGCTAAATATTTCAAGTCCATTTGATTAGCATCTTCGGCCTCCTCTAACACCACTCAACGGATTGGTGCTAGGAGGGCCGAACGGGTTTATTTTAGTGTTATTTAAATTTAAATTTTTTATGCTTTAGTCCTCTAACACTCGACAGATTGTAAAAAGGACGGCCTGAATTTATTTACTTGTTCTATTTTAAGCAATTCAGGTATGTTGTATATTATTCTAACACTTTTCTGATTGTTCATACAGAAATATGTGATTTGATTTAATTTTGAAAATTTTGGTCTCATGCAATTACTTGACATTTGATTTTAATAAGTACATCTCTTGGTTGATGCTAACTTGATTTTTTTTTTTACATTGCAGGTTGAATATTCAACAGATTTGGTTCTAAAATTACATTTTAAGTTTCACTAATGGCAACACTTGAGGAGCAAATGGTATCCCTAAGAGCTGAAATAGTATCTCTAAGAGAGAGAATGGTATCAATGATAGAGGATCATTATAAGGGTTTATCTATACCTGTGGTACCCTATCAAATTCCTAAAATGTTATTGGATTTTTTACGGTGTTTTAATCAAGAGGTGCCACTAGGATACTTGCAAAAACTGCATGTCTACAAGGATACATTATGTAAATTCCAGATTTTCTATGAGGAGGTGGCTTGTAAGTTATTTGCATACATTTTGGATGATAAACCATTCTTTTGGTACAGCCAACTACCCATGGAGGTTAGGACTTCTTGGATACAACTAGAAGCAGCCTATCTTTACCATTTTGGTAATCGGGTTGACTTAGAAATCTTGAAAAATCAGTTTACCTCCATATGTAAAGAGCCTAATGAATCCTTGAGTCAATTCAATGGAAGATTTCATGAGTTGCACTCCCAAATGTGGGAAAATTTTAACACATTGGAAGAGGAAGCCATGGAAGTATACCTAGGAGCCATACACCCCACACTTGCTTCACTCATTGAGGAAAAACTGAGTGGTTTGTCCCTAGAGAAAATCCATGAGGTCTTAGAAGAGATAGAACGACAAGGTCTTGAAGAAGAAAAGGCACAACATGTTCACATGAGAGATTGTTCTTTTGATGCCAACCTACACCAACCATCAAACATAGCACCCTCCACTCCAATGATACCTAAGGTGAATGATCAAGGGGATGAATTTGAATATCCAAATCTTACAACCACCTTAGATGTAGTCCACGAGGAGGTGCAAATTGCTAAGACAACATCCACTAGTGAGGATCATGATCTCATTCATAGAGATACACGATTATCTAGATGAAGGGGTTCTAAATTCAACAATGTTTGATATATGTGATAGGATGGAACCCACCATAGAATTGAATGAAGTGGTTGAAAGTGAAATGGAAAGAAAACCAATAAATGAATTTGAAGACATGATAGAGTTTCACCACTTGTTCTTGGAAGATACTATTGATGAGATGTGTAAAATTAAGGATCAAGAAATTCTTCACCCTCCAAATTATGATAAAATTGAATCATGGGTTACTAATTTGGACGATGATAGCCTTACAAATTTGAATTCAAGAAATAACCCACTTTTGGAAATAATTGAACCATCTAAGGAAGGTGAAGATGAATTTGATGAGAAACACATTGATGAATTGGAAGATGTTGAAGAAGTAGTTGAACGTCACCACTTGATTTTGAAAGATGATTATTATGATGCTTGGAAGAAGTGGGAAGACTACACTCAATCCAAAACTACTAATGAAACTTGTGTGCCAATTGATATACAGGACAACATAATCGCCTACTCAAAGGAAGATATTACAACTCCTGTACAATTTGAGGATGTTTTGGAAGAGGGTTTCAAATCTCATCAAATTTTGGAAGATTATAATGATCCTATTGCCAAGGACAAAGAAGAAAAAGAATTTATGAATGAATCAAAAGATCATGTCACAAACATCATGGAATTTCATTCTATGGATTTGGATGACGATTTTTACAATGGTTGGGGGAGATATGATAATGCATTCTTTTCTCACATCCCTATAGATGAAACTCATATTTCACTTGATATGCAGGATGTTGAACCTTCTACATCATACGAAGATCTCATATTCACAAGATTTGAAAAGGTGACAAAATTTGATCATGTTGAATATAAATTCATTGAAGGTGTGGATGCAAGTTTGCATGATGATTTGGAGGATTCAAATGAAGAGATACCATGGATAGTGAACAAAGAATTGGAACCAAATGACAAAGAGATTGATCAATTGGAAGCAACTCAAATGAAGGATCATCAAGATGAGTCATGGGACATACACTTTGACCAAGAATGTTTGAGGATTGAAAAGGATGACCATATTTTGAATTTAAATAATGTTTATGGTGAAATGTCATTAAAGGTAAATGAAAAACAAGGTATAATTTTTAATCACACCTTTAATAACATTGTTTTAATGAATGGAAAAGAAGTTGATGCACTTGAATTGTTAAACCAAATTCATCAACAATTACTAATTGAATCTAGGATAAAAACTTTTAATGATCCTAATTTAGTAAATATCCTAGATGCTTGTAAATTGTTACACAAATTTGATTGGCCTACAAATTTGGAAAATGATTTGGCTTTGAAATTTGTAGAAATAGGCTCCTACTTACAAAATTGCATATTTGAAAAGGATAGCCTAATTCTAAATCAAGGAGGGAATTATGAAGTTTACATTTTAAAGAATAGACATGATAAAATTGAAAATCATTTATTGTCTAATCATTTTAGTAATTTGATGCTCACCTATGGGAGTATTATTGGAACTAAATCAAATTGGTATGGTGAGCATGGCAAGTGGAAATTTGTTGCATTGTTTGGTCTAGTCTTGTTTTTGTGGGATTCCCACAACATTTGGCATGCATATCACGTTATATTTTTGTTGAAATGTTCTAATCATGTTTGGGATCCAGGAAAGTGATAATCCAAGCTTTGCATCATCTTGTATTATAGTGTACATTTGTATATAGATTTTGGTTTTTGGGGTTTTGGTTTGTGTTTTCAAATTTTCATTTTTAGGGATTGCAGTTTGGTTTTGATTTGAATAAGTTTTAATTTAAAGTTGTGTGTTTATTTGACATGTTTTGTTTGTCTATATAAAAAAAAAATGATGAAAAAGTTGCCTTGAGATGCTAACTTATGTTCTAGATCGGGGAAATATGGAACATTGGAATTATGTGGTAGAAAGCTCCACAAGAAATACAAACAATTTAATAATATCGTTTGAAACTTGTGATGCATGAAGTAGTCAGTTTTATATGGCAATATTTCATCTGCATTTCAAAAGACAATGCATTCATATTACATCTCACTTTGCACATACATGCCATCTTAGTTGCAAATGCATTTCAAATACAAATCATTAAAGTGTGTCAAATCCTCTTAAGGTTATGCTATCACATAAATAAGAAGAAAATCCTAAGGTTGGGAGCTGAGTCTTGAGATATCTAGAACCAAGCACATTTTATACACATTAAAAAGGATCTTGAGCAAAATGATCAAAACCTTGCTTGGAAGAAAAGGTTGGGCGAAAGAAGTATTTCATGTCTATCCTATTATGCAACATGATCCTTAAAACAGTGGTTTTGACCACTTCCATAAAGCTTAAAGCCTAAAATCATAGTAGTAAGGATAGGGCTAAATCCTCATCGAACTTAGGTTGAGGATCCAACTCCCCAAAGCTTTGATTTGACCTACATGGAGTAGTAAGGATAGGGCATAAATTCTCATCTCGCTTAGGTTGAGAATCTGATTCCCCAAAGCTCCTATGTCTCATTTCATGATAAATCTTGGATTGGAAGGATCGTACTACTTGTCCTCTGCAAAGGATGGGTAGTCATCCCCAAGGTCTAAGCAATAAAATTAATATTTTCCATTTTTATCCAAAGCTTGGATTGGAAGGATCGTACTACATGTCCCTAGCAAGGATGGGTAGTCATCCCCAAGGTCCAAGAAGTAAAAAAATTAATTTTTCCCATCTCATATTTATATTGGATTGGAAGGATCGTACTACTTGTCCTCTGCAAAGGATGGGTAGTCATCCCCAAGGTCCAAAGAAATGAAGCTAAGTCTTGGATTATGGGGTTAGGTATGCCCATGCATGGCAACATGTCTTGTCTAAAAAACAAGACCATTGATTGTTCAAAGGGTTAGACTAGCATGACCATTTCTTCCATAATTGGTTAAATTATTTTGCTCAAAGTGAGGTAATGAATTCCAAATCAGAGTAGTAAGGATAGGGTTAAACTCCCATCTCGATTAGGTTGGGAGTCTGATTCCCCAAAGCTCTGATTTCACTTTCACTTGCACATGGGTTCAAGATAGTAGGGACTCATAACCAACTTTGGGATCTAATAAAGCAATTCATTATACATATAGTTGATCCTAAGAGGGTTTGATAATCTTGAATGTTTGTGTATGATACTAGAAGGACTATGCCTTTTATAAAAGCAAAATCTCTTAGCATATTTATTAGGTTACACAAATCATTCACAATCTCACATATGCATTCATGTAAAACTGACGATGGAATGTTGATCAATTTCAAACGATAGGGAATGAAACACATTGCACACATCGAGCTGATACTTGATGATTCTGATGATTCATGTATTTTTGATCTTTGGGCATTTGTTTATATTTCTTATGTGCTAATGCTTGTTTTCAAGTTTGTATACTTCCAGGTTGGGTTCTCACTAAAATGCTCAAGAGCATTTGACAACAGAGTCACCATTTGTTGTGGCTGATCCACAACACACCCCAAAATTGGGGACCCACCTTTTTTGCATGCTTTCAAAGAAGATCTCAGTGACCCAGATGCTAAAAATCAAGAAAAAAGGCAAAGTCATGGCCAAAAATGAAAAAGTGTCGCGATATCACGACATGTTGCTCCGTCACGGCCAAAAATGAAAAAGTGTCACGATATCGCGACATGTTGCTCCGTCACGACCAAAAATGAAAAAGTGTCGCGATATCGCGACATGTTGCTCCATCACGTCCAGAGAGGAGAGAGAAATACAAAATGGAAAATTGTCACGAAATTGCAACATGTCACAAAATCATGGTCAAAATAGTCAAAAGGGGCACGAAGCAAAAAAGCGTCGCGATTTCACGATAAAGCGACAAAGGGCATGAAGTGAAAGCGTCGATTTCACGATAAAAAAGGGTGAAAAATTTTGAATGAAAAGTCAGATTTCTAAAAGGCAAGAAAAGCGATTTAGAAAAAAGTGATTTAATGAAAAAGTCACGATTTCAGATAAGGTACAGTGAAAAAGTGCGGATTTGGTGAGTGAAAAGTCACGATTTCATGATAAGAAGATGAAAATATTTGTGATATCACGATTTCGATAGGTGCATTGGCAAGGCTGTGGAGGAAAATGTCGCGATATCACGACATGTCACGTTTTCACGATGAAAGTAAAGGAGCAAAGCTGCATGCATAAAAATGTCATGATTTACATGGGGCCATTATAGAACGTGCATAGGAAGTGTGAAACACGTGGCGTACAGGTGTCAAGGTTACAGAAGCATTACATGTCAACAGAAAATATCGAACGTTTCAGCATCGAACATAAATTCAAAAGCAATGAAAATGCGGGAATACGAAGCGATGCATTCTGGGAGGTGAAACGAAGCGACGCAGGGCAAAACAGAGAGCCGTATCAGATGGTATAAAATCAGAAGAGCAGATTGATACAGGGGTCGAAAACCGCTACGGGCAGAGTTGCAGTGCCTAAGGCGAGAAGCCATTCTGGGCCTGCTTGGGAGTGTTTTTCTTCCCCTTTTTTTGGTTTTGAGAAAACCAGAGATTCTGCTATTGTAACATGATTTATTTTTAATGCAGGAGTGTTCAAAAATTTGCATCTTGTGGGCAAGAAAGAAGGAGATCTTCTGTGCATGCTATAGATTTAATGTTTATTCTTTCATTTTTCAGATTTCGGATTTATAGATAATGTTAAATGCCACTTTTGTGGGTTGCATTAGGCGAATGTTCGAAATTTGAATTTTATTTCAAAACCCTTTGAATCAGCACTTAGCTTATCGGGATTGTGCGTGTTTGCAGGTCCAATAGGTTAGGTTGCATGCATGGAAACCTCACATCTTCGGTTTTTCCAGGACGGGATAGCATCAAACTGAATGCAATTTTAATTTCTTTTTCTTTTGCATTTTATTTTCTTTTTGCTGCACTTTATTTTTCAGAAGTTCCAATTTTAATTTTTCAAGCATTAAAATAAAATTAAAAAATTAAAAAACTTCAAAATCCATAAATAATTCCTTCATGTTATGGCATTTCATTAAATTTTATTTTGAAGTTACAACATGGTCATATAGAGACCAAATCACATTTGCTTTATCAGGGTTCAATGAACAATCATTAAAGTTTCATAGTAAAATAAACCACAGTGCCCCTTGTTTTCAGTTACTTGCAACCACTAAGGTGTTCCAAGCATTTTAATTGAATATCTTTATTTGAGATTATTAATACACGAGATGCAAAATGCTAACATAACAGGAACCTTGGAGAAGTTACTTGTTTAATTTCTTTGCAAGCAGAGGATTTAGAACCCAAATCCTATCGGAGAGTGTGTTTTCACAACCGGGTGAAAATACCACTCAACACTCTCTCAGAGGTTTGATAAAAAATTCTAGTTGTAGCACTCCTCTCCTTTATAGTGTGAGGCCACCTAACTTTTATAACCGTCTGCTCCATTGTAATAATATTGTTGTACCCAAAATTTGGATGCATTAAAAAATGGGCACGTAGGTCACGTTCCCTCTCATGCAGGTTGTGGTGCATCTCCATCTATACTACCTTGTGTTAGCAACTGTGGTCCTCCTAGTGAGTGTGTCATAGCGAAGGTGGGCCCCACTCCTTCATTCATATTTTGAATGGCTTGCTCAATGAACTCCTAAGCCCCATCGTGAAAGGTCAAGGAGAAGAGCAGCAATTTTAAATATTATGTGGCCTCGATTATACGGTCCTTGGCCCACTACACATTATTATTGGTAAATTTACACAAGCAGTCTACTATCTCTACCAAAGCCACGAAGCATTTAGATATCCTATCACCAAATTCTAAATCATAATTTTGGATCCTTTGAAAGAAAAAATCTTTAATTACTGAGGTCCGTCCAAAGTTCTCAATGGAGAGGTTGCAGTCGGCCAACTCATCATTGGCCTTATACTCAGAATTTGCCACCTCTTGGTTCCATTGGAGCCAATTTTTCTCAATTTGCAATAACATGGAGACCTTAATGTATTCTTCTACAAAGAAACATAAAGAGTCATCTGATAGAGTGGTTGATAACCTCGATATAGGCTCATAATTCTCTTGGAACCTTTTGTATATTGACATGATTGCATATATTCTCTGTCTTCCTTGTAAGTTGTCCTGGATGAGTCCTATTGCATGCCTCATAGCATATATATCTATGAGAATGGACTCCAAGTCCCCCATATTTGCTTGGATTTTCTCCTTCATTTCCTATTTAAGTTCATATACGGACCCAAGTTGGATGCTAGCTTGCACAGTGAAAGGAACGGGCATCTTCAATTTATCAACTTCTCCTTTAAGTTGCTTGACCTGGAGCTATAATATCCCCACATCTATAGCCTTGGCTTTCCATTCTTCAAGTTCTTTCTCTATTGCTTTGGACACCTGTGCTTGAGAGGCCATCTAGGATTTCATAATTTCAACAAGTACATCGAATACCCTTATGACACCTTTACTCACATCAATAATGGTATATTTCATGCTAGGTGGTAAGGGTATCTCAAAGGTGGTAGCAGATGTGTCAGTGGCCCCTTGACCCACTGTCTCCCTTCACCTGACTATCCCCTTGCTAGGAGATCTTTGCTCTTCCATGTCTTGAATCTGATCCTCTTCATCAGCTATAAACTAGTAGGTGTCAGTGACCATTACCATTCTTAAACTTTCAACCCCTTGATTCGAGGATTAATTCCTAGCCTTTTTTTGAGTAGGGGACTATGTGGTACTTTGCACTTCATAACCTCTTAAGATATTAGACAATCCCCCGGTTTGAGTTATCTTTTTCATCACCTTAGGGTGCACTTGACGTTCTTCTTGATTGATTACCAAGGTGGCAGAATACAAAGTGCGTTGACCTTCCACAAATTGGCCTTGCTCCTATGGGCTTATTAAATTTAATGTTGATGATGTGGTAGTCTACTGATATAGGCTAGTGACCAACTCCTTCCCTTTTGAAGTGGCAACGGGGGAATTGGAAGAAGAATGAAATTTAGCTTGCTCTTGTTGGGCCTCATAAACTATCTTCATCATGACCTCAAAGAGTTTAGATTCTTGTTGAGTGATTTGTAGATTGGGGTATTTGAATTATTTTGGAGGGGCCTTCAGGACCGGTGGGGCCATCTTATCCACTAGCAAGCTTTAGTGCAATTTTTTTTGGGCACTATAATCACCAACAACCTCCAATTCATTGTATGGCCACTTATCCTTAGGCATCCTCCATACCAAGTCCAAGGTCTGGTTTCTCCTGAAAGCCATTTTCATTGCATATTCGAAATCATCATCACTATGTGTGACTGCCAGAAGGGCCAGCTTACCAGTAACTTCTTTTATGTGGTGACCATCTGGGTTGTTAGCCCTCCAAGTGACCTCTGGAAAACAATAGATGTCCATATTCTAGATAGCCCATAACATGACAAAGTCATCGAGATATGTGTAATGGCCCATTTTATAGGGAATGGGCAACCACTTCACTGGTCCTTTATTCCTTAGTTGTCTGATTTTTACCTCCTCGGCCATCTGTCGAGTGATCTCTAGGATGGTGATGGAAGTTTGGGTAGTGGAGTGGTAGTGCTTTTGGGGGCATTTTTGATACATATATCCTAATATAGGAAAATTATTCCACATAGAAGTAGTTTCCTACTTTCTCTTGGTTCAATAAATTCCTAACCCCTACCCAAATTCTTTCTAAGAAGTTCCCACATAGCCGAAAGTACACTACGGTGAGGACCTTCTCAAATAAGGTGACATAACTAGAACATCCCTCATGGATGCACAATAACCAATCCTATACAGTTGGTGCATTCACTCCCCCCAGCTGGGTCACCAAGTCTTTGTCCAACTGTGCTATAAAAAAATGAATGAAAAATGAGTAATAAGAAAAGGGAGGCATATCCCTCTTCTCAGAAAATATGGCCTTCTGCAATAGTTGCAGTTCTTCATCTAGCTTATCACTGATAATGTCCTCCCATCAATAAAGAGGATTTTTATTTGTTCTATTGCATTGGAGGATTAAAACATCACCTCCTTTGTTATTGGCTCCAATTCATTCTCTTCCAATGCCATATTGATCATGTCGACGTATTCCTATGCCCAGGGATGGAGTAAGAACTTTTTTATGGTCATTTGGTTGACACCCAGGCCACTGCCTAGCCTTTGAAATCATGAATGGTGCATGCTCTAGAGTTTTAAGAGACTATGAGCCACACCAATAAGTCAAAGGAATGGTACACCTTTGGATAGGTTAACTGACCCAGGTTTTTACTCCATTTTTTGCACACAGGAGCTAGCTTGGTGCTATCTCCGTAGGCCCATGCGTAGAGGTCTCTTAGGAGAGTTAGGTGATGCTAGTTATCTTCATCCGTGGGGTAGAATGCATAAATTATGACCCCATTTACTTCTTTTTGTTGCTCCTCGATGATATCCCTACTAGTATCAGGTAAATCCTCAAGCACCTTAGGGTTCTACACCCTCCCTGGCTTCTTGGCCATGGGCCATGCCCCAGTCATTCTACCAATTATATATAGGATGATGGATGTATCAGAAGCCTTAGAGCTGGTGGATGCCATCTCTTTCGAACAAAAAGTTTGCAATTTTCCTTCTAGCTATGATTTTTCCTCTGCCTAGTACTATAATTTCCTCTATATTATTCACCCTTCACTCTGTGCTTGACCTCGTTGATGGATAATTTTGCATGCATGGATGGTGCAAAATAGGGACACCACATTTCTTTTAAAACATGTGCATTAAATTTGGTATATGGTGCATGCACTTTTTTGCTTTTTAGGAGCTTTGGGATTTGTCGTGTGCACCACGTCAATTGCCACTTTCTCATTTCAAAGAACTGATGGGGTGAATTTTGACTATAGACAACAGCTTAGATATGTGGGAGTTCGAGATTGATGAGGGTGGAGCACAGGTGGGTATACACTTGTGTGAGGTGCACTAGCCTTAAATTCTCATGCGTGCACTCCATTGGGGAGTGGAGCACATAGCTTCCAAGGTGGGTGCATAGGTTTGTGCACCCGCTTGACCTTTATGCACCCCAAGGGAGTGGGGCACACTTGACTCAATAGGATGCATAGGTTGTGCAACCTTAAAGACTTTGTGCGCTCCATCGTAGTGGAGCGCACAACCTGGAGGTGGGTGCACAACCTTGTGTGCATGATTTGGACACTCATGCACCTTGAAGGGAGGGGTGTGTTGAACGCTCAATGGGGTGCATAGCCTCGTACACCCTAGTAGAGGTTGTGTGCTCTACTTTGAGAGCAAAGTGCATTGGCTGGAGGAGGAGCACATGACTTGTGTGCCCCAAGGGGTCATGTGTGCTCCATTGGAATGGAGCACACATCAGGCTTTGGGTTGTGCATGGAAATGTGCACCCTTAAGTTCTATTGTGTTCTCCATTAGAATTGAGTGCATAGCTTCTTCAGGGTGCATGGTCTGTGCATCCTTATCGGACTTATGTGCACTCCATTCCTTTGGAGTGCACGAGGCACACAACTTTGTGCACCCCAAAGGGCTATTGCGCGCTCCACATCCCTATGGAGTGCACGGACCTTTGGAGGGGTGTACTACCTTGTGCACTCCTAGGGGATAATGTGTGCCCTATTCCCCAATGGAGTGCATGGGCTAGATACAGGTGCACGACCTTGTGCTCTCGGTCGGGATACTTTGCACTCCATGATATGGAGTGCACAAATTTAGTTCGGGGTGCATAGCCTTTGTGCATGGGTGACTTCGAGTGTGATCTATTGGAGTGGAGCATGCAAGGGTAATTCGAGGTTCACCACCTTGTGCACCCCATGAAAAAGGTGTGATTTTAGCTCCCAAAAGGTGGCTATATTTTTGGGAGTCAACAAGTCCCTTATAATTTTAATGGTCTCTAAATCTACAATTGTTCATGCTAAATCTAAAGATGAAAAGGATGTTTTATTTATCTAGTCAGATCCATATGATCCTTGGTCAAGAAAAATAGTAGCCTTTCTCAATTTTGGAACACTCCCATCTGACATATCTCAAACTATTAAATGCACATTCAAGAAAAAAGTAGCCCGTTTCGTTCTCTTGGGGGACATGTTGTATAAACATGGTTATGATGGAGTCCTTCGTTTTCTCGAGTTTAGTGAGGCAAAAAGAGCCATAGCTGAAGCCCATGATGGTAATTGTGGTGGTAATTTTAGTGGAATGGCCATTGCAAATCATATCTTATGCATGGGTTAGTATTGGCCCACAATGGAATGTGATTGTTGCACTTATATTAAACATTGCAAGAAATATCAAGAACATGCTAATTTAACTCTTATACCATCATAAGACTTACAGCATATTCAAAGCCTTTGGTCCTTTTCATAATGGGATCTAGATCTAATTGGAAAAATTTCACCTCCTTCATCAAGACAACATACATTCATCATCACAACCACTGAATACTTCACAAAGTGGGTTGAGGCAATTCCTTTAACCAGTATGATAGGACCTAGAATTATGGATTTTATACTTCATCACATCATTTGTCATTTTGGTATCTCCTCAAAAATCACCTTCGATAATTGAAAGTCTTTCAAGAATAAGTATGTTTGAACACTTTGCGAGAAATATAACATTCAACACAGTTTCTCGACTCCTTATTACCCACAAGAAAATGGATAAGTTCAATCTTCCAATAAGACCTTAATTGCTATTCTCAAGAAACTTGTTAAAGAAAACCATAGAGATGGGCATACACAAATTCCCTTGGCATTATGGGCTTATCAAACAAGCATCTACATGCCTACTGGGGTAAAATCATTTTCACTGGTCTATGGAGCCAAAGCAATCATGCCTCTCGAGCTTGAGATCCTCTCCTTGCAAATTTCTTTACGGGAATTCATAGATGACGACAACTTGCTAGACAAGCATGTCTTGACCAACTCACACTTCTTAATGAGAGGTGAGTCAATGCCTTAGAACACTTACGAGTTTATCAATACTACCTAAAGCATGCTTACAATACCAAAGTTCATCTACGTGAATTCCAAGTAGGAGATATTATCCTTAAAGAGAATAAAAAAAACACCAATGCATTGTTGCATCTTCATGATAAATTCATAGCTAATTGGTTGGGTCCATACATTGTTACTCAAAAAGTGGGTAACAATACTTATAGGCTTGCCAATCTAGAGGGAGAGGAAGAACCCAAACCACTTAATTTTATACACTTGAGAGCATTCTATGCATAATGAGATTCATATATATATATATATATATATATATATATATATATATATATATATATATATATTGTAGACACCAAAACAACACCATTCCGATTAAGTGACTACAAACACTGATCGCATTGACATAACTGCTTTCCAGGGCAGCCTTTAGAGGTCAAACAGTGGTCTTGACCACTTGCACAGCAGTTCGGAGGGTCAGAAAAGAATCAAAGCAATGTTAGTCATCTTCAAAACAAAGCCTTAACAGAGCCTTAACAAAAGGGGAGCCCAGCCTTGGACGTCGCAAAATCGCACGTCACGATATCGCGACGGTCGCGATATCGCGACGGTCGCGATATCGCGATCGTCGCGATATCGCGCGGTCGCGATATCGCGACCGCGCGATATCGCGACCGTCGCGATATCGTGACAGCGCTCACCATACGCCCTGCAACGAAGGCATACTTACGATAGGTAAAGGTGGAGTTTGACGTGGCCGCCACAACCAAGGGATAACCGCCACGTGGCACCCCTACGTGCCCCCTTTTAAAGAGACCCCGTGGGTCTGTAAAACGACAGATTTTACCGACTACATTAATGAGACAAGCGGTGTTAGCAAAATATCCGAGTTGAGGCCACGCCTCATAACTTCCATGTCAGTGCGAGCCATGTCTCATAATGGTCGGATAAAGATCAAATCTGAGCGGCCCTTGCGGATTTAGGGTTGGACGTTAATATCTCAGAGGCCGAATCCTCTATAAAAACCAACTCGATACGAAGTAACGGACACAGAAGCATTATTAGAAAAGCAACGAAGTGCTGCCAAACTAATACGCCCGACTGCATCCTTTTCGATTCATCTTCTTTTACATCCTTGATACGAAGAACATGAATCCGGATCCATGGATCCATCCATTCGTCGACAAAGCTTAGTGTATTTTTATTTCTTTTACATTATGGTTTTGAATTCTGATTTCAAGCATGTATTCACCGGCTTTTTAACAGTAGATTTCATTATGTTCTCGTTAACTTAGAATCTGCTGTTTTAATCATTTAACAGGTGCTATTAAACGTTTTATTGTTTCTCTGACCGTAGGAAATACAGCAGCAAGCAAAGACTCATCACCGCAAGCGGCGGCAACACTGTAGCCCGCCCATTTTACATGTGGGCATGCGGAAAGAAATTACTGTTCATCTGTTGTAATAAAAAAATCAGACTATTGTAACCGAGTTGGAATTAATATAAAAAGGCGGTGCTCTTACCTTTTGATATGATTACATCCGTGTTATTACATGCATTAAACTAGTTCTGTTTTTATTGCATCTCGGTGTTTTATTTCCGAAATCTCATGCTTTCGGTGGCGATCACGGTGGGACCCGGGTCCACGATTTTATTTTTAGATTAAATCACTAGAGTCTAATTAAATTGCTTGTTAGTGTCTTCCGTGCTCACCCGGGGACGATTACTTATTAGCATTTTCGGAGGTCAAAATCGGAGACATCCAATTTAGGCGAAAAAGAGGTAAGGATTTTTATAGCTCGTCCATATCATTTTTGTTTTTCGAGTCTTCGGGTTATTTCAGTTTGACTGACATTTTAATTTCTTTTATACTTTATTAAAGTAAGGGTAGAAGAATTTTATTCTTAAAATTTTTCTTGCTTTATTTAATTATGTAGCTATCTGTGTGATTATTCATTTAATAATTAACTCTTTTTAATTATTAAAATAAGGTAGAGAAATTTTTCTTAAAGATTTTTCTTGCTTTATTTAATGAAAGATAAGAGGATTATCTACGTAATTATTCTTGCTAATATTTAAAAAAAGGTAAAGGATTTTTTAATTTTGCTAAGGTAGAAAATTTCTTTTCAAAATTCCTACTTGCTGTTTTCCGGTTTGTAGTGTCTGTCTGGCATAGGGAAAGCTTTCTTTTTCGGTTGCTTGTTTCAAATTTGCAAAGTAAAATGAATCCCACACACCACGTGGTACTTTAAACCAAGGCGTTGGTCGTAAAACCCCAACCCTTGAGCAAGACCAAAGGTGGATTCCATTATCACTTTGGCTTGAGATATTGCATCCATTACCTCGATCGCGACTGTTGCTAGACGTAAATCCTGACGAAAGCTGACCGAGTGTAGCTTGGGGTGATTCCCATGCACGCGAGGATAAGTCTTCTATGGTAGGTGTCATAAACAGAGCGATTCCCCTTTCGTACCGCCTATGTTCCACGTACCATCTGCTCTCACGTACCTATAGTCTCCCTCACGTAAGGGCGGGTATATAGAGAGGTTGGTATATCGGTCCGACAAATGGTATATTGAAGGGGCGACCATTTATGGGAGTCATATGAGCCAACATTATGCATTTAAACGTTCTTCCAAAATTGCAAACACAAAACGAAACATCAAAATGCACTAAACCAGTTTAGGACACACTATTTAATCCTTAAAAGAGATAATCACGGTTTTGTGTGTGCGTGTGTTCATTTCTGCTTAGTGTAGACAAAAAAAGACAAATCATCATAAACAAGATAAAATCTGCTTAGACAGTAGAGAGCACCACGATGATGTACACCCGTAGCCAAGCCCAATCAAGGGCGGACGCTGTGGAAGGTGCACAAAGAGAGGGCGCTAGTCGCCTTCCCTTTAACCCCAAGGATTTGGTCATACCACCTTGGCGGCCTGACACACAGGGTAGTCCCCTCCACACCTTAACAGATAAGGACTATGGGGGTACCCCTTCTAGGAGCACTCCTGTTCAACATAGCACTCAACACACATCCTCCCATGAGGGGTACATCCATAGGAGAGCTCCCTTAGATGCTCGTTACGAGCGGTCACCGCGCGATGAAGCGCTGAGTCAACCTAGGGTTCGATGGGAGGAACCACATGGTTACACTATCCCTCCTTCAACCCCTCCAGTTGTCGGGACTACGATGACAAATCCAGAGCACAAAGCTCCTCAGGCAGGCCAAGCCAATTCCGTCCGCCAAATCGTGTTCGCTTATGAAAGAGAGCATGAGGAAGATTCCTACCTTCCTCAAAAACAATACACATCGCGGGAGCAATACGCCTCCGCACCTGCTAGATATAATGGTCACACTCTGAGGCCAGCGCCTCAGATAAATGCCGCTACCCCCATCAGAGAGAGACGGCCTCTAGAGATCTTGGATCACTACGACCAAGATAGATATGTCAGAGAGGTGTCTAACCCTTCTACACATGGGAAGGCAAGACCAACCATCTTAGAATCTGTCAAGCATTTCACGTGTCGGGTGCAACTCACGCAACGTGAGCGAGACCGACTATCGTTAGAGGAACTGTATCATATTAACGAAGAGCGCCTTCAGTACCAGAAAGAGGAGTTGTTCCAACACACTATGCAGGAAAGGACTCCAACCCCTCACACACATAAGACAAAACATTATGAGAGGCACAAATCCAAACCTCCTGAGCAAAATAGGGTAGACCAAATTGACCCGACAGTCGCCAGAAAAGCCGCCCGCCAAGCTCGAACCACGCGGCTTGAGCAAGGTCGTCAGGAGTTAGAATACTTATACATGCAGCGCAAAGCGGATAAGTTGCGCCGAGACGAGTCTCCGTGACCTTATCAAGCATCGCCCCCGATGCCTCCCAGACATGAGCGGGGGGTTAATCTTATAACCAATGATGGGCCCCTTCCTCAGGAACCCACTCAGGTTCATGGGCCACCCTTAGAAATTCATCAAGAAGCCTCTGAGGAATCAAAGCAAGAAGAAGAGAGGGATGAAATGCCCTGTCAAGGCATGGGGGTGCCATCGAGCCACCCCTTCATAGGCCTCAAGTCCCTCAACAAGAACCAACCAAAGAGGAGGAGCTCAAATCCCCTGATACATGCAAAACATTGGAGCACTTAGAGTCGCTAGAGACCAAGATTTTGGAGCTCCCAATGCCCAACTTACATGAGGCTCCTTTTGAAGAGGATCAACCTTTAACCGTAGGTTTACCTGATGATGTAGTCCTCCATGTCTCAGAATCTCCAGATTTTGATGAACTATACACATTGTCCGAAGGTGAGGATGAAACAGAGATAGCTCAAAGCAATCACATACGACAACATCGACATCCCATAAATATCGATGAAGCATGTCAGCAAATAAACATAATACTAGGGCATGAGTGGCGCATAGACCCAGCCCACCGGCATCACATGTCCATCCCACTCCTTGGGGAAGGTCGCGAGCAACTTCCACCCAGAGATATCATAGCACCATCAGTGTCGAAGGCGGACCCTGTCCTCCTATCCGTGCATAAGGCCGATCCATTCGTGCCAATTCCTACAGAGCCAGATCCGGTGCACAAAGATTGTCAAGCTAGGGGTACCTCTATTCCCTGAAGAGCAAGTGGATTACACCAAATGCTCCAAAGGTGTCCATCAACCCTTTGGTCAAACCAAAAAGCTCCAAGGATTATCGCAATCTCTTGGTCAATCCCAAAAATGCTCCAAGGATTCTCACAATCGCTTGGTCAATCCCAAAAGCTCCAAGGATTATCGCAATCGCTTGGTCACCCCAAAGGCTCCAAGATTTTTTCTATCACAATCAAGGATTATCAATGGTCACCCCAAAAGCTCCAAGGATTCTGTAAATCTCTTGGTCACCCCAAAAGCTCCAAGGATTATTGCAATCGGTCAACCCAAAGCTCCAAGGATTATCAGCAATCGCTTAGTAAGACCCAAAAGCTCCAAGGATTATCACAATCGCTTGGTCACCCCAAATGCTCCAAGGATTATCACAATCGCTTGGTCAACCCAAAATGCTCCAAGGATTATCACAATCGCTTGGTCAATCCCACAAAGGCTCCAAGGATTCTTGCAATCGCTTGGTCAAACCCAAATGCTCCAAGGATTCTTGCAATCGCTTGGTCAAATCCCACAAAATGCTCCAAGGATTATCACAATCGCTTGGTCAATCCCAAATGCTCCAAGTTTGCTTGGTCCAAAATGCTTAAGGATTATCGCAATCTGGCCCTAAATGCTCCAAGGTTTACTTGGTCAATCCCAAATGCTCCAAGGATTCTATGTAAGTCGTTGGTCAATCCCACAAAGGCTCCAAGGATTCTTGCAATCGCTTGGTCAATCCCAAAGGCTCCAAGGATTCTTGCAATCGCTTGGTCAATCCCAAATGCTCCAAGGATTATCACAATCGCTTGGTCAATCCCACAAAGGCTCCAAGGATTCTTGCAATCGCTTGGTCAAACCAAAATGCTCCAAGGATTATCACAATCGCTTGGTCAATCCCAAAGGCTCCAAGGATTCTTGCAATCGCTTGGTCAATCCCAAAACGCTCCAAGGATTTCCACAATCACTTGGTCACAAATCAAGAAAATTCAAAAACAACAAAAATCATCAAAAACAACAAAAATTTGTATTTCATTTCTAGGCATACTCAAAATCATCAAATAGAGAATTCTTCTCGCAATTCATCTTCATATTCACCAAAATCAATCCATCAAAAATACAAAAATACATAGCTGCATTCAAGCATTGCATCCATACATTGCATATTCATGGTCGTATAGGTCAAAGGCACCATAGGTTGTCATGGTTCTACTAGTCCATCTTGTTCCACACTGTTCCATCTTACAAAAACAACAAAAACACCATGCACTTTACCACACCAGAGTCAGTGGTCTTTTAATGTATCAAGAGTTTTTCGTGATTCAGTCATCATTTTGCTCTTTAGCAATGAAATGTATCAAGTCAAACAGATTTTACGAAGGTAGAGTTACACTTGCAATACACCTTGTTACGTAACATCCCAACACAAATTAAAACACATAAAAATTCCCGAGTTGTGTGAACGAAGGATGAAACCTGCACGATAATCCAGGTTACCATAAGCGAAACGGTTATCTTGCTCATCCCCCTGTGCGAATGACCCCAAGAATGCTGAGAGTTGGCAAAAGGACAAGCATCCTCCCTACCCAATTCCCTAAGAATCCCAAAGTTGCAAAACGTCAAAAATTTGCAAAATGTCAAAACTTCAAAATTTGACACCCTACAGTGCACATCTCAAAAAGCACAAAGAATAGTGATTATCGTCACTCCATATCCAAATCCCTTGCTCAAGAGAAAAGAAAAATAAATCAAAATAAACAGTGATTATTATCACTATAAAGAGCAAGTATCCCAATACAATTGAAGAAAAGAAGGGAGTTGACCTTGAATCCCTGGAACTCTCGACGATTCCGACAGGTCATGAGGCAAGCCTCAGTACCGGTTTGGTTGATAGCCTATCGGTCACTGGCGGTAAACTTCTCGCATGACGATATATCTATCACATTAACTTGTGTATAGATCAATGTTTGCATGTGGATGAGCTAGCTTATGGTATCCTGGATGACATCGCAGATTAATCTAACTACATACAACAAAGGAGTTAGTGGAGCTAATTAGGTGATCCTCAGTACAGGTTCGGTTGAAAGCCCATCTGGCACTGGCGGTATCCTGACAAATACCACATAAATGAACTCAACTGCACACACGGGGATGTGAAATAACTTGGTCAAAAACAAGTCCGATTCATACCTTGTTCAAAAGTCTTGTAAGATAAAGTACAGTCATGGCTAGTGAGTTAAAACTGTCTGAGTCTCAGAAAACCTTAGCTACATTTCTAAACCAATTGCGCCATTCTTTTCATCCTTGCAATACCATCAAAAAATACAAAAAGAAGAAACACCACATTTGTACATAGCAAAATAATGGAGTTCTAAACAGTCTATGGTGCCATAACCAAATATCACTAAGTCCATACATCCATTTCATTTCTGCATATCACATGCATTTACATTCCTCATGCATCCATCAAACTAAATCAACATACAACATCGGTAATTATCATACCATATGCATCCATCAATATAAAGTAGCATGCATCCACCAACATCAATCATTGTGCATAAAATCATGACATCTACGTAAAGAAAGAAAATCAAAACAACAAAAACATCACAAAAATGCAACACAAAAACATAAGCAATAAGCATTGCCGGACACGAGTGCTCTTGCACTCAACCTCTTGGCATAGAAAATCGATGTCGGGGCTCAAATTCTCATTCTCCTACTTCCCTAAGAAGGCTATCATAGCTGGACCGCTCCACGGGAAGACGGGTTTTTGATGATTTCACCCCATTATGGCATCACCAAAAGGGTTAACACCCACCAAAAATAGGTCCAAATGTCGGGAAATTGCACGTGCTCAAATGGAAAAACATCTAAAGGCACCCTAACCTAAGTCATCTTGGGTCAAGCGACTCGTCGCTTTTCTCACGAAGGTCATTCCCTCATCGATTCGTCGCTTGAGGGGGTAGTCACACTTAGTCACCAATCAACAAGCACACACCCAATCAAGGCAATGACATGCATTCAAAGAATCATTGACAAAGACAATCACGCTCTTGCTTGGGGCAATAAACAAGCAATCATTAAGTTGATCAAATACTTGGCATTCCCGAAGCATGAACACAAGGTTCCCCTGTGGATAAAAGGTTACGCCCTTTGCCTAATCATGACTGATCAATGTCCAAGCTCAAGTCACACCTCACCAAAATAGGTTAACACTTGAAATCAAATTCCTTAGCTCGTCAGAAGCAAGGATTCAAGAATGCATGCCCTTTCCATACTTGGGGCATCAAAAGTTGGTTAGGTTACCAAGAAACCCTAATCATTAGTGCTTTGGTCGTATATTTTTGCTCAGCACTGCGTCACCCGCAGCGCTTCCCAAAAAGGGGCATCTGTAGACACCAAAATAGCACCATTCGATTAAGTGACTACAAACACTGATCGCATGCACATACACAGCTTTCAGGGCAGCCTTTAGAGGTCAAACAGTGGTCTTGGCCACTTGCACGACAGTTCGGAGGGTCAGAAAAGAATCAAAGCAATGTTAGTCATCTTCAAAACAAAGCCTTAACAGAGCCTTAACAAAAGGGGAGCCCAGCCTTGGACGTCGTGAAATCGCGCATCGCGATATCGCGACGCGCGATTCGCGACCGTCGCGATATCGCGCGTCGCGATATCACGACGGTCGTAATCGTCGCGATATCGCACGGTCGCGATATCGCGTCCGCGATATCGCGCCGTCGCGATATCGCGCGGTCGCGATATCACGACCGTCGCAATATCGTGACAGCGCTCACCATACGCCCTGCAACGAAGGCATACTTACGATAGGTAAAGGTGGAGTTTGACATGGCCGCCACAACCAAGGGATAACCGCCACGTGGCACCCCTACGTGCCCCCTTTTAAAGAGACCCCGTGGGTCTGTAAAATGGCGGATTTTACCGACTACATTAATGAGACAAGCGGTGTTAGCAAAATATCCGAGTTGAGGCCACGCCTCATAACTTCCATGTCAGTGCGAGCCATGTCTCATAATGGCCGGATAAAGATCAAATCTGAGCGGCCCTTGCGGATTTAGGGTTGGACGTTAATATCTCAGAGGCCGAATCCTCTATAAAAACCAACTCGATACGAAGTAACGGAGGACAGAAGCATTATTAGAAAAGCAACGAAGTGCTGCCAAACTAATACGCCCGACTACATCCTTTTCGATTCATCTTCTTTTACATCCTTGATACGAAGAACATGAATCTGGATCCATGGATCCACCCATTCGTCGACAAATCTTAGTGTATTTTTAGTTCTTTTACATTATGGTTTTGAATTCTGATTTCAAGCATGTATTCACCGGCTTTTTAACAGTAGATTTCATTCTGTTCTCGTTAACTTAGAATCTGTTGTTTTAATCATTTAACAGGTGCTATTAAACGTTTTATTGTTTCTCTGACCGTAGGAAATACAGGAGCAAGCAAAGACTCATCACCGCAAGCGGCGGCAACACTGTAGCCCGCCCATTTTACATGTGGGCATGCGGAAAGAAATTACTGTTCATCTGTTGTAATAAAAAAATCAGACTATTGTAACCGAGTTGGAATTAATATAAAAAGGCGGTGCTCTTACCTTTTGATATGATTACATCCGTGTTATTACATGCATTAAACTAGTTCTATTTTTATTGCATCTCGGTGTTTTATTTCCGAAATCTCATGCTTTCAATATATATATATATATATATATATATATATATATATTGCACTTCATTTGCATACATTTCATGCAAACACACTATATTAGAACACATTTCATATTGCATTTCATACATTTCATTTCACACATCCCATTCCCATTTCAAATTTCATAATAAGGATCATTTATTAAGTTCAATATTTTACTTGGTCCAATAAAATTATATTGCCTTAATCAAGGGCACCTTCACATCATCATCCATTTTTTCACAAATCCAAATTGTCATTACCAAATATTGCCTAGGTTTTTTCAGTCATGCAGCCACTCCTAGTGTTTTAAGAAACCTTCAAAATACATGTTAAATTCCTTTTAGGACCATCACACATATACAATAATAAAATCTTGCGTTTTGGGAATTGAATCCAAAACATTCTTGAACCAAACACAATTTCATATATTAAAAACATCTTGTGTCAAAGAGGGATAAAACCATCCTTGGTTTAAACCTCGAAGTGAAGAGGGTAATCTTTGCTAGTCCCATCATGCAACATAGTCCACAAAAATGGTGGTTTTCACAACTATCATAGTTGCTTCCCAATCCAAAATATGGAGTAGTAAGAATAGGGTACAATTCCCATCACACTTAGGTTGAGAATCTGATTCCCCAAAGCTCTAAATATTTAACATCACACACCACTGATCATTGGGTTGTAAGGATCATACTGCATTTCCAATCAAACGGTTAGGTAGTCATACCCAAAACTTAAGATATCAAAACATAAATTGTGGACTATGGAGTTAACCTCCACTAAAGCTATAGATGCTTGACTAGCAGTGGAGTATGCTCATGCATGGTGACACATCTCTTTTAAAGAGACCTTTGACCACACATAAGGAAAATCTAGCTTCTTGGCTTCATCCATAATAGGTTTACCCAATTCAATCAATATGAGTTAATAAACTCACTTACACACACATTGGTTCTTGATTGCCTCGAGTCATTACCATGCTCTTGATTCGGAGAATGAATTCACTGCACACATGTTGGACATTTTGAGGAATATTAGTTGTCATTGATGTCAAAAGGTTCTAAGAAGGATTGCATTTTGATTGGTTCGTCAAAAGGTTCTAAGAAGGATTACATTTTTATTGGTTCCAAAATAGCTTTATGTAAAGCATGATTTAAATGGTTTTTCTCAAAACCATTGATGGCAAAATAAAAGGTTTTTCTTAAAACCTATGGAGAGGCCTAAGGAATTAAATTAATTATAATTAGTTATAATAATATATGTATATATTAATTTGTAATTTAATTTAATAGTCCTTTTGGTTATTAAATTAATTATAACTTAATTATATTAATTAATATTATTATTTATTGAGAGCTTGAGGGAAGAAAGTAGAGAGGGGAGGGCTCTGGTCCCTCCCCTGCTCCCCCTCCCATGGCTCCTGGTTCCTGGCTCAACCCAGGTCATCCCTCCCGGGGAGTGGTTGTTTGCAGATGATCTCCTGGGGGAGATCCTTCTCCACTATCTGTGTCCCTCCCGGTCGGCTAGGGTTTCCTTGGTTGTTTTTTGGACTGGTGCTTCCCAGGGATCCCTGTTTGGTTGGGGATCCCTTCCATTTTTCCCTTAGGCTTCCCCTTGGGGTTTTTTGTAGGTTATTCACGTGGATCTGGTCCCCTGCGTTTCTCGGTGCGGTGGAGGTGACGGTTTAGGGTTTGGACAGCTTCCCCCTTTTTCTTGTGAATCCTCGACGGGCTTTGTGCTTGGACGGGATTCTTGGTCCCTGTTGTTGGGATCCTCTTATGTTTTCCTGGGGCGGGTTCCTTGTGGTGCAACTCTCTGGTCACTTCCTGATGGGCTGGATCCTCTTTGTGCTGGCTGTCGGCTTCCTGCAGGATGGCTCTCGCTGAACGAAATGTTTTCCTGGTGGGCGGCTGGTTTCTCCACAGGGCGGGATCCGCCAAATTCGCCGGTTTTCCCGCGAGGCGGGATCTTTTCTTTTCTGCTCGGATGACGGGATTTCCCTGTTGCTTCCCGCTAGGTGGGACTATTTGTGGTGGTTTTGACTGCTTCCCGCGAGGCGGGATTTTATTGTAACGGTTTTTCTTTGCTTCCTGTTGGGCGGGATCTTCTCGATGGTGGTTTTTGGCTACTCCCCGCTGGGTGGGATCTCCAAAACTACTTTCTTTCTTATTTGTTTGTTTCCCGCTGAGAGGGATTGTTTCATGCTTACTGTTACCGCTAGGCGGGATTTCTGTTTTGGTGTTCGGTTTCAAGGGATTGATGCCCTAGGCCCATTGCTTATGTAATCAGTTTTTGGGATCCTTGTTAAAACCCTTTGTAAATACAAACACTACTTACCAAAAAAAAAAATTATTATTTATTAATTTATAATTTAATTAAATTACCTTATGGTAAGGTTGGCAAAGTTTAAATTTAAATTGCAATTGTCTTTTCCCACCGATGTCATCAAATTTTATGGAGCATCGATATCTAAGTCAAATTGTGGATTTCATGTATAAATTTCATGCCAAAGGGGCATTCAAACCTTACCTTCTTTGATTAATATTCAAGCGATCAAGCATAGTTTATTTTGTGCAAATCGTTGAGGAAGAAGACAAGAATCATTTCATATTTTAGCACCAGGAATAAGACTAGTGGGGAGGGCCTAAGACCTCACTCCCATTGAATAGTGTGGTCCATTGGAAGCATGTATTTTGTGAGAGAGTTTGGAGTGGAAGTGACCACGATCAATTCACGTGGAGGTTGTTGGAGTGTTTGTCTTGAGTATCATGGTGGAAATATTTTGGCATGCACTTTTTAGAGCACTAGGCTTGGGAAGAAGGAGCATGTTGTGCTCTTATCCTTCTAAGCATATGCCTAGCACACGCGGTTATCAAGCCCATGGCTAGGGTGCACGAGGAGGTAGTGGTTGTGGGTTTGAATCCCACAAGTGGCAAAGGTACTTTTAATTAAATATTTTTATTTTCCTAATGTTTTTCTTAAGGTGCTATTTGGAGTTATAAGGGTGTATGAAATGTTGCTTGCTTGGTAATTAATTTATGTTATTGGAGTTATAAGGAAAGTGGATTTGATTTTTGCCAAAGTTCTTTTTGCCATTAAATCTAATTAAAGAGGTTTTTGAGTTAATTTTGGTGGATGTTAAATTTATTTTAATTGGGAGATTATAAGGTGTTATTGGACAAATATTTTATGTATGTTGATGGTTGTTTCTAAAGATGGAGTGATAAGGTGTATTTGAGTTTTTGTATTATATTGTGAGAGATATTTATCTTCTAACCTCTTTGAGTTTGGTATAGAAGTTTTTGTGGTTCTGGCATCATCAAGAAAAGGTATGAGCACATTATTCCATAGTTGAGTTGATTGATTGGTTTTCTAAAAATAAGTTTGGAGTGAAAAGGAATTGATTAGGGCTTCCTCATTGAGTGTGTTTGAGTTAATGCTTCAAGGTTTTCTAGAATAAATATTTATTATTAAAAACTTGTTTTATAAGCATTGTTGTTGAAGTCATTGGTTGATCAAAAAACTAGGGTTTGAAAAGAACATGAGTATCATTATTATGTGAGAGTTGTTTTGTAAGCATTGTTGTTGAAGTGAGTTTTTGAGTTAAGAACTTGAACTAAGGTTTGAAAAGAACATGAGTACCATTGTTATGTGAGATTGGTTGTTGAGCATTATTGGAAATATTTTGAGTTGGTTTTTATATACTTGGACTAGGGTTTGTAAGGAAGGATTGTTTCATTGAGTGATTGGTTGAGTAGAGTTGGTTGAGCCTAGTCAAGTGGATGTGTGAGGTGATTGTTCAAGTTCCATAAAATAAACTATTCTATATTCTGAATTGAATTGAGAAAGTGATTGAGTTGAAGCATATTGAATCTCTAACAATTCTTTGTATGTTTTTGAAAGAGTGATTGAAAGTGTTTGAGCATTGTGATGAGTATAGAGTATAATAAGTCTCTAACAATTATCTTTATATTTCTATGAGATTGGACAATTTCTAGTGTGGACTTGTTGAGTAGATTTTAGGTAAGTCTTTGAGAAGACTAGTGGAAATATTTGATTAAGCTTTTGTGGAAGCTTACAATACAGATAAATTTTGTTAAGTCCTAGAGAGGACTTCTTGAGAAAATTTGGTTAAGTTCTTGAGAGGACTTATTGAGTAGATTTGGTTAAGTTCTTAAGAGGACTTATTGATCAGATTTGGTTAAGTACTTGAAAGGACTTATTGAGTAGATTTGATTAAGTTCTTGAGAGGACTTATTGAGCAGATTGGACAAGTTATAGAGAGGACTTTTAGACTGATTGGTGTGAGCTTTTGTGAAATATTACAAGGAATATTTGAGATAAGTCTTTGAGAAGGCTTGAGAGTAGATTTCATTGATTTGTTAAAACCTTGAGTTAAGTTTTGGGGTAGATCCAACAAAGTTGATTGATTGATTTGTTCAAACCTTGAGTTAAGGTTTGGGGCATATCCAACAGATTTGATTTGAGATTGAGTCAATCTTTGAGTTAAGGCTTTAGGATAGATATTTAGGACTTATTTGTGCTAGATCGAGGGACTATGTTTAGTACATATTTGAGGACAGATTTTGGTGCAAATTTGAGGACATATTTGTGCTAGAACAAAGATAGAGATTGAGGACAGATTTATGTTAAATTGATGGACTATGTTTACTACAAATTTGATATATAGCTGAGTGCAATATTTGGAGGTGACATAGTATATAGGATGATAGTCTCTAGTGGATAGAGATCCATCATCCAAGGCAGTGAGGATAGGTCTTCTGAGTGAGGACAAGATTCTTCAGCGGATAGATATCCATTTGCCAGTGTAGTGGAGGCAGTAGTTCTTCTAGAAGATCACCAGCTAGAGCAAAAGGAGAAAGGAGTTCTCTTATGGATAGAGATCCATGAACTTGATTAATGGGATTGGTATCTCCTTTGTATATAAGTCCATAAACATTGTAATAGGAAAAGGATTCCCAAGAGATTTTTTGAGAAAATTTTAGCAAAATATTTTCTTCGTGGAGTAGCCCACATTAGGTGGACCATGTAAATTGTGGTGTCTCTATTGTATGTGGTGATTTTTGCATTGCTTTAATTACTGATATTGATATTTCTATATTTACATTGCATAATATTGATTGGGAAAGAAAAATTAAAAAGTACTCTTATACTGTTCACCCCCCCTCTCAGTATAAGCTTGTGTTCTTCAATTGATATCAGAGCGGGTTCCTTCGAAAGAGTTTAATAGCTTGAAGTAAAATCTAACAAGAACACAATGGATTATAATAATGGACCTTCAAATAATTTAGTACTAGTATTTGATGGAAGTGATTATGTATATTGGATTTTGAGAATGAATATCTACTTGAACGTGCTTGGCAATGAAGTTTTGTAAGTAGTTGAAAATGGATACGACCCCTTAGTTGATCCATCTGTGCTTGGACGGGATTCTTGGTCCCTATTGTTGGGATCCTCTTATGTTTTCCTGGGGCGGGTTCCTTGTGGTGCAACTCTCTGGTCACTTCCTGATGGGCTGGATCCTCTTTGTGCTGGCTGTCGGCTTCCTGCAGGATGGCTCTCGTTGAACGAAATGTTTTCCTGGTGGGCGGCTGGTTTCTCCACAGGGCGGGATCCGCCAAATCCGCCGGTTTTCCCGCGAGGCGGGATCCTTTCTTTTCTGCTGGTTTCTCGGATGACGGGATTTCCCTGTTGCTTCCCGCTAGGTGGGACTATTTGTGGTGGTTTTGACTGCTTCCCGCGAGGCGGGATTTTATTGTAACGGTTTTTCTTTGCTTCTCGTTGGGCGGGATCTTCTCGATGGTGGTTTTTGGCTACTCCCCGTTGGGTGGGATCTCCAAAACTACTTTCTTTCTTATTTGTTTGTTTCCCGCTGAGAGGGATTGTTTCATGCTTACTGTTACTGCGAGCGGGATTTGCATTTTGGTGTTCAGTTTCAAGGGATTGATGCCCTAGGCCCATTGCTTATGTAATCAGGTTTTGGGATCCTTGTTAAAACCCGCTGTAAATACAAACACTACTTACCAAAAAAAAAAATTATTATTTATTAATTTATAATTTAATTAAATTACCTTATGGTAAGGTTGGCAAAGTTTAAATTTAAATTGCAATTGTCTTTTCCCCACCGACGTCATCAAATTTTGTGGAGCACCGACGTCTAAGTCAAATGGTGGATTTCATGTATAAATACCATGCCAAAGGGGCATTCAAACCTTACCTTCTTCGATTAATATTCAAGCGATCAAGCAGAGTTTATTTCGTGCAAATCGTTGAGGAAGAAGACAAGAATCGTTTTGTCTTTTAGCACCAGGAAGAAGACTAGTGGGGAGGGCTTAAGGCCTCACTCCCATTGGACAGTGTGGTCCATTGGAAGCACGCATTTTGTGAGAGCGTTTGGAGTGGAAGTGACCACGATCAATTCACGTGGAGGTTGTTGGCATGTTTGTCTTGAGCATCGTGGTGGAAATATTTTGGCATGCACTTTTTAAAGCACTAGGCTTGGGAAGAAGGAGCATGTTGTGCTCTTAGCCTTCCAAGCGTGTGCCTAGCACACGCGGTGGTCAAGCCCATGGCTAGGGTGCACGAGGAGGCAGTGGTTGTGGGTTTGAATCCCACAAGTGGCAAAGGTACTTTTAATTAAATATTTTTATTTGCCTAATGTTTTCCTAAGGTGTTATTTGGAGTTATAAGGGTATATGAAATGTTGCTTGCTTGGTAATTAATTTATGTTATTGGAGTTATAAGGAAAGTGGATTTGATTTTTGCCAAAGTTCTTTTTGCCATTAAATCTAATTAAAGAGGTTTTTGAGTTAATTTTGGTGGATGTTAAATTTATTTTAATTGGGAGATTATAAGGTGTTATTGGACAAATATTTTATGTATGTTGATGGTTGTTTTTAAAGATGGAGTGATAAGGTGTAATTGAGTTTTTGCATTACATTGTGAGAGAGATTTATCTTCTAACCTCTTTGAGTTTGGCATAGAAGTGTTTGTGGTTATGGCATTTTTGAGGTTCTTTCATCATCAAGAAAAGGTATGAGCACATTATTCCATAGTTGAGTTGATTGATTGGTTTTCTAAAAATAAGTTTGGAGTGAAAAGGAATTGATTAGGGCTTCCTCATTGAGTGTGTTTGAGTTAATGCTTCAAGGTTTTCTAGAATAAAGAGTTGTTATTAAAAACTTGTTTTATAAGCATTGTTGTTGAAGTCATTGGTTGAGCAAAGAACTAGGGTTTGAAAAGAACATGAGTATCATTGTTATGTGAGAGTTGTTTTGTAAGCATTGTTGTTGAAGTGAGTTGTTGAGTCAAGAACTTGAACTAAGGTTTGAAAAGAACATGAGTATCATTGTTATGTGAGATTGGTTGTTGAGCATTGTTGGAAATATTTTGAGTTGGTGTTTATATACTTGGACTAGGGTTTGTAAGGAAGGATTATTTCATTGAGTGATTGGTTGAGTAGAGTTGGTTGAGCCTAGTCAAGTGGATGTGTGAAGTGATTTTTCAAGTTCCATAAAATAAACTATTCTATATTCTGAATTGAATTGAGAAAGTGATTGAGTTGAAGCATATTGAGTCTCTAACAATTCTTTGTATGTTTCTGAAAGAGTGATTGAAAGTGTTTGAGCATTGTGATGAGTATAGAGCATATTGAGTCTCTAACAATTCTCTTTATGTTTCTATGAGATTGGACAAGTTCTAGTGTGGACTTGTTGAGCAGATTTGAGGTAAGTCTTTGAGAAGACTTGTGGATAGATTTGAGTAAGCTTTTGTGGAAGCTTACAATACAGATTGAGAGCAAATTTGGTTAAGTCCTAGAGAGGACTTATTGAGCATATTTGGTTAAGTTCTTGAGAGGACTTATTGAGCAGATTTGGTTAAGTTCTTGAGAGGACTTATTGAGCAGATTTGGTTAAGTTCTTGAGAGGACTTATTGAGCAGATTTGGTTAAGTTCTTGAGAGGACTTATTGAGCAGATTGGACAAGTTCTAGAGAGGACTTGTAGACTGATTGGTGTGAGCTTTTGTGAAAGATTACAAGGAATATTTGAGATAAGTCTTTGAGAAGGCTTGAGAGTAGAGTTGATTGATTGATTTGTTCAAACCTTGAGTTAAGGTTTGGGGCAGATCCAACAGAGTTGATTTGAGATTGAGTCAAGCTTTGAGTTAAGGCTTGAGGACAGATATTGAGGACTGATTTGTGCTAGACCGAGGGACTATGTTTAGTACATATTCGAGGATAGATTTTGGTGCAGATTTGAGGACATATTTGTGCTAGACCAAAGATAGAGATTGAGGACATATTTGTGCTAGACCGATGGACTATGTTTAGTACATATTTGAGACAGAGCTGAGTGCAAGCTTTGGAGGTGACATAGTATAGAGGATGATAGTATCTAGTGGATAGAGATCCATTAGCCAGGGCAGTGAGGATAGGTCTTCTGAGTGAGGACAAGAGTCTTCAGTGGATAGAGATCCATTAGCCAGTGTAGTAGAGGCAGTAGTTCTTCTAGAAGATCACCAACCAGAGCAAGAGGAGAAAGGAGTTCTCCTATGGATAGAGATCCACGAACTTGATTTAGGGGATTGGTATCTCCTTTGGATAGAGGTCCATAAACATTGTAATAGGGAAAGGATTCCCAAGAGATTTATTGAGAAAATTTTAGTGAAATATTTTCTCCGTGGAGTAGCCCACATTGGGTGAACCACGTAAATTGTGGTGTCTCTATTGTGTGTGGTGATTTGTGCATTGCTTTGATTACTGCTATTGATATTGCTATATTTACATTGCATAATATTGATTGGGAAAGAAAAAGTAAAAAGTGGTCTTATACTGTTCACCCCCCTCTCAGTATAAGCTTGTGTTCTTCAATTGGTATCAAAGCGGGTTCCTTCGAAAGAGTTTAATAGCTTGAAGGAAAAGCTAACAAGAACACAATGGATTCTAAGAATGGACCTTCAAATAATTTAGTACCAGTATTTTATGGAAGTGATTATGTATATTGGAGTTTGAGAATGAAGATCTACTTGAAGGCACTTGGCAATGAAGTTTGGGAAGCAGTTGAAAATGGATACGACCCCTCAGTTGATCCACCTATAGATAAGGAAGGTAAGCTTCTACAACATTACAATTCAAAAGCAATGAATGCACTTTTGAGAGGTTTGCATAGAACAAAATCAATAAAAGTTATGCATTGTCAAGATGCAAAAGGAATGTGGGATAAGTTGCAAAATATATATGAAGGAGATAAAGGTGTCAAGAAAGCAAAGATACAAAATCTCAAAGGACAACTTGAAGAGTTAAGAATGAAGAATGAGGAAAATATTAGTACTTATCTACTTCGAGTTGATGAGGTTGTTAATGCTATGCAAGGACTTGGAATGAAGGTTGATGAATCAAATATTTGTGATAAGATCTTAAGGTCTCTTCCAACAAGGTTTAGTGAAAATATTTCAGCTATAGAAGAATCAAATGATGGTGATTCTTTGACAAGAGATATGTTGCTTGGTATTCTTACAGCTTTTGAGATGAGAACAAAAGAACCTATTCCCCAGAAGGAAGCAGCCTTCAAAGCAATAAAAAAGACAAAGGGTAAGAAGTCAAAATCAAGCAATGAGTCATCTAGTGATGAAGAAGCTAATTATGGTAGAAGGGATAAGGATTCTAGAAGATCTAGAGATCTAAAATCTGTTAAATATTTCAATTGTGGAAAGTATGGTCATTATGCAACAAATTTTCAAGAAGCTAAGAATAACAATGGTGAAGAGAAACAGGATCACAAAATATGGAATCAAAAAGATACAGGCACCAAAATAAAAGCAAGGATGGACAAAGTAGACAAGGAAAGAAGTTCTTTCAAAGGCAAAAGAGGAGCTACTATGCGGATAAGGCAAGTAAGTACTCAAGTGATAGTGATGCTAGTTTTTTAGATAATGATAGAGATGAAGTCCTATTTATGATTGAAGAAAAGGAAGTTCAAAAAAGGGCACCAATGATTCTCAAGTGTTTTAGATGTGGTAAATTTGGACATCTTGAATATAGTTGTACAAGGAATGGTTATAGTTTCAGTGATGATGAATATGAGGATGCACTTGAAGGACCAGAAGAGAATATTCTAATGGCACTAGAAGAAGAAGAAAATGACCCTATAGAAGACAAGCCAAAAGAAAATGATGATATGGACAAAGGTAAACAAATAGAGGAATATTCAGATAAATATGGATATGATCTCAAGGGAGAACTTATCTATGCCCTTGACATAGTGAAGAAGGTAAGAAAGCAAAACTCTAAACTTGAAATTCAGTTTCAAGAATGTGATGAAGAGAGAAGGATGCTTATAGAGGATCTAGAAAAATCAAAGGCTAAGACAAAGAAGTTCAAGGATAAGTTAGAAGCAAAGATCTTAGAATGTGAAAAGTTAGCACAAGAAGTGGCACTACTAAGGGAAGATTTAGAAGACTCCAAAGTCAAGCTAAAAGGGTTCAAAAATAGCTCAAAGAACTTGGATAAGTTCATCAAGATACAAAAGCCTACATCAAGCAAAACAGGTCTTGGATTTGAACAAGGACAGAAGAAATGGGAAGGAAAGTCAACCTCAAGTTCTGGAGGAGAAGAAACTTCAGATGAAGACACTTCAGAAGAAGGCAGTGTAAGAGAAAGTGAGACATCCGAGGGTGAGTTGGACAACAGAAAGTTCAACAAGAACAGGAACAATGCACAAAGAAGATACAGATGGAACAACAATCAGAATAGGTCAAGAGAGACTAAGAGACCAATGAGGTCAAGACAAGAAAACTTCAATGGAAGATGTTTTTCATGTCACAGGTTTGGGCACATGGTTTCACAGTGTAGGACACATGAAAGACAGGAATATGGGAATAGATAACTTTTCCATGGGTATTGCTACTCATGTAATCAGTTTGGTCACAAGGCAATGAATTGCAGGGTTCATGACAGAAGAGGATATGGCTTCACTAGGAGAAATCCTAAGACATTTGCACCTCCAAGGAATAATAATATTAAGTGTTATAAGTGCAATAATGATGGTCACACAACAAAGTGGTGTAGAGCAGATATTCCATAATCAAGTATGAACATGAACAGAAACAAGAACAGGAACATGGATATGAATAGGAACAAGAATATGGAACAGGAACAGGAACATGGATATGAAAGGAATATGGATATGAATAGGAACAAGAACATGGATATGAATAGGAACAAGAATATGGATATGAACAGGAACATGAACATGGACATGGAAAGGAAAAGTCAGAGGAATCAGAAGGATCAGATAAGAATAAAAGAAGACAAAGGTAAAGACCAGTGTTTTCTGGGAGTAGAAATACTCCCACCCCAGAATTAACCATCTCATGAGGAGGTGGGGGAGGGGCTAAGCTAAGAGGCTCATTCTTAGCCCCAAGCCCCAAAGGTGACCCTTTGCCATTGATGTCAAAGGGGGAGAGATTTGAGTAAGGGGGAGAGATTTGGTATTTGAGCAACAAGGAGAGATTTGAGCCAGGGGGAGCAATGTCCTAGGGGGAGCAGAAACTAGGAAAGGTTAAGTTTTTGGTAAAAAGAGTTTGGGTTGCCATCAATGACAAAGGGGGAGATTGTTGGACATTTTGAGGAATATTAGTTGTCATTGATGTCAAAAGGTTCTAAGAAGGATTGCATTTTGATTGGTTCCAAAAGAGCTTTATGTAAAGCATGATTTAAATGGTTTTTCTCAAAACCATTGATGGCAAAATAAAAGGTTTTTCTTAAAACCTATGGAGAGGCCTAAGGAATTAAATTAATTATAATTAATTATAATAATTTAATTATATATTAATTTGTAATTTAATTTAATAGTCCTTTTGGTTATTAAATTAATTATAACTTAATTATATTAATTAATATTATTATTAATTAATTTATAATTTAATTAAATTACCTTAAGGTAAGGTTGGCAAAGTTTAAATTTAAATTGCAATTGTCTTTTCCCCGTCGACGTCATCAAATTTCGTGGAGCACCGACGTCTAAGTCAAATGGTGGATTTCGTGTATAAATGCCATGCCAAAGGGGCATTCAAACCTTACCTTCTTCGATTAATATTCAAGCGATCGAGCAAAGTTTATTTCATGCAAATCGTTGAGGAAGAAGACAAGAATCATTTTGTCTTTTAGCGCCAGGAAGAAGACTAGTGGGGAGGGCTTAAGGCCTCACTCCCATTGGACAGTGTGGTCCATTGGTAGCATGCATTTTGCGAGAGCGTTTGGAGTGGAAGTGACCACGATCGATTCACATGGAGGTTGTTGGTGTGTTTGTCTTGAGCGCCATGGTGGAAATATTTTGGCATGCACTTTTTAAAGCACCAGGCTTGGGAAGAAGGAGCACGTTGTGCTCTTAGCCTTCCAAGCGTGTGCCTAGCGCACACGATGGTCAAGCCCGTGGCTAGGGTGCACGAGGAGGCAGTGGTTGTGGGTTCGAATCCCACAAGTGGCAAAGGTACTTTTAATTAAATATTTTTATTTGCCTAATGTTTTTCTTAAGGTGTTATTTGGAGTTATAAGGGTATATGAAAGGTTGCTTGCTTGGTAATTAATTTATGTTATTGGAGTTATAAGGAAAGTGGATTTGATTTTTGCCAAAGTTCTTTTTGCCATTAAATCTAATTAAAGAGGTTTTTGAGTTAATTTTGGTGGATGTTAAATTTATTTTAATTGGGAGATTATAAGGTGTTATTGGATAAATATTTTATGTATGTTGATGGTTGTTTTTAAAGATGGAGTGATAAGGTGTAATTGAGTTTTTGCATTACATTGTGAGAGAGATTTATCTTCTAACCTCTTTGAGTTTGGCATAGAAGTGTTTGTGGTTGTGGCAGATATTTGAGGTTCCTTCATCATCAAGAAAAGGTATGAGCACATTCTTCCATAGTTGAGTTGATTGATTGGTTTTCTGAAAATAAGTTTGGAGTGAAAAGGAATTGATTAGGGCTTCCTCATTGAGTGTGTTTGAGTTAATGCTTCAAGGTTTTCTGGAATAAAGAGTTGTTATTAAAACCTTGTTTTATAAGCATTGTTGTTGAAGTCATTGGTTGAGCAAAGAACTAGGGTTTGAAAAGAACATGAGTATCATTGTTATGTGAGAGTTGTTTTGTAAGCATTGTTGTTGAAGTGAGTTGTTGAGTCAAGAACTTGAACTAAGGTTTGAAAAGAACATGAGTATCATTGTTATGTGAGATTGGTTGTTGAGCATTGTTGGAAATATTTTGAGTTGGTGTTTATATACTTGGACTAGGGTTTGTAAGGCAAGGATTGTTTCATTGAGTGATTGGTTGAGTAGAGTTGGTTGAGCCTAGTCAAGTGGATGTGTGAAGTGATTGTTCAAGTTCCATAAAACAAACTATTCTATATTATAAATTGAATTGAGAAAGTGATTGAGTTGAAGCATATTGAGTCTCTAACAATTCTCTATATGTTTCTGAAAGAGTGATTGAAAGTGTTTGAGCATTGTGATGAGTATAGAGCATATTGAGTCTCTAAAAATTCTCTTTATGTTTCTATGATATTGGACAAGTTCTAGTGTGGACTTGTTGAGCAGATTTGAGGTAAGTCTTTGAGAAGACTTGTGGATAGATTTGAGTAAGCTTTTGTGGAAGCTTACAATACAAATTGAGAGCAAATTTGGTTAAGTTCTTGAGAGGACTTATTGAGAAGATTTGGTTAAGTTCTTGAGAGGACTTATTGAGAAAATTTGGTTAAGTTCTTGAGAGGACTTATTGAGAAAATTTGGTTAAGTCCTAGAGAGGACTTATTGAGTAGATTTGGTTAAGTCCTTGAGAGGACTTATTGAGCATATTTGGTTAAGTTCTTGAGAGGACTTATTGAGTAGATTGGACAAGTTCTAGAGAGGACTTGTAGACTGATTGGTGTGAGCTTTTGTGAAAGCTTACAAGGAAAATTTGAGATAAGTCTTTGAGAAGGCTTGAGAGCAGAGTTGATTGATTGATTTGTTCAAACCTTGAGTTAAGGTTTGGGGCAGATCCAACAGATTTGATTGATTGATTGATTCAAACTTTGAGTTAAGGTGTTGGTTCATCTTTCATACACACCCCATGAAGAATGAGCATAAAATACCAATAACACTTATACGAGATAAATCCCACTCACTTTAGGATCTTGTTGGTTATCCAAGGTGTGAGTTACAGAGTTGGGTCGAATGGCTATTCACTCTTTTCTACTTCTGGAATAGTTTCAAGTAGACTATTTGTTACCTTACAATGGGTTTGACCTTTGTTCAATAATGTTTAGCGGTTGTTATCTTTGTTGACTATCATATTTACAATGAGTTCTTTGATATAGCTCTTTATGCTTTAGCAGATTAAATAAAAGACAAATTTGAAAGAAAATAAAAAAATGGATCATTTAACGGTGGAACAAAGAGAGTAGAGTAGGGTAGAAGAGAGAAGCTTATCTAACTTAGTTTCAAAATCAAAACTACCAATTTTAGTTACACTATTAAGATTCACAATAAAACCAATCAAAGAGGAAGGTGTCCAGCTTTCTAAGATCACATTTTACGAAGAGCATAAGATGGAGATGACACAGATCTAAAAGAAAACCATAAATAGAAGGGAAGTCGGTATCAACTGGTATCTCTCACCAGTAACCTAGCTCGCGTAGTGAGGATAGAGCAATTAGAACAGACCTAAACCTTAAATCTTTAATTTTCCTTAGCATACAACAAATGGAATGAAGCCTAGTAGCATATTCAATCTTGATAACATAGATTTACAACTAAAATAAATAAACCTTAGTGAGATGAAAATAAAATAAGATGCACTTATCGCAATCCAAAATATATTAGGCTCCTGGCCATGCTATCACAGAAAAATGATGTCACACCAACCCCAGGTACAAAATAAAGCATTCAAACAAGATTTGTAGGAAATTGCTAAAATGTCTTTTATTCTAAGTTTTCACATCCGGACTTTACATTCAAAAGAAGTATATATAGACTCAGGACAGACCTTGATCTTTTCAAAAATATCTTCTTCCAAATATCTAAATCTTATCATAAAAATCCCACCACCGAGGCTTTACAATATAAGGCATTTTTATATAGAGTTTTTGATAAGCCCTAATCACTCTAAAAATCTTTGTGTGGATCTTGCCATAAATGGAGAATATAAGGCTTGGTTTCATCCTCATCAAATGGACATCACACGTAAATGTATCTTCATCTTTCGGTAAGCCGTCAGAGCATCTCATTAATTCCTCTATAAAATCTGGATGAGTCATTGACTTCCTAGGCCTTCTATCCTTGCACAACTACATTTGTTTGGTTCGAGTTGAAATTCTCTATCCACCATTACTTTTGCCATAAATTGTAGAAGATAAGACTTGGTTTCATACTCATCAAATGGACGTCATGTGTAAATGTATCTTCATCTCTCGATAAGTCGTCAGAGCATCTCATTAATTCCTCTACAAAATTTGGATGAGTCACTGACTTCCTAGGCCTTCTATCCTCGCACAATCGCCTTTATCTGGTTCATGTTGAAATTCTCTACCCACCATTACTTTTGCCATAAATTTTTCTGGCAAATGTATCCACCAGCAAATTCCTTAAAGTTTTTATTTGCTACTAGATCTGCAAAATCTGGATGGATCAAAAATTCCCAGCATCTCCTATTTCCATCTGACGGTCCTCGCTTGATTTGTGCTGAAATTTAGGTTTGTCCATATTTATCGTCATTAGTTCTACCCATAAATGTAACTATCGGATCACTTTCTGCAAAAGAAAAGCAAAGATTAGAACTTTTTAATTAATTAATTTTTTTCGTTTAAATATTTCTAGGATTTGGACTATGTCAAAAAGCTTCCACTTCCTTTGGATGGGTGATGAAAAATCTAAAGAAGGGCCAAATTTTGCAAAATGAATATAAATCCAAAATGCCATATCAAGCAATTAGCCTTCATAATAATTCAAAACTTTAATGGACTTTAAAATATTTTAGGGAAAAATTAAATTTGAGTGAAAGTCCGACATGTAATGAGCATTAGGGTTTGATTTCCTTCTTCCAAGCTCATATTCTCATGAAATTAAAACATGTCGCGATATTGTGACATTTCCCTCAAGTTACTTCTTCCTTGCTTGTGCCTTCACGAAAATGGAACATGTCACGATATCGTGACATTTCCCTCAATTCATTATTTCCAAGCTTGTGCCCTTGCAAAAAATGGAACATGTCACAAAAATGGAACATGTCGCGATTTCGCGACATTTTCCTCAATTCATTTCTTTAAAAGCTTACGCCCTCGTGAAAATGAGACAAGTTCAAAAATGGAATATGTCGTGATATCGCGACATTTCCTTCAAGATTCTCTTCCAAGCTTGTGCCCTCGCAAAAATGAGACATTTCGTGAAAATGGAACATGTCACGTTTTCACAACATTTTCCTCAATTCATTTCTTCCAAGCTTGTGCCCTCGCAAAAATGGAAAATGTCACGATTTTGTGACATTTTCCTTAATTCATTTCTTCCAAGCTTGCGCCCTCGAAAAAATGGAACATGTCATGAAAATAGAACATGCCGCGATTTCACAACATTTTCCTCAATTCATTTCTTCCAAGCTTGCACCCTCGCAAAAATGGAACGTCACTAAAATGGAACATGTCATGATTTTGTGACATTTCCCTCAAGCTTCTCTTCCAAGATTGTGCCCTCATGAAAATGAGACAAGTCTGAAAATGGAACATGTCACGATATCATGACATTTCCCTCAATTCATTTCTTCCAAGCTTGTGCCCTCGCGAAAATGAGACAAGTCCGAAAATGGAACATGTCGCGATATCGCAACATTTCCTTCAATTCATTTCTTCCAAGCTTGTGCCCTCGTGAAAATGAGACAAGTCCAAAAATGGAACATGTCATGATATCACGACATTTCCCTCAATTCATTTCTTCCAAGCTTGCGCCCTCACGAAAATGAGACAAGTCCAAAAATGGAACATGTCGTGATATCGCGACATTTCCCTCAAGCTTTTCTTTCACTTTGCAAATTCTCCAAAAATTGTAGGTTGACTCCAGTGACTTTTTCCATCTGTATTTGGCATTTTTACATATTGGTGAAGGATCTTCCTTACTTAGAAATGATTTTAAACTTTGAAAAATGAATTTTAAATTGCTCAAGAATGGTCAGCTTCACATGGTGTAGAAAAATGATGAAAATTCAAAGTGCCCATAATTTGATGAAACTTTACAAACATCTAAGTAAGACCAAAGGGTATCCAAATCTGCAAATGGAATTTTAAAATTCATCACGGATTAAGAGAAAATGCATTTAGAAGTTTGCTGGCCAAAAATAGAAACTGCTAAAATCTCTGAAATGATTAATATGAGTTAATACATTTAACATGCAAAATTTCAGAAATTTTAAATTGAAATCAATGCCATATGCAAGCCTACTTGGAAACTTTAATGTAGGTAAAATTTGAAAAATATGCAAGCAAAATTTGGAATTAAACCCTGAAAAACTCAAGAGGGTCCGTGCGAAAAAATAAAAATTAAATATTTTCAAAGGATTGAATTTCATTTTTTTTAGTGGGGGTTTTTTGCTTCTCAAAATAAGGTTTGGGGTAGGTCTAGTAGAGTTAATTTGAGATTGATTCAAGCTTTGAGTTAAGGCTTGAGGACAGAGATTGAGGACTGATTTGTGCTATACCAAGGGACTATGTTTAGTATAGATTTGAGGATAGAGTTTGGTGCAGATTTGAGGACATATTTGTGCCAGACAAGATATAGATATTGAGGATAGATTTGTGCTAGACCGATAGACTGTGTTTAGTATAGATTTGAGATAGAGCCAAGTACAAGCTTTGGAGGTGACAGAGTATAGAGGATGATAGCCTCTAGTGGATAGATATCCATTATTTAGAGCAGTGAGGATAGGTATTCTGAGTGAGGAAAAATATCTTTAGTGGATAGAGATCCATTAGCCAATGTAGTGGAGGCAACAGTTCTTCTAGAAGATCACCAGCCAGAGCAAGAGGAAAATGAGTTCTCCTATGTATAGATATCCATAAATTTGATTAAGGGTATTAGTATCTCCTTTATACAGAGGTACATAAACATTGTAATAGGGAAAGGATTCCCAAGAGATTGATTGAGAAAATTTTAGTGACATATTTTCTCCATGGAGTAGCCCACATTGGGTGAACCATGTAAATTATGGTGTCTCTATTGTGTGTGGTGATTTGTGCATTGCTTTGGTTACTTTTATTGATATTCCTATCTTTACATTGCATGATATTGATTGGGAAATAAAAAGTAAAAATTGGTCTTATATTGTTCATCCCACTCTCAATATAAGCTTGTGTTCTTCAACACACATTTGGTCCTAGAAGGATTAGGTAATTTTAGTGAGTTTTTTGATACCACTAGTATGTCTGAGTCTCTAGAAAATAATAAATTTTCCATATCAACATCCATATCCTTTTCCATGTCACTTCATGAGTCATTCACCGCACATACCACCAAATTTTGTACCCTTGATTAAATAAAACTACTAGAAACATGGCCAAGAAAGATCTAAACTATGAATAGTTATTAGAACATTTACATTTCACACCTTGCATTAATCATCCATAAAAACATGAATTCCACAAAAGCATTACACAAAAATAATTCACAAAAACATATAACACAAAAGGTAAAATCCATATATATATATATATATATATATATATATATATATATATATATATATATATATATATATATATATATATATATATATATATATATATATATATATATATATATTGTATGTATGTATATATGTATGTATAAATATCGCATGTACAATGAGTTCCAAAAGGCCACATACAATGGAGCACCAAGGCTCATATACAAAAAGTGCATCTAAGCACTAGCTACACCCTCCAAGAGGACCCTTGTGACCTAGAAGGAGCCCTAGACCTAGAGCTATGCCTAGAATCACTATGCTTAGCAGCCTTGGATACAGATGAGGTTGGAGGATCAATAAGTGGAATATGATGCTCCATCAACCTATCCTCCAATGCCTCGATATACCTATGCCAATACCAAAGGTGTGCTATATTGATATTATGTTGATGCTCCCTCTCTAGCAACTCTTTCTAGAGCCTTGTGATCATTGCATACCACTCTACCACCTACTACTCTAGCCTTGCTCAATCCTCCTTGCTTTGATTTGGAGTCCCATCCGAAGTCTCCTCCACATTTTCCCCATCTCTGCCATCTCCTCCACTCTCAGGAGCGTGCCTAGCCACACCCTTATTCCTCCTCCTTTGACTATCTGATTGAAGGTGCCACTACCACTTGGAGGCCTCATAGGTCCTCTCATCCTCAGCCTCATCCCCATATCCACTAGCCACTACTTAATCTGGTGCCCATGGTGGTTGTGTAGCAAACCATGCATCATACTCTATAGTAGTCCCCATGTCATCTATATCATGAAGGTCCATCCCCTCATCATCCTCATAAGCCTCCCTCCATGGATCTACACATGGTAGACCTATCTCCTACTAATGCCTCCTATAGAGCACCGACTTGTCTAGAATATCTTACCTCAAGTCAAACTATCAAAGTACTCATGAGAATTGAAAATACTCATACTCACTCCAATATCTCCCAAATACCCACCTAGCCTACCACACCCATCGTAGATGATCTCCATCATCAGTCCACGAGCTACCCCACCATGGCCTCCATATCACTTAGGTAGATTTCAATCCAACCTACAAATCTTGGTACCACTGGCTCATCCATATATACCAACTCGACTGTACCTCCTTAGCCATCACCCATCTCCTTACATAGGGCTTCTCCCTACCCAAAACTGCCACTGGTAAGCCTTTTGGTCATGCTACATTGAAGTGCTTCTATATCCAACATTGCAGTAACAAGCTTCATCCCAATCCCTTCCTCCCCACCTCCTCACCTCATAGAGCTCTCGGTATCCTATGCCAATAAGGTAGGAGGCCATGCATACTCCTACTATATAGTGAGCATATTTCTTACTAACCCTATTAGGTTCCAAGGGAACCTACATCCTATACTATTGGGTCCACAATGTTGACCAACATAAACATCACCAAGGAACTGAGGGAATCCAACTTCTTATCCACATACATGGACAAGTAGTGTATACCCCCACTCTCCACCCTCACACTCCACTAGCCATCGCCAAACATATTCTTCATCTTTGTATTCCGATCGTGTCCAACCTCGATGTGAATCCTCTCCACTAGCACCTTAAGGATGTGGTATACAACCTCAAGCATAAGGGTCACCTCTGATGGGGAGCTAAAAATTTCCCCTCGGATCCCACCTCTCTACCAAGGTAGCAAGGTACCCCTCGTCTGACCTAATCACATCAATTTGGGCTACCTCTGCTAGCCCCACAACCTCCAGTAGCTCTCACTCCTCTTCCACTATCACCTTTATCATCCTAGGGATGTAAGGAAAGAACTGATATTGAGCCTTTAAAATCCTAAGGTGCAAAACAACACAAAGGATTTTTCATTTACACATTTTCAAAAAAAAACACAAAAACATAAAAGTTTTGCACAAAAATAAGGACATTACCTCAGTCGCTCACACTCCATATTCGGCCCTCACCTCCACTCCTATTTCTACCATAGCTTTCACACCCAATTCACTTCCCTCCACTCCACCCAACTCTCCCAAACGCAACTTCCCAAATTCACAAAATGCACAAATAAGCCCAAATATCACCCAACAAGCTATTAATAGCTACTTTGAGCACCTTGAGATGCCCATGAGAGTTTCTTGGTGCATTTAAGCACACCAAGGTATTTTTGAAATTCCCAAACACCGACGAGTGTCTGCGTATGCCAAAAGCACCAACCAACGTTTGGCATCAATTTTGACAAAATAAATTCTTTTTACAAAACAATGGCTTATCCCCACCAAATCACTTCATATTGCATTCATGCATTTTTTTCATCATATTAATAGGTTTTATGAAGGTTCCAACTAATTTGGATGCATAATTCTCGTTTACGACCACAAATTGTAAATCTGCTTAACAAGTTATAAAAGCACTCCAAATGGTCTAAATATTTACAAAACAACCATAATCATTATTAATACATCACTTTCAAATCATAAAAATCATTCCATATCATCATTTGCATATTTTTTGAGTTAAAACAACATTCAAGTGAACCTTTTATCTAGTGAGTTGTTAGGATCTCATCCCAACCCTTAATGTAATAACTTCCTTGATGTAATAATTCCTAGTGAACGTGGGTAGTACCCATGATTAATATTTTGTAATGTTCTAAGTTTTAGCTTAGGTAGTGCCTATGACAAATGGCACCCTTTTCTATGTAACACATGATAGATAGGTTAGGTAAGGTGGCCTTGTGCATGTAATTCGAGTGGCATTATGCATGTAATTCGTGTGGCATTATGCATGTAATTCAAGTGGAATTGTGCATATAATTCAAAGTGGCACTATGCATGTAATTCGGGTGGCATTATGCATGTAATCCAGGTGGCATTTTGCATGTAAGCCAACCTTGGAAGGAAACTCTTTAAATACCCGAAAAGGCACCAATGTAATCATATTTTTGTAAAATAATGTAGTGTTGAAGGAGGTTGCCCCCTCGAAGAGGCCTGCGATTCTATCTATTGTGAGATTGTTCCTTTTAAGTAATTTTTGTTATCATATGCATTTAATTATTAATACTGTTATAATATTTTTGTGAGTTTATTTCTAAGCAAATGTGTGAGAGTGTGTTTATTTGAGTTGAGAGTGTGTTTTTTAGTATATTTTATAATAGGATCTTAACATGAGTTATGCTATATACTTGGCAATTGTAGTGATTTTCATCCACACAATTTGGTAATATGAATAACCTACCATAAGGACAATTCATCATTTTCAGCATTCCATATCTCCTTGTTCGAAATCACATCACATTTGATACTTCATTATTTGGGTGAAACTATGCCAAGACCAATTTGCACAAAAGTTGTCATTGATGGCCTAGTTCATGGGGCTTAAAACTTGGACAAAATCACATTTCATCATTACACATTTCCCTGACAGTCATCATAGAGATAGGCACTAGCTAGGATGATTGGTTCCAATCATGGGAATTATTCAACAGTCACTAGCAGACCCTCCAGGTTGAATCTATTTTATTTTTCTTTGCATATTTATATTTGCATATCAATGACGTCAGAAGGCACATTATTCAACAACATTGAATCACTCCAAATTTGGGGTAACCACATCTAGTTTTGATTTTCCCACAATAAGATACATCTTACATGATCATGATATCTATACTTGGAAAAAAACCCTTCATCTGTTGGGGAAAAATAGATATATTTTTCATCACATTTTCCATAAAACCCTTCATCTATTGGGGTAAAAATAGATGCATCATTTCACATTTTTCACCAACCCCCTTCATACCATTGGGACAAAAATGGTATTACATTTCCATCATTCATTTGCACAAATTTTTCAATTGGATCATGAGATACATCCACAAACTCACTCACCAATTGAGGGGGTAAGCTACACAAATCCAAATTCTTTCATCCTTTTATCTTCAAGCTCATGTTTCACATATCAAGAGAAAGTTGCTTATGCACTTAGCTAAAATAGGTGTCTTGCGTTTTTGCACTGCATTGTGTTTCACACAACGCAGTACAAAAAGGGGCATCTATAGACACCAAAACCTAGCCACTTGTCGTCCATCTAGGTCTTCCCACATTTTTTCCCATTTATTTATATATATAGGCATATTTGTTAAATATATGTTAAATATTAACATTTTTATATTATATTTTATATATATTTAATAAATATAAATATTATATATGTGAATAAATCCCAACCACCCAATTTAACTTAATCTTAGCCATCCATCTACATCAATCCATGCCACACACCCAAAATTAATATCCACCCTCTGTTATGTTTTAATATGATCCACACAATTCATGTCGCTCAAACCCTAACATACCCTAATGTGGATTATTAATAGGAGCCATTTTTATGGCTCAACCCCTGAGTTTTCCCAATGTTTCCTAAGCAATCCAAGTATCCTTGCATTATCCATCAATCCTCACTTGTTGTAACCCTTGCATCCATTGCTACCTCTCTTTCCCAGCCATATCTACTTCTATAGATCCTCACCTTAGCTCCCTAATGCCTTCGGGTGCTCTCTGCCACTACCGAGCACCTCCAAATTCTTCTCCTCTACTATAGAGTACCTCTATGTGCTTTCCACTATTCTCGAGCATCCACAGGAACTTTTTGCTATCATCGAGCACCTGCAAGCATCTTACACCAGAGCTATATAGCCCTACTAGCCCTCAAGCGACACTAGGGCATCGCCACACCTATTTCCTATAAAAAATATCACATATTAGAGAACAACAAGCGTCATAAGGTAAATATTTCATTTTGGTTATTATTTTAATATTATTCATATTTGCATGCAGTTTCATTATTGGATAGCTAGGTTATTATTAATTTTTTAGGGTCTCACACAGTGGAGTCCTCACAGTTATTACTAACCCTTTGTTATTATTTTTTGTGTACAGGTTTGAAGATACACAAGCGTTGTGCAGTTGCTTAAGCTAAAGTGACCTAGTATTAAATAACATGAAGCCCACTCATATCTTTTGGGAGCAAGGACGCATTCTAAAGAAACCACCAGCATTGTAGCTAGGGTTTCGGATAACCCTAGAATTGTGTATATTTGTATCAAAGAGTTCAAATATTTTTTATTGTAACAATGGATTTTTGAGGCTCCCCCCCATTAATGAAAATAATTCATTGTGCAATATTGTCATTTTGAGTTTAATATATATCTTGTTATTTGGTGTTGCATTTTTGTCTCTACAAGTAGAACTACCCCAATTGGAATACTGTAACTTCCCTATATTTTCAATTTGCGCATGATATCCCTCAAGTCGCGGTAAAGGCCATATCCACCTATGACAATTCTAGGAGAATTGAATATGAGCATTTTCAATATGTGTTGTCTATGGTGGTTGTTCATAATATCAGGAATGAAGATGTTATTATAAGCTTATTGGTCCTTTTCTTTAGAGGTATAATCCTACATTAGTTCTACCACCCTAGATAGGAGACGTTTGCTTCATTTTCACTACTTCCCTCTCCTATCCTATGAATCCTTTATTGGGTATATTATCCTGGGATTTCCCTACTACTTTCCAAGACCTACATGAGAGTATCTTAGGGTTTCTTAGAATGTTATTTCCCATTTTTTATGTGCTTGTTGTGGATTGGTGGTAAGTTCTAAAGTTTTTTTCTCTGGTTGTCTTTGGTGGTGGTTGGTTTTTGAACTACTTGGCTTAGGTGGGGCATCTACGAAGCCTTTCTTAGTAGACCTTTCTAGTCTAGGGGGTGTCTTATGCTTTGTTTTTATTTGCTTGGAAGGTTTCTTTCATTTTGCGTTGTTGCTTAGATTTCAAAAGAGGGTTCCCATTGTTGCTTATCTTATTTGTAGCTTGGGGTCTTATTCCTATATTTTAATGGTCTTGGGATGGGGCCATGGATCTATCGCGTATAGTTTGGAGGATCTTGCGATTCTTTTCGAGATGGTTTTGGGTTTAGGATTTGTTTATCTTCCTCAAAAGATTCTTTCTTTTTCTATTTTAGGGATCACCATTGGAACTATTCTTTGCAACTACCTTTTGGTATTTTGGGGGGCTTATGCTTTCTCATGAATTTGTAGTTGAATGGTGTCTTATGGTTTCTCCCTGGATGGATAATTGATGGGATTGGTGGTAATCAGGTTTGGTGACTTTTGGATGGGCATTTTCTATAGTCCTCTGGTCTTTCAAGGGGACCTTGTGCATGCCTACCCACTGCAAAAGTATGTTTGTGATGATTGTCCTTGAATGTGATTGTCCCTCCTAGTCTTGATGTATTGTGGTGGACTAATACTTCTTGAGGATTTCTCATTTGTTTCTTGTGCAACATGTCTCACTTGCAGTAAGATATCTTTACCTATGGTGATATCCCCATGCTGTTTATTTTTCTCATACGTTGGTTTCCCATTTCAGTTGGTCTCGGCTAAGTGGTTTATTTCAATGTTGTGTGGGACAGGCATTTCACTCATGGCCTTGCTTTCCTAGCCCATGTTGTGTGGGTATGTGGTTTTCCCATGTCTTCTTGGATGGGATTCTCTTTGCTAGATAAAATTACAGTTTTCCTATACCTTTTTGGATTAGATTCTCTTTGTTGGGTCAGTTTGTGATGGTGGCATGCCTTTTGGATGGGATTCTTCTTTGTTGTAGCTACTTCTAGATCTGCCTGTTGGTTTTCTCTCCAATGGAATTTCTCTATTCTTCCTACTTTTTCCTGGGCCTTTTTTAGAAGGGTTTATCTTTTTCAGACAATTTTGTCTTCCTATTTCTCCTAGGTGGGAAACAAAATTTTGGTTTTCCCCTTGGGTGGGATCTCCAATTTTGAATTTTTATGCAATTTTCTCCTATAGTGGACCTCCTGGGTGGGATTCTTCATTTTAAATCCTAGGCCTCTTAGGTAGGATTTTGATTTAAATTTCAAATGTGTTACGTTTGGTATAATATTGCATCCCAGTTTGAAGATGGTCCCTCTAGTACTGTCTTCATGTGCACTTTTATTTTTAAATTTCAAAATCCCACCTTTTATCGTGTTATTTGGTTTGTTGACTTGGTGTCATCTTTCTTCCTTTGTAAAATGTTTTGGGACCCATTTCAATACCCATTTTTAGTACAAACTACCAAAAAAATCCTACATAGGTTTAGAACCTTAGAAAATGGTTCCATTGGATCATGGGCCGATTTAATTGGTCCCTTTGTAAAATAATTCAATGAGTTTCTAGACACATTTTCAGTCCTAACTTAGTTTATAGTTATCCAAAGACATCCGCAAGAGTCAATATCTAATTTTAACCTTAGGTTTAGTAGAACATGGAAGATAATCCCCAATGAATTCAATCCAACCTCTCCCCTTGCATACAAGTATTATATTAGAGCATTAGGGCTGACATTGGATTACAAACACAGTAATCTGGGGTAACCACATTCCCACATATCTATAAAATAGCATTTCATGCTAAGGATATCTTGATTTTAGTGGGAATATTACCCTCCAAACATGTAAAACCATACTTTTTCTAAAATCATGCAACATCCTCCCCAGTCCACAACTACATCATTCTCTGTGATGAAACCCCCTATGTTAGCAACTCAATTCTCTTCAATGAATCCATTACCTCCTCCTAAGTTTCCAACTGTTGTACCTTTCCCTCCACTACCATTTCAAGAACCTCAAGAGTCTCCATTACTTCTTAACATTCAAAATTCTTTAAAGACTATCAACAATAAGGTCAATGCTATAGAAAAATGGAATTAGAGATATCTTAGTAAAGAAGGTTCTCATATATTAATAAATATCAAAAACCTAGTGCTAGCAACAATATAGGGCTAAGGGTTTGTGTAAATCAAGAAAACCATGATTTTGACCTTGAAACTAGCTTGGTGAATGTCTAGTGCCTAGTTTGCAATGATCCTCATGATCTTGATTCTTGTAACTTGTATCAACACCATGTACAATAGTCCATTGAGAAGGTAGAAAGGACTCAAAAATAAGAGTTAACATGCTCTAGAAACCTAAACAAGTCATTATTGGATTAGAATCCCTAGAACAAGAACCTATCTCTGTTTTAACCAAGTCTGGAAAGAAACCGTTGTAGGTAGATCCACAAAAAATGGGGTCATTTCAAGTTCTCTCTCAAAGGAAAAGAGATCAACCTATACCCAACAAGGATAGTTTTCTAATTTTACAAGCAGCTAAAAAGGGAGATCTAGTTTCTAAGGGACAAGAGAAGTACAAAAGTATGTAGAGGTAGAGGAGCAAGGAAAAATATAAAGAACAGTCTAGTTCTAAATAAGAAGCTAGAGATAAGTTACAATTCCCTTCTATCACCAAGAGATAAAGAATTGAAGTTACACAATAATAAAAGAGAATATTTAGTGAACCAAATAGGAAATAAGAAAGAACCACCTTAGAAAAACCTAAATTCAACATTGTGGATGAATTAAAAAGGACCCCATCTAGAGCAAGTCTCTATGATACACTCTTTCTTCCTGGTCAAATTGATTTGCTAAAATCTTCTCTGAACAAGAAGTCTAAAGGGAAATAAATCATCACTATGTTTAATTTGGCACATGATCAGGGGAAGATATCTCCTACAACCCTAAAGAATAAACCTCTACCATTCTACATTTCCCTTAGAATGGAAATTTGGATAGTACATAATTGCATGATAGATTTAGGATAATCCATTACTATCATTCCCAAGGTAGTTTGTGATGAAATGGGTATGGAGAATACATGATCATGCCCTGGAGTTCTACAGCTTAACAGGACACCTATCAAGACTATGGAAGTTGTAAAATATGTGCTGATAAAATTGCACAAGGCTCCAAAGGTAACTATTGTGCAAGAAATTGTGGTGGTGGATCTTGAACCTTATTTTATCTTATATCTCTCTAGGGACTTTACTTCCAAGTTAGGAGGTTACATGGACTTAGACTACTTCAGCATGATGATCCCCTAAAAATATAAGATGATAAGGATAACCCCTGAGAAGCCATTAGCTTATCATATAAATAATATTGAGGAAGATATGTACAACCATTCCATAATAGAAGAATTAGATTTGGTAGAACTCCTAAAGTATTTAGAGATTGAAGATCAATTACCATTCAAGTACGTTGAAGATCTACTCGAGATAGGAATAGGCACATATAGCATCTCATATGAAGTAAATAAAAATACTATATACATCTCCAACCAATCATTGAGAGAGTCTAAAATATGGATAATGCATTTTGATGGAGTAAGATGCAAAAATGGAGCTAGAGTGGGAGTAGTCTTGAATTCACCTTCAGAAGAGGTTAAGAGTTTTTCTTATAGATTCACCTAGTCTTGCACCAATAATACTGTTGAGTAGGAAGATTTGTGTCTAGTAATATTTCAAGATGAAAATATGGGCATTAAAATTGTAGATATTTATGGTGATTTAGAGCTGGTTGTGAACCAAGTTACAAAAAAGTATAGCAATTAGCACCATTATTTAAAGGATTATAGGAACAAAGTATGGGACTTGATGGAAGATTTTGATGCTTTAAACTTACATGTTGTGCCAAGGTAGAAAAATACTTTGGTTGGTGCTTTGGCTATCAAAGGATCCATTTTTTCTCCTATAAATTATGGATCACCCAAGAATAAAAGAGTTAAGCTCATTTTCAGATCGACAATGCCAGACAGATAGATATATTGGTAAATATTGAGAGCAATGAACAAATTGTTGATATTTTGATCAAAGAAGTTGATTGTGCTTTTTTAGAGGGTGATTTATCTTAAGAACTAGATCAAAAAGATGTTATACAGCTAAGAAAAAATCACATACTGAAGGGGTTGATCACTCTAGAAAGCCTATTTGACAATGAGGATGGTAAGAAATTAAAATAGATAAAATTAGATGATAAGATCTATAAAGAGATTGAAGTAGAAAATGGAAAAAAGCTAAATTTTGGCATCTAATGCACTACAAGTGAGGTTGAAGGATTCAAATCATTGTGTCATAGGTACCAGGATATAATATCTTGGACTTATGATGACCTGAAATTTTATGATAAGAGCATAATTTATCACACTATTGAGCTAGTGCTGGATACCAAGCTATTCAGGCAGAAATAGAGACCTGTGAATCCTAAAATAGAAGTGATCATGAGAAAGGAGCTGCTAAATCTATTGAAATAAAAAAGCATCTATCATGGTAAACACTCTACCTAGGTTACCAATTTGGTCCCAATAAGGAAGAAGAATGGTGATATCCAACTTTGTGTAGATTTTAGAAATATGAATCAAGCATCTTTGAAAGATCACTACCTCTTACCATAGATTGATCAAATTTTACAGATGGTGGTAGGGGTAAAGATATTCTCTTTATTATATGGCTTCTCTGGATACAATCAGATTTGGATCAAGGATGAAGATCAATATAATTTTGCATTCACTATAAAGTGGGGTACCTTCACCTATCAAAGGATGCCATTTGGTCTATTTAATATAGCTGTCACTTTTTAGAGAGCAATGGATTATAATTTTGGTAAGCTTATCAATAAAATAATCTTTATATATTTAGATTATATGACTGTATTTTCTCACAAGAAACAAGATCATCTCAACCATCTAGAGCAAGTTTTCCAAAAATACTGAGAGTTTGGCATATCAATAAATCCAAATAAATCCATATTTGTAATCCATGAGGGGAAATTACTAGGACATGTGGTGTCAAAGCAAGGAATTTCCATTGATCTAGAAATAATAAAAGCAATATTAGCACTTCCTCTTCCAATGAATAAGAAAACTCTTCAGTATTTCTTTGGATAAATTAACTTTGTGAGGAAATTCATTTCAGATTTTGCTTAGATTATTAAGCTAATCTCAAAGTTACTCAAGAAAAATGTTGACTTCAAATGGACCAATAAAAGGAAGTAATAAATTGAATTGATCAAACAAGCCATTGTCACAACCCTAGTATTGGTCAACCCTAATTTCAATAAGGACTTTATCTTATATGCTTATGGAGCTAAAGAAGGTTACATTTTTGTGCTAACTCAAAAATATGATGGAAGCAATGAGAATCCCATATTTTTTTGGAGTCAAACTCTACATGATTATCAGATAAAATATAACTTCATAGAAATATAGGTGTTTGTAGTCATGAAATCACTGAAGAATTTCAAGCAATACCTAGCTCAAAGAAAAATATTGGTGTATGTGGTTCACCCTGATGATAGAACCTTTATCTTGGAAGGTGATCTTGGTGAGAAGAGGGTAGAATGTATTACGAAGATACAAGAATTTGACATAGAGATTCATCCCACCAAATTGGTTAGAGTAAGGAAATTATGTCAAGAATGAGCAGTTAAATCTAATTCAAGAGATGAGGTAGTATGCTAGATCAAATAATCTAAACAAAAATATGGCACTCTCTCAAAATGAGTAGATTAGATAGATCAGCTCACAAATTACTTCCAAATAGGGATCTACCCTCCAAATATCAATGCTTCACAAAGAAGAAGGTATAGGTTGCAAGCCTTACACTATATGTTATTACCTAAAGTACTTTATAGAAAAAACTTGGATAGTGTTCTCCTAATATATGTCAAGGAAGACCAAAAGAAAAATATCTTATGGGAATTCCATGATGGATTATCTAGAGGCCATTACTCAGGCAGGTCTACTACACTAAAAGTTAGAAGGGTTGGTTATTATTAGCCTACCATATTCGTTTATGCCTTCAATATTGCCAAGTCATGTGACAAATACCAGAGGTATACTGGTAGATATAGAAACATTGCAATGCCTTTTTAGTTAGTCCAAGTAAAGTGGCTATTTTAGTCATGGAGGCTAGACTTTGTAGGAGAAATTAATCCTAATTTCTCAATAGGTAACATATATATTTTGATAGCCACTAATTATTTTACCAAATAGGTTGAGGCAATCTCAACCAAGAAATACGACCAGGATGTAGTCCTTGTAACCATGACCCAAAGTCTATTTGCAATAATTCATCACGTCATGCACCTTATTCAAATATCATTTTACTTTTGAGACAAGAGGAGCATGGCCACATTAAAAGTTAAGTTGCTCAAAAAACATTTCACTTTGCTTAAAATATGGTGATCATGAGCTTCTCGTAAAGTAGCAGTGACACATGAATGATTTTAAATTCAAATATAAAAGTGGTACACATGTCAAAGCTATGTCGCCAACTGTAAGGTTAAGCCAATTACAAAAAGAAAAGTTCATCGATGTAGTGCCAACTAGTTTTTGCATGTAAAATATGAGTGTTGCACCTATTACATTTAATGTCACACAATTTAGAAAAACTATATTTTAGGTTCCTATTCATATAAATCACTCCTACTACATATTTAGAACTTCATGAGTAACACATTGCAGAGTAAAGAGTGAATTCCTAGAGTTTGATAGAGAATGCAATTTCATTTGCAAGGAAAGAGAGAACAACATGTTCATAATCAAAAATGGCTGCATCACTTCCTCTACTAGGAGAACTACCATCGAAGAAAGCAAGGTATATAACCTTTTATAGGTTGCTTTGAGCCAAGTATTAGACAGTCACTATCGAGAAGGAAAAATCGTAAATGAGGGAGGCAGAGAAAAGAGTAGAAACTGGAATATCAGCATCAAGCTTGAATGCCATTGTTGTTAGCTCTATTTTATCTTTTTATATGTGTGATTTTGTACATTATTTCCTTGAATTGATAACAATAGAAAAGAATTATGATTTAGAACACAGAGTGTTACTAAATGTCGAGGGTAAAACCCTAATGTTTGTGAACCCTAAATCCTTCAACAACGCTTTTTCCCCAGGAGTAAATTTGAGTGGGAGTCAAAGAAATTTACTCAAAGGGACCAAGCAAGATATTATGCCCTAAATAAACATGCATAAGGGGGAAGGAATTTTTTGAGTTGGTTTTCTGGACAATTAAAAATAAAATTGAGTAGCAATGCTTTACCGTCAATCTCAATTAAGCTTGATGAGTTTGTAAATCCTAAGCTTTACTTAATACTTATTATGATTGGACATTTATCCTCAAATAGAAGTGTATATAATTATTAGATAACCACCACTCATTGCATTTCTAATTCAAATAACTATGACCCATCCAGATGAATAATTACTTGATATTCTTTGATTGGCCCAAATACTTGGCTAACATGATTCATGACCACCTAATAAAGCTAAAATACGCTAAGGATAGGGTAAAATTTTGGTATTATTCTCAAGTGTTATGGTTTTTCCTTTAATTTTCTCACCTGGACATGTCATTCATCCCAGTAAAAACAAGATCCCAAAATGGAACTTCTCTCTCCATCTAGTCATGGATGAGCATGCTTAGTAAAATAGAATACTATTACAATTTTAATAGAGATTTCCTAGGGCCTGCTCTAAAATTAATTAATGACCAAATGCCTATATTTTCCACTATGGCAATTGAGACATTAATAAAAGGAGTAGAAAAAAGTAACTAGTATTTCCTAACAAAAGGGACAGTGATTCATCTTTTTGGTTTTACTGAAAAATCCTTTGTGCTACCACATTATGTCATAGAAAGGTTGTTTGCTCTTGAATATTGCGGATAGATAGATTACATAAATGTTGTCTTTGGAACAAGAAAATTTAGTAAAGGCACCTACACCTACCCCATTACAAAAGGAGACATCACTTTCAGTAAAAATAGCAATATATGAGCATCACAAAGGATATGCAAAATTTGGGGTTAGTAGAACTTCCACATAGATGGAGGTACAACACAAAGCTTAAATTTACAAAAAATATGAATAGCCTTAGCAAAAATAAGACCTCAAAATTCAGAAGAACTCTCAAACCCAGTTATGAAAAATTTAGAAATAATTATGGAAAGTCTAAATTGGAATGGGATATTCAGCATATGGAAGACTTACCCTCTTAGAGGGACTTCTATGACCATGTTTTTTATTATACCCCTAAAAATAGTATGATATATATATATATATATATATATATATATGTAGAGGATGAAGTCAAAGAATTGGTAAAGAAAGAAAAATGGAACTTCAAAAAAATATTTGAATTCTAGAGAATGAGAGTAGAGACAAACACCATTAAGTCAAAGTATCCCACTAAGAATGACAGACTATTTGCCAAAAATTATGATCAATTTTTAGGATCTTGGTAGGGGAGTGGGAAGTTCTTGACATTGAGTTTTAGAAAACTTGTTAGCCAAGAGGGGGCAACAAATAGAAAGAAACCCATGGGAGGTAAATTGAAAGGAATCAATATTATAACTCCTCCATCTTCTCCTCATAAAAATACCTCCAAAGAGTTAATATCTGCTAGAAATAACAAACATATAGCAACCCCATTTTAGCCAACAATGGAGCAGCCAGAACAATATGGACCAGATGCCCAACTAATGCAAAGGTATGGCTATGAAGGAGGAGGATTAATAAAATAAGAGGTAGACTAAACTAAAATTATTCAAGTTCATCATAGTCTAGAGTGGTTAGCCCTAGGGGAATCCACAAAAGGCTATATATAACCTAGATTCAAACCTAAAAAAATTATATCTAGTACTTATGCAATCAAATTTGCATGGCGTACTCCCATCCAACAACAATTTTAGTCAAAAAAATCAAGGATAGAACCTCAATAGCATTCTCAAGGGGAGTAGGTAGCGGTATATCCTTTCTAGTCGAAACATTGGTAGCAACCTTGGTAGTTATGGAATAGATTGAGGAAGAAGAGAAAGAGGAAAAATAAATGGAACAAATTTCTCAAAAATTGGAGCAATCACAAAGATCAATCTGGTCCAAGACAAGCAGTGCAATAGTCTCAACCTAGGGACTCAGGTATAATTTCTCCCTCTTCTTCTTCTACTCATACTCCTCCCAATTTCTTGAATATTCTCCCTTACCTTTTTTAGAAACAAGTTGAAACAATAGAAGTCCCCTCATCCACTTCGTCACAAATCGCCACATCCCTTTCACCATCAGCCACTCCATCTTCATCAAAGGTTTTGTCCCCTCCATTGGTTCCAATTGAAACCCAACCTCCATCTCCTCCACCATAAAATCCTCCTCTAACAATTGCAACATCTTCTACAATATCAGTAGGACAAAAATTGTCTACTCCCATTTTGACAACTCCATTAACTAAAGTCGTAGTATCGACTCCATTGCTTCAAGTGTCCACTAGCTTAGTCTCCCTCCATACTCCCCTTCTCCTAGTATAATCTTTGGTGCCCATGTCTTCATCCATTGAACCTGCCATGGCCCCTTATCAAAGGGTCAATGAAATTTTATTCAATGCAGCCACCTAGTGGAATGAGCATCTTGCAAAGCCAACATAGTAGACAACCCACAAAAGAAAGACAGCTATAATAGACCTATCTTCCCATAAAAGAATGAAGTTGACTAATACTCCAAAGGTGAACAAACTAGCAAAAGATATGACTTTGGGTGATTACCAAGTAAAGCAAAAAATGGAATATATCATGTAATTGTTTGTGGTGGATGAGCTTTGAAAAGGATTGAAAATCCAACTAAGAGTTCTATTATTTACAAATCATTATATAGGCACTAATGGCCCAAAATACATAACCAACCCATGAAATCATGGATTTGATTCACACGCTTAACCCAAAAGCTACAAAGGTGCAAAGAAGAATGCACGTAAACTTCTAAGTTAAGATTGCTAACTAGAAGATCCATTTTAGCTAACTTGAAGCTCACACTTCCTACTTTGAGTTCACACTTGCTAACTAACACTCTAAAAGACAACTAGAAGACAACTAGTGCCCACAAGTGCATGTGAGAAAGAGACTCACTTACAATATCAATTTGCTAGAAATAAACTAAGCAAACCTAAGCTAGGAACTACTAGAGGGGTCATATGAAAGATCATACATCAATCCTCATCATGCCTCCCCACAATAGAAGCATTGGACTCCAATGCTTTCAAAAGAATAGGAAAGTCACGGGACATCTGATGAAAAGAAATCCAACGAGCCTGATGCGGCAGCTGTCCTCGCCGAGCCACAAGATATGAGGTGGTAGACCCCTGACGAGTCTGCCGAGTCTTCGTGTCATAGATCTGATCTGCATCCAATGGTAACTGTGCTTCAGGAACCACGTCCACAGGATGGCTGATAGCTGGTGCAGCCTCCAATGTAGAGTCAAAGTACAACTTCAAGAGATCCACATTGACGACGTCATGAATTCCCAAGTGTGCGGGAAGATCAAGGCGGAAAGCATTCTCGGACACCTGCTGAAGAATAGTGTAAGGCCCATAGCGAATTGGTTTGATTTTGCTATGAGTCTTATCAATGAAACGCCGCTTGTCAAGATGCAACCAAACTTTATCACCAACCCGAAAAGGATGAGGAATTCGATGTCGATCCATGGCCTTTTTCTCGTTGCTGTTGTGTCTTTTGCAAAATCTCAACCACCTTTGATTGAAGATTGTGCAAGTGTTGAACAAATGAGTGTGCCTTGTCTTGCTCCTTCTGAAGATGTGAAGTGACAGGAGAAGGCAAAGATAAAGGTAACTCATAAGGTGCCAAGGGCTGAAATCCCATACAAACTTCAAAGGGTGAATGACCTGTAGAAGAGTGTAGGGCCCTATTATAGGCATGTTCAATATGCGTGAGACTCAAGTCCCACTTTGTTGGTGAAGCGTGATGATAGATTCGCAAACTTTGCACAAGTGTACGGTTTACCACTTCGATCCGCCCATCGGACTGCGGATGATAGGCGGTAGAGAAGTTAAGGGAAACTCCCAAAATCTTCCACAAAGAATGCCAAAAGTGACCCACAAAGCGTGAATCACGATCCGAGATAATGCTGGTAGGTAGACCAAAGGAACGCCAAATGCTATCAAAGAAAAATTGAGCTAAGTCTGATGCAGAACTTGTCTTGCGGCATGGAATGAACTTAGCCATTTTGTTGAATCTGTCAACCACCACGAACACACAATCATGTTGGCGCACTGTCATAGGAAAACCACTAACCAAGTCCATGGAAATGCTTTCCCAAGGACGAGAAGGAATGGGCAAAGGCATGCCTAAGCCAAACTTTCTATTAGCTGGTTTTGAGCGACAACAAATTGCACACTGCTTGAGAAATCTCAACACATCCCTCTCGCATTTTTGGCCAATAGAAAAATCGTTGCAAATGATGAAGTGTTTTATGCTTCCCAAAGTGACCACCATAAAGTGTAGAATGAGCTTCCTTAAGAAGCGACACTCTAGGTTCACAAGGAACACAAACCTTGTCCAATTTGTAGAGAAGTCCTTCTTTGATGTAGAAATCTTGGAAAGGACGCAAATTGGAAGAAGAAGGCTTACTCACTTGCTCAAATATTTTTCCAAAATCGGGATCCCGAGAATACCGATTAGGCCAAGTCTGAAATCCCAAGTGTGAAGTGGACATGACTCGTTAAGGCAAGAGCGGCCGGAGGCCTACTCAAACAATCAAGCAATCTGTATTACTCTTCCCCTTTTTGTACTTGATCACCAAGTGAAATTGTTGGAGGTAAGAGGCCCACTTCATATGTCTTGATTCTTCAATTTTACTTTGAGATTGTAAAAACTTGAGAGGCATATGATCGGTGTGTACTACCGTATCTTTTCCCAAAAGATAGTGTCTCCAAGACTTAATGGCTTGAACTAAAGCATACAACTCCTTGTCATATGTAGAATAGTTCAACTTAGCAAGCAGAAAAGTTTTCGAATGATAAGCTACTCGGATGACCATTCTGTTTGAGCACAGCTCCTAAGGCAACTTTAGAGGCATCTATTTCAATCTCAAAAGGTTGAGAAAGGTCGGTAAAGTTAACACCGGTGTCTGTACACAATTTCTTTTTGAGTTTCTCAAAGGCAACTTCTTGGCTTTTCTCCCAATGAAATGGAGTTTTGGACTTAGTGAGATAATGCAATGGAGCCGCAAGGGTGGAATATTGAGGAATGAACTTGCGATAAAAGTTCGCAAGTCCTAGGAAACTCCTTAACTCAATGAGAGTTGTAGGAGGGGACCACTTAAGCAAAACATCAACTTTAAGGGGATCTACCCGAATTCCACTCTCACTAATCACATAGCCAAGGTAAGAAACCGAAGTATTGCCAAAAGAACACTTGGAAGAGTTGGCATATAATTGATTCTTCGCAAGAAGATCAAGGGTTTGTTGGATATGCCTAAGGTGTTCCTCCCAAGTTTTTGAGAAAATCAATATATCATCAAGATATATAATGACAAATTTGTCAAGGACTTCACGAAATACATCATTCATCAACCTCATGAAGGTTGCAGGAGCATTAGTAAGACCGAAGGGCATGACCAACCATTCAAAGAGGCCCATCTTCGTCTTGAAAGCAGTCTTCCATGTATCCTCAGCCTTGGATACGCACTTGATGATATCCACTTTTGAGATCTATTTTTGAAAAGAACTTAGCTCCTTGAAGCTGATCTAATAAATCATCAATGCGGGGTAAGGGATATCTATTCTTCACAGAAATTCTGTTCAATGCACGAAAATCAATGCATAATCTCCAAGTGCCATCTTTCTTAAGAACTAACAAAATAGGTGATGCACAAGCATAAGTACTTTCCTTAATGAAACCCTTAGACAACAAATCTTCTATTTGCTTTTTTATTTCTTCATTTTGCAAAATAGATTGTCTATACATGGGAGCATTAGGAAGAGAAGAACCTGGAACTATTTCAATGTTGTGATTAATTGTGCGAATTGGAGGAAGAGACTTTGGCTCCTGAAATATGTGTGAATAACTTTGCAATATTTTATCCATTGAAGAGTGTTGCTTTGTAATGGATGTAGATGTAGAAGTGTTTTGAGAGCGAATGAAAATTAGAGCAACATCACCACCTTTCTTAATTACTCTTTTCGTTTGCTTGGAACTTAGAATGATATTAGGAGTGTTGGTGCTCTTAATGAGAAAGACCTTACCATATTTTTGAAGTGTGTAGGTTCTTTTAAAAGCATCATAAACAGCTCTCCTATCATACCGAAAAGGTTGTCCAAGCAAAATCCCACAACAATCCATAGGAGTCACATCACAAGTGACTTGATCTATGAAATGTGGGCCAAGTGCAAATTTTAAAGTGCAAGTGTGAGTGATTTCTGAGCCTCTTCCACTATCCTTCCAACCCAAAGAATAAGGTTGAGGATGAGGCTCCATAGGTAAATTCAAACGCTCGACAATGGACCTCGCAATTAGATTTTTCTCACGAGCCATTGTCCACTATACAATCAGTTGCAAAGTTGTGAAGTAAGTGGGCTCGAGTGATGAACAAAGCATCACGAGCTCCATCTCGAAGAACTTACATTTACTAAGGTAACTTCATTAAGCTTACCTCGTAATTCCGTATATACTCTACTCTCTCCTACAGACTCAAGGGGACCCTTGGAAGCATCCTCCTCTTGAGTAGTAATCACTAAACTCTTCTTTTTGAGCTTAAAGCAATCAGCTTTCTCATGCCCTTTCTTCTTACAATAATTGCAGAATTTCTTAGAAGAAGAAGATGAAGATTTAGAAGAAGAGGAAGAAGGAGTAGAAGCGGAAGGGGAAGGAGAAGAAGGAGATGGAGAAGACACATTCTTCTTTTGAGCAAAATTCTTCTTTTGAGAGAAAGAATTATTCCCTTTTGATGAGTTTCCAACCACTTGAGTAACAAAGTGCGGAATGCCTCGCGATTGCGCCTTGAACTTGTCCTCCGCAAGTCGCGCCTGATTGAAAACTTGATCCAATGTTTCCATAGAAACAAACATTAGTTCCCTGTACAAATGTTCTAACAAGCCACTTTGAAACTTGAGAATCAAACCTGGAACATCATCCTCCACATTCACAAGTATTCTGAACCTGTTAAATTGGAAAATATATTCTTGTACAGACATATTAGTACCTTGGCGAAAACGAAACCATTTAATAACCAATTCTCTAGAATAATTTGAAGGATAGAAATTGGTTTTAAGACATTGTACAAGCTCATCCCATGTGGTGAGTTCTTGTCCTCGTTTTCGTTCCACAAGTACTTTGGCTAAGCCAGAAAGTTTAAGCTTAGCATAAGGCACTACATCATCTTCTGAAAGTTGAGAAAAAGCAAACCAAGAACTCATGTCAAGAATCCAACTATTCAAGACATCAGTGGTTCCGGGATCCATCATACAATGGGACTTCACAACGAACTCTCAAACGTGAATCATGAGCAGAAGTGGAGGTATTATGCAAAGAAATGTCATTTACCTTCATGGCAAGGTTGCCAAGGACTTCCGCCATTGTAGTGTCATTTGCCTTATCGGCCAAAGTGTTTACAACATGGGCCAATTCTGCCACTTGGGCAGCCAAGTCAGAGGCCATGTGTTCTCGGGTATAAGCCAGAAGTAAAGTTTAAGAAAGCACTAAATCAAGGAAGCAAAAATGCAAATTTCCTTGTTACAATGGAGTGCTGCTTAAAATTGAAATTTTACTCCTAAGGCATAAATTTTGAAAATTTTTAACTAATATAAAGTGCAAAATTTAAAATTTATTAATTTAAAAATAACTTAAAAAATTAAATTGCAATTAATCAAAAGATTAAAGAATTTAATTAAGTCATTAAAAATTAAATTAATAAAATAAAATTTTAACATGCACTTAAAAATAGTAAAAATTTAAAATTTATTACAATAATGGTACCCTTATTCTGCTGTGGAACTGGACAAAACTGAACTGCATGAAAAAAATTGTATGCCCCCAATTTGTCCTCTGCACGCTTCCCGAGGCATGGATTTCAGGTAAAGTGGTGCAGGCCCGAAGTTCCAAAAATACACAGTGGTTAAACCCTGCAGAGGGAAAAACCCTGGTGCGGGCTACCAAGCCGCGCACCCGTGCGGCTACCTCTGCGTACCCGTGCGGCTGCCTGTGCGCACCGCCGTCGGCACTGCCGAAGGACAGCGTAGCCAGGCCTCCTGCCTGGCTACGGTGCTGTCTCTTCTGACAACCGGTCAGATCGCTGACCCTGACAGACAACAATGACTATCAAGCCATGCCGACTCGTCAGCTGCAAGAAGTCCGATCGTCGTGCGAGACAACAGACGGACGGGAGGTCGACGCGCCGTCGGCTATGACAGTGCACGCTGTCACGCCTGACAGAATGTCAGGCGTCAGCCAGACGCTGTCAGCCGACGCGCCTCGGGCCTCGACCGCAGTGCTGTCGCAGGACAGCCTCGGCCTGGCCTGACGCTGTCGCGTCGGATAGCGTCGGAACGACAGCCAACTGCTGTCGGGTGCCGGTCGTCGGCCGCCTCCCCCTCAGTCGCAAATTCGTACACCGGGGTGCCGAATCGGGCTGGCCGGCCGCCTGTCGAACGCAGCCGAAGGCTGTCGAGGCTGCTGCTGTAACGTAAAAATAAAAATAAAAAAAAATGGCTTTTTTTTTTTTTTTTACAATATATTAATAAATGCAGCAGCAACTATATATTATTAAAATAATATATAGAATAAATTTAAAGCTTTTCTACAACAAATTGAAAAAAATTATAAATTAACCAGGGGGGGTTAATCTAAAATTTGAAAAACTTTAAATTAAGCAAATGTGAGCAACCAGCTCCCACCAGTAGCTCTCCTTTCAAGATCCGGTCGACACACGACCAGCGTTTGAAAGGCACCCAGCTCTAAGTCGACACACGACCTAGCTTTGGAGTCCTCCTGAAGCTCTTCAATACTCAAAAATGGGGGGGGCAGCAGGGTCAAAAGGCTCCCTAATCCTAATTGGACCGTAGCTACGATCCAATCCCTTCCAAGGATCGGTATACGAAGAACTTTGGGGCAAACTCTTCCTATACTTTTTAAGCATAAGCAAGAAGTTGGAACGAGGGGTTTGTCGGCGAAGGAACTTCCTTCTCCGAATGGTTTTCAAGCTCCCTTTGGGCTTAAACCGAGTCCTCAATGAGAATACGTTTCTCATAATAATCCTATCTCCTATCCTCTCACCTCACAAGCCCTAGTGCAAACATGAACTAGGCTCTGATACCAATGAAAAGGATTGAAAATCCAACTAAGAGTTCTATTATTTACAAATCATTATATAGGCACTAATGGCCCAAAATACATAACCAACCCATGAAATCATGGATTTGATTCACACGCTTAACCCAAAAGCTACAAAGGTGCAAAGAAGAATGCACGTAAACTTCTAAGTTAAGATTGCTAACTAGAAGATCCATTTTAGCTAACTTGAAGCTCACACTTCCTACTTTGAGTTCACACTTGCTAACTAACACTCTAAAAGACAACTAGAAGACAACTAGTGCCCACAAGTGCATGTGAGAAAGAGACTCACTTACAATATCAATTTGCTAGAAATAAACTAAGCAAACCTAAGCTAGGAACTACTAGAGGGGTCATATGAAAGATCATACATCAATCCTCATCAAGCTTGTAATTGCCAAAGCTCATATGGACATGGTCTTCCTAAAAGGTGACACCTACATAGAAAGAAATGAAGAGCTAGATAATAAAGTGAAATAACTAGAATTTTTTATTAAAGATCAAAAGAATTTATCAAGGAAGTGGTAGGAAATGTATCAAGAGGCTTTCAACTATAAAGAGCAGGCTAAAAATACCTAGGCCTAGGTCAATGCTTTGACTGATAATAAAAACCAATTACAACAACTGTTCATAGAAAATGCCAAATCTACAAGCTTTTTAAAGGATAAGGTGAAGCAAATTAGGATGAGCCCAAAAATGAAGTGGTGAGTGCTAGAATACTTTTAATACTATGTGACGAGAGATTCAGAACAAGGTCATCGAGATAAAAAAATTTGTAGACTGGAGAGAGTAAGATTCAGAGTTGTGGTCAAGGTCATCTCCAATAAAAAATGGTCTACTTCTAAAAACATTGTCAAAGATATCCTAGAAAATAATAGATTGTTAACAAAAGGATGGTAGCTGGTAGATAGATTGGAGACTAAGACAAAAAAATTTCTACAAAAAATATCTCAGATAAGATGACTAGGCTTTTTAGATTACTTGGGAGAAGACCAACAATATATCAAAGAAGCAGCATTGATGGCCAGCTTTGACTGAATTTATGAGAATGAGTCTGAGATAGAAGGATAGACCAAGCTAATTTAGCAAGACAAAGTAGTCCAATTGATTAGAGACCTGGTGCAAATTAGAGATGTGATAGTTGAGGTTGATAAAGGTGATGTTGAACCATCTTACAAGAGGTTGACTAGTCTATAGTAGGTTCATCAATACATCTTGGTAGTACCTAGAGTATCATAGAAATCTTGGGAAGATGCTTCTAATGCTCTTAATGATATCACTTGGTTGTTGAGTCAAGATAACATAGGCGAGAAAGGCTTGATTTAAGATGAGATGGAAGAAGATGAGATAAATCATGAAGATCAAAACAATGACAAAGTGAAAGAAGAAGAAGAAGAAGAATATGTCTAAGAGCTAGAACAAAAAAATCATAAGACAAAAGTAATTCATATTGATGAAGAGAAAGTTGAAGATAAAGAGCAATAAGGAGAACAAGAAGAAGAGCAGTTTGAATGATCGAATCCTAAAATAGAAATAAATTTTTTTAGATGGTCAAAGTTTGACAAGCATCAGATCAGTAAAGAAGGATGAACCCATAAGACAACACAAAAAAATCATGAAGTTGAAGTTGATAGAAGGTGAATCAACCCCTACTAAGCCTACAAAAGTCATAATTTTGTAGAGGGCCAAAATTAGCTAGCTGAGTTTTACAAGGGGAACTATACTCTATTATGCCAACACTTGTTCTTGTCTCTTCCTTTGTTTCCTCATGAATTATTACCCTCTAAATCTATTCTCAAAACATTCGATAGGGTGAAACTCATAAAGAATTGATGATCTGAGACATTATTTATAGTCAACTAGAGTCTAGTTAATTATTCTATACTTTTGTTATTAGCTTTTAGTCATAGTCCATAATTACACTTCATATATCTCCAATCATCCATTCTCTCCTCATTCATTTCATGCATAGTTCTATTTTGACTATATATCTCTAGTCATGGATAGTTATGTTTTTGTGCAAAAGATAAAGGGGTTCCCACATTTTTTAAATTCGTGAGGGAAACACCGTAGCATGGGTGAAATATTGAATCCATGAGTTTTATTGTTTTTGTGGCTGGATTGGTCAAAAGCTGATAAAAATTAATTTCACATGGATTCAAAAGATACAAAGGTGAAAAGCATCCACGTTATAATCAATCACAATCGCTCATAATTAGATCAATGACGAGGGTCAATCCTTATTTGAATTTAAAACTCTAACACATTTTCATGTAGTTGCATGGTAATAAAGAGCAAAGGAAAGATGAACCAGATGCCAAGGAGGTCGAACCATGTTAAGGCAGGTGCCATTAAATATCTTAAAGAGCAAATTAAATTCTTCCATATATTCTTTTGAGGGTATACTGAAAGAAATATCATCTTAGTACAAATTGTGGGACCTTCATCATGTCCATTATTAATAAATACTTAAGTGATACACAATTGCTAAAAGGTCCTAACTATTCAGCATGGAAAACTAAGATGAAAGCCATCTCGACTGTAGAGGACATGTGGGATTTAGTTTATGGCATTGAATCAAGACCTGCAATAGCAGGAGTAGATCAAAAAACATGGGACAAAAATAACAATCATCTTCTCATGTTAATACTCCTAGCAACTACTGATGAGATCCAGCCTCACATAAGTGAAGCTAAAACTGGTAAAGAGGCATGGGATGCTCTTAGTACCATTTTTGAAGGTAAAAATCAATCAACTATTCTAAACTTTCAAACACAACTTCATACACTACATATGAAGTTAGGTGAATCAGTAGAACTATTCCTCTACAGAGTGGTAGATCTGAAGTCTAAACTTAATGCTTTAGGGACCAAAGTTGAAGAAACCATTTTTACTTTAGTAATTTTGAGAGCTCTTCCCGAAACCTACAAAATGTTGATTACATCCCTTAATGTTTCACAAAGAGTTGTCACCTTTGTGGAGTTAATCAATTTGCTTCAAACTGAGGAAGCAAATCAACTCCAAAGTGATGAAGTGTCAAACAATACACTTTATTCAAACAATAAGGGTGATAAGAAGAAAGGAAACTTTCAAAAGGAAGGATCATCCTCAAAGGGTAAGGGAAAGCAATATCAAAAGAGGTTTTTCTCGCATTGTAAAAAGGACAACCATGACACCAATCGATGTTGGTTCAAAAACAAACAAAACAAGAAAGGCAAAGACACGACACAGAAGCAAAACAAAGGCAATATTGCTAGTGAAGTGTCTAGTTCCGATTTTGATTCTGGTTCAGAAAAAGTACACAGAGTGCTTATTGCTAAAACAGTATTGTAGAAGGATAACACATTTGTCACCTTGAGCAAAACACCATTTCCTCTCTATTTATTAGGCTTCATAAATACCATAATTTTTTGTTTGAATTACTTGTAATAAAGGGGTGTTTGTACCTCTTTTAGGCTTCATAAAATAGCAAACTCTCATTTTTTGAATTTCTTGTAACAAAAGGAGGGAATTTTTTGGTGTAAAATTGCCTAGGAGGCAATCTTTGTAAAAATCCTTCACAAAAATATTGAGTTACACATATTTTTGAAATTTAGAGGGGATATACATTTCTTTTTCTTCACATTTTTTTGTAAAAATATAAGAATACTTAAAAGGATGCATTTTCGGTAGTGACCGATACCTTAGTCATACTTCTTTCAAAAATTAATTACATGTTTTACAAAAATAAAGGGGAACTTATAAGGGTGCATTTTTGGTAGCAACCGACACCTTAGCTACCTTATATTTTGCAAACTCATATTGTACTAGAATGAACCTCGTATGAAGTTATCTATTCTACTACACCTAGTGATTGCAGTGGTTGGTTACCCATGCAATTCGGTTGGATGACAAGATTACAATAAGGACATTCATTGATGTGAAGACAAAGTGAGGAATGACCCATTTTTTGCTTAGGAGTAGCTAGAGCATTGTGATAGAGCAAGAACCAGCAAATCAAACATCTTTTTCACTATATTGGGACAGTTATATACTTTACCCAAATATTTTTGTATAGGAGTGTGTATATGTATTACCCAAATAATGTAATAAGGGGGGATGTTAGAGTAATATTCCATTCTTTGGGATATTTACCCTTTTACTCCACTAGGTAAAATATGTGGTATATTGCATTATACAACATAGGTAGATTATTACATTTTCTTTTCTACTTTCTACCATGTAGATATTTACTGTCTTAAATATCTAATGGTAATTCCTAAATATCCTAGGTTAAGAATCCTAAACCAAACGCTCTACCTCCTATGACGCATTGGTTAGCGTGATTTCAGCATTATTGTTTTATATGTTATTTTGTATCCTATTTAAACTATAGTTCCTAAACTATATGGTTAATGCAATTTATCATTTGATTAATCAAACTATGATCTCCTGGTCACACCAATAGCTTCCAAAAAATTTTGCTCAACCAGATTTAGTTGCAAATCGACAGATGTAAGAAGATTGTGATAACCAAGAATAGCAAAAAATGACTCTAGTCTAAAATTTTGTTGTAACTAATCAAGAAGATATAGTTGGATGTCACCTTTGATGGCAAGTTGCCAAAAAATCAAGAACTATAAAATTTCCCTATAATGCTTAGAATGAAACTCAATGTAAAATTATAAATAAAGGGAGTGACATCCTGTCAACAAGTCGACTCTGAAGCATTTTCTCACACTACTATGTATATTTTCTATAATTAATGAAGGAAGCATTACAATGGATGTTTACCTTGAAGTTGCATTTGTGTTGTTGGTTGATCATAATCTTGTGAAGGTATATATGCTATTGCTGCTATGGTTAGTTATTCTGTTAATTTGGATTGCTGACTTAGAGGAAATTGGAATAATTCATACTTATATGCATGCTTATGGTAATTCTATTAATGTTAGTTGAGTAATTGATCTTATTCTGTTAATTTAGATAATTGATGCTTAAAAAATTGGAATAATTCTTTAAGTTTGCTAAGGGCCCATGATGTAGAGTGTTGTTGAGTTTTGAATGTTTCTAGTCTCAAATATTGTTTCTGTAAATCCATTTGTTGGAAGATCCTTTGTGGATGTCTATGCTATTAGCTTCACCCATCCATCATTCATTCATAAATTTCTAACCCTTTCATCCTTATCCCTAAGCTTTTACCATTTTGAGCTAAAAAGAGTCAACATCTACTAAGTTGACAAGGTATACCAACCTACTCTAGAGGTTGAATCAAAGCAATTTGGTTCTTCCAATGTTTTTTCTACGCTATGATTAGCAGGTTTTCACCATCAAAATATATTAGGGTAATGATCATAGTTCTAGTGTTGGCTTGATGACAAACTAGACCACAATAATATGGAGGTTGTTATAGCTCGCGATAATGAGAATCCTTGGTAAAAATTAGAATTTAGAGGTAATTACAATTATGACCATTACTAAGCTTAAAAGGAGGTAGTTTTAACCAATTGAGACCATTATCAAGCCATAATAAATACAATCAATAGTGTGGACTAAAAATAAATGCAACTATAGTAGTTATGGACCATCATAGAGGTTATCGTAGTTATAACAATTATAGGCCATCGTCAAGCTTTGAATGAGATCCAATTGATACCAATAAATAAAGCTATAAGAAAGGGGTGCAATAGGAGGAAAAGAGATCAAGTTTTTGCATAGTAAAAATTTTGTAAGAGTTATACCAGAGTGCACATCTCAGATGTATTTTATTTTATGTACCTTATCTTGTCACCCATTTTTTTCTCTATTATTGTGAAATTTTTTGCTAAGGAGTTACCCAATTTACTAAGATCATTTCCAATGGTTGAGACCAAAATCCAGGAAGCTCTTTGTTACATCATTTATACAAAGAGTTGAAGTTCTCTATTGCATATTTTAAATGGAGAACTTATTTTTATTTGCTTAGTGATTTTTAATTATCTCGATCATACTCCCATTGTAATGATCTATTGCATTAATACAAGAATGCTCCCTCTTGTTAGTATTTTTGTTTATTGTCATGTTTACTTGTTACATCATTTGAATATATAAATGGAATCTTCCTTCACTAGCATGTTCAATCACTTTCATTGGATTATTTGAATGAATGTGGTTGGCTTAGTTTTTATCTTCTTCCTTTGTTTTTGTTTCACATCAATGTTTTAAGCCTTGCTACAATTACCCAATGGATAAGGCACCAATCTATTGATTGAAGCACTAGCTGAGAATTACTCTAAAACTTGCTCAAGTTTTATATTACACTTTTTCTCATTTTTATAAATATGGATGAACATGAGCATATGAGAAATATTATAGGCTCACCTCTAGGGTTTCATTACATTAATCGATCTATCTAGAGTACTAGGATAATATTTATCGAGTTAAAGAGGTGGATCCACTAGAGTCCACAATGCTGATTGGATCAGGGAAGTCTTGTAGGGTGACAAATATCCAAGGGTGCAAGAATTTCCCCCAACCATTTTTGGTATCATTGTTAGATATGACTTAGTACTTTTTTGTGTTTTATATTTTTCTTGGTATTTCTCATATCCCTTGAGTAAACTTGTGATAATTGAGTGGATATCAAGCTAAGCAATCTTGGCCTGAGTATCGTTTAATATCCTTCTCTTTCTTTGCATACCTATGATGTTGACTTCGAACAAACTCAAAACTTTGAAAATCAAGAAAGGAGATGGATCTAGCATCTACAAGAAGTGGCAAAGAAATTCTCATTGGAGTTTCAAATCCTGAGGTATTTTTCAAATCTCACAAAAAAACTTCAATTCCAATTCATGTTTCTAGTCCCAATTTTAGTTTAAATCAGGCTCTCCCCATTGTATATAAGATACCCATAGTGAATCAACTTGTAGTGAATATGGTAGCTCCTAATGCTAACCAAAATATCAATCAATGGAGAGCCAATAGGTATAGATATTTTGTTTTACCTCCAAATCTAAATCCCTTCCCTGGTAAAGCTTATAAGTACTTGCCTAAATTTCAAGGAAATAATGCTATCATCAGTGAAGATCACATTAGGGATTTCTTGTATGTCATGGATAGTCTTGAGGTACATGATGAATATGTTGTTCTTTGACTATTTTTTCAAACTTTTGAGAAAGATGCCCAATAATGGTTTAACAACCTTGGAGCTATCACTATCCATAATTTCCAAGAAATGGAGAAAGCGTTTCTCAAGAAATACAGAGAGAGGAAGAATAAACAGTCTTTGCTAACAGAATTAGCTACCATGAAGAAGAAATAAAATGAATTAGTGGAGGATTTCAATAGTATATTCTTTAATACTATAAATAAGAGTCTTGTAGCACTAAGTCCAAATAATGATCAATCCGTCTATTTTTACAAGAATGCCTTCCCTGGAAATTTTAGTTATAATTTAAGACAACAAGCCACAACCACCATTGATGCATGTATGGATGGGGCTATTGAAATAGAAAGAAATATGATTTATAGTGGGAAAATGAAAGCATACTCTTTAGAGCCTAATCAACCTAAAGGAAATCCCAAGAAGGTTGAATTCTCTGTCCCTAAGAAAACATATTAGGATCCTATGAACAAAATAGTTAATCAACTTAGTGAGATGTTTACCACTTTGAATAATAGATTGTATAGAATTAAAAAATATAAAGACAATATTGTTGAAACTTCACAAGGTGATAACAAACAATATAACATACCTCCTTTCAAAAGGAATTTCAATAGAAATTGGAATAACAATGGAAATGAAGAGGGAAACGGGAATCAGAATAGAAATTGGAAAAAAAAAAAGAAATAGAAATAGATCTATATTATGTTCCAAACCCAATACCATCTAACAATATAGCATCATACCATCATGATGCACCACATAACCCTATTGATTGTGCGATTTATTTAAATATGTATTCTATTATTGGTTTAAATGTTGAATCTAAGGAAAAAGATATTATAATTATTGTATGTTGGACCCAAGAGGGTGAGGTTAGAGAAAAGGAATTTAAAATATATATATACATATGTGCCAATAATCATGAACAAAGAGCCTTAGTATTTTGAGAGGCATCAACCTCAAGTCAGTCTCCTAATACCAGATTTGATAGAATGAAGCACAAAAATATTCTACCTACAATAGAAGAGGTTGAGTCTTTAGAGAAAATACATGTTATTAATCTTAGGAACACAATAGTGAAGTACAATATTGATTAAGGGCATACCCAAAAACAGAAAACCACAAGAGTGATTTCACAAATAAAGGTAAATCAAATGAAGCAACAAATGATTTTCTAAAGAGCCTGATTCAAAAGAAATTATCCAAAAATAACAAAATGACTCTGTTAATAAAAAATATAGAAAAATAATTGATGAAAAAAATATGTTTGATCTGGGTATATAGGTTGCCAAGTAGAAGGTCAACATCACTTTTAGGGATTTAATGACCATTCTAAAGTACTAGTATCAAGTATGTAAAGCCTTCAAGTTAACTGATCAGTCAAGATGTCAACCTCAATCCCCCATAGACCTTGAGAATAATGCAGTCAGAGCCCTATATTTAGTGAAAATATTCTACACATCAATAAGATATACATCATACTATGGAGACCAATATGTTATTCATAACTACATAATTGATAGTGGTGCTTCCATGAATGTAATGTCAAAACAAGTAGTTGATAAGTTAAGATTGATTTGTCAAAAAGAGCACCCCACTATTTTTGTAATGGATAATAGGAGAGTGCCTTGTGTAGGCATTATCACTGGGCTTCTTGTACATATTGAATAATATCCTAAGAAATGTGTGGTAATGGATGTCACAATTGTAGGTGTGGACTCTTTATTTTCCATATTACCCTTTAGGCATTGGGCAGAGCAACTAGGTGGTACTCTTTAGTTAGATTTATCATATGCCACTATCCCATTGTAGGGCAATAAAAATACTATTTTTAATAGAGAACCCATCAAAAATTTTTACATTGAATTCAAATATCCTAATGATAATAGGGTTACTATCATGAACTCTGATGGCGAAAAAGATATAGGAGTTTACTCTATTTGGCATTCTCCTTTTGGAAGTGTCTGATGCTAAGAATATGGATCCAATACTGAAGGCTAAAGTAGATGTAAAAACTAATAAAATTTTGACTTCTAATTTATGTACTATATCCTTTGATGGGGTAAAATCTCAGGCAGGAGCAAGAGCCAAGGTAATATTGATAGATATTAATGGAAACTATCTTGGCATACCATACAGGTTAGAATTTTCTTGTGCAAATAATGTTGTAGAGTATGAAGCTTTATTGCTAAGGCTAAGGAAAGCCAATGAATTGGGTATTAATTACCTCAGATTTAGAGGGGATGTTGAGCTAATAATTCAATAAATCAAAGGAAAATATCAAACAAAGCACTCTAGGCTAAAGAAATATAACCAAGTCATGTTGTATGAAATAGATAGATTCTTAGCTTTTGATCTACAATATATTCCTATAGCACATAATCACAATGCAAATTTATTATCAATTAATGCTTTTGGAGTAGATAGACATAATATAGACACTTGGTTTATGGATAGGTTCCCAACAATATTTGTTTACAAGTCATTTGACCTTGATAATCTAGTATATTTGCAAATTTTCCATAATGATATACACATTAATGATTTCATGAGAAGTCATACAATTGAAGACTAATAGGATTCCTAGGTGGTTGGTATCTCTAGAGATCTTATTTGATAATTTTGATAGAGCATATAAACCTCTTGTATGGAATTCTAAATCAGATAATGTTAATATTAGAATAGAGGAAGAGCCCAAGTTTGTTAAGATCAATAAAGCTCTATCAAGAAAAGAGAAGCAACAATATATTAAATTCTTAGAAAATAACATTGATGTCTTTGCTTAGAGTTATGAAGACTTGAATACTTTCAATACAAAGGTGATGACTCACATATTATCCCTTTAGAAGGATACCAAGCCTTTTAGACAGAAGCAAAGAAAGTTCAATCCCAGTTTATGTCCAATTATGTAGAATGAAGTGTAGAAGTTACTGGACACTAAGATAATCAAGAAGGTGAGATTTTCTTCTTGGTTAGCAAATCTAGTCCTAGTTATAAAAAAGAATGGTGAAATCAAACTTTGTGTTGACTTTAGAAATTTGAACAAAATCTCACTCAAAGATAACTATCCACTTCATAACATGGAGTAGTTGCTTCAAGTAGTGGTTGAGGCATCAAGAATATTTTTATTAGATGGTTTCTCAAGTTACAAACAGATTGCAATGAATCCATAGCCTCTATGAGTGTAGGATTTAATGGTGCACAACTAAAATACTCTATGCTAGAAAAATAATCTTATGCATTAATTAAAGCATTAAATCATTTCAAATATATCTTTAGATCAAATAAGGTAAAATTTTGCATCCCCTACATTGTTTTTAAAGATGCTTTCACTCAACCTAAACCTTTAGGTAGTCTTACAAAATGGATGACAAAATTATTACAATATTATGTAGATTTCAGAGTAGTTCATATTGTTAGAGGATACAGACTAGCAAAGTTTATGTGTTAGGATCCTATCCTAACATTAATTAATAATAATAATATATTTTATCTTAAGGTTATAATAATAAAATAATATAATAATTAAGTATATTAATTATTATATTATTATAATATTAGGGTTAGGAAGCATTGCAACCTTTCACCTATAACCCTAGAGTGGGTATAAAACATTGTAAGAACTTATCATTCAAATCATCCAGGAAATATATAATATATGATTATAAAATCATTGAAGGGACTTCCCGACAATTCAAAAGCGATTCATTTAGATTTAGGCTTATTTATTTATTTATCCATTATTTGTGCTAGGAACTCTAGGTTCCTACCATCTGGTATCAGAGCTTATGGATCCAACCATATGGGACATAAATATCAAAGGAATAAAAAATGACATTGCAGAAATTAGAAGAATGATTGAACAAAAACAAAATAAACAAATGGAGCGTTATGATCGTATTATACAATATTTAATGGAAATGCAAAAGGAGGAGACCCTAGCCATGGAATCTCAGGTAGTGGAGGAAGAAACCATAGCCATGGAATCCAAGGTAAAGCAGGATCCCATAGTCATTGAATCTCAGGTGGTATCCATTTCATCTTCTGGGAAGAAATAAATAAATCAAAACCCTGGAAAAAAAAATTCTTCCAAAAAGGTAGAAGGCAAAGTTTTTAAAATGGTATATAATGCATTTTTGGAAGGAGAAAAATTAGTAAACCCTAAAAATGTAAATTTTCCCATTACAAAAGTATACCACAAGGAAGAGGTAAATAATTCCAAAAAAATAGAATACAGGGTTTATCCAAGTTTTAATGAGAAGGCCTGGATCGACAAGAATTATGTTTGCCCAACCTTATATCCAATAGTGAAAGAATTTGATGATACCTATCTGCCCGAGTTGTTTTAGATTTTTCTTTTGAAATTTGATTCTCCTATTATGAAGTTTCAAGATGAACAAGGAAAAATGAGTTTTGATTGTAAAATTGCAAAAGCGGCCAAGGCAGCAAGTCACATTGTTTTCAAATTGTTGTTCATAGGAAATTCAAAAGGCAAATATGGGACATGTTTTTTATCACCTATTAAGTTACAAATGGACAATCACCCTCCACCATGGCCACCACCATATTTTATAATGCAATTCTCCCTGACTAACAACTGACTAACTAGAAATTATGAAACTACAAGGTGATGATTCACTGCAAGGCAGAGTGATTTGTTATAAAAAAAAAAAAAACTAAAAAATTGAAAGAAAAATGGATATGTTGAATAAAAAGTTGAGTTGGTTGGTTACCAAATTACCAGCATGCTGCCAAGCATAACAGTTTCCCAAGATGAAATCAATTCATAATATTACTTTTGATGAAAATAATATAAATTTCCAAACATCATGTTAAAAAGAAATGTAGAGAAGACTACAATAAGGATAGAAATCTACAGTCCACCACAATGGCGCCATAAGGAGAGAAGACTAAAATATACAGTCAAATAAAATACTTTACAGTTGCACAATATACTTTGTAGTTGTCAAAGAAAATAATGCTTGCCTTTGTTGGTAAGGAGGACATATTAATAAAGACGTAAATAAATGTGGACATGAATTCTAGAGTCTATAGTTTTCTACAATTATGTAAATTCAAACTTCATTCAGAAAATCTGCTTGCTCAATATTGATCAAAATAAAGAGCAACATTGATATTTGGAGAGGTTACAGACTATTGTTACTGCTGTTGTGCCCAAAAATTAGATGTTGTTGCATCATTACATTGACAGACAATCCTTTATATTCTATATTTCCATGAACAATGTCGAAGGTCTACCAAATCCACATATAAGGCCATAGTAAAAATACCTTCTATAGTAAATGTGATGGTGGAACCAGATACACTCTCTTTCACTGTCGTCAAGCATAAACTGTTGTATAATGTAACAACTGAATTAAAAATTATAGCAAAGTATACTTTCCTATGGGGAGCATTAACCTGGAGTAGTGGAAATTACACCTTAAGAATCCCCATCATTGTCTATTGAATTGCTCATAGAAAAGCATAAGACCATACAACATAAGAACATACGTACACATACTAGGTGTGAATGGTGTAGTCTTCTTTATATCTTATAATCTTGGTAATAAGCATATAAGAAACATGTATGGAAATAAGTTCCATCCAAGAAATGAGCACTTATTTAGACAATAGAAGCTAGAACATCAGTGTTTCTGTAGCTCGGCCATGCGTAATTATTTAAAAAAAAAAAATCAAAGCTTTCTAGAAACAACCCTAGTCTCACATTGGAAGTTGTCGTATGCTTCGTTATATCCTGATTTATCATTGATCAACTATGGAGCGGATATTTGAGGTTGTACATGCTTAGGAGGATGTGTGCCATTCGTCCCAAACTAGCAAACACACAATATTTTTCCATTTTAGAGTGCAAATCCACATGTATGTGACAAGTCCCTATTGCGAAGGTGGTCTAAAAAGGTCACTTGACATTAAGACTTCAACCATATTCCATTCAAATACTACATGGATGATGCATACATGGTGTTTAGTCTTTGCCCAGATGGCCCTTTCACTGTTTCTTCTTTCAATAGGCTTGTAGGGCTGCAATTCAAGTGGTTCTTTTGTTAACGAGAAAGGGATCAGAGGGAGTTGTAAAGCAGCATGTCTAAATCAATACGATCAACAATACTAAAAATTATTATGGTTGTTGTTAGGCTAGCATTCATGGAAACAAGAAGTGGTAAAATTTTCACCAATGGAGGAATTAAATATGTGAACTCTTACAACTTGTGTGGGTTCTCGGCAATACTAGATCCAACTACCTTTAACATATCCAAGAAAGAAATAGGAATTCTTAGGATAGGTCATTATGCTCTATGCCTTGATTGGGGTATGGGTGATATGAATTGCCCAAAAACTAAAGGACTATCCAATTACTCCTACACAGAGGAGGCCCATTGTAGCAACTCCTCAACAAAGCAGGGCCATGTATATGCATGTCTTCTTGGATTTGAAGGAACTAGTTACCGTAACAACACTGATTGCATAGATATTAACAAATGCAGAAGTAAAAAATTAGTGCATTGAATCACCCAAAGGCTCATGTTATCATCTTCCTGGACATTACAATTGTTCATGCTCAAAGGATTATGTAGGAGATGGCCTTCAAAATAGTAGTGGATGCAAGTCTGCCAGGTCAAACAAATACGTCATTCCTGCAACCATAGGTCTCGTTTCTTCACTCATTGGAGTATCTTTGGCAACATCAGTACTATTTTGGTGGCTGAAGAAATGATGCAAGAAAGTTGTGAAGGCCAGATATTTCCAACAAAAAGGTAGTATCCAGTTGCATAAATACATTGCTTCCATGGGTAGACCAGAAAACTTGAACATATATTCTACAACAAAGCTCGCAAAGGCCTCAAAAAATTTTCAAGCAATATGATACTAGAAAGAGGTGCCTACCAAATGGTATTTAAAGGAATTCTTTTAGATGGCATAGATGTAGAAATCAAAAGGTGCAAGGAGATTTTTGATCCACAAGAAGATGATTAGTTTATCAACAAACTCATCATTCTGTCTCAAATTATTCATAGAAACATTGTGAAATTGCATGGGTGCTGCTTCAAAACTCAATTTCCATTGATGATATACAAATTTATCCCTAATAAGACATTGTTTCAGTATTTGCACTCAGGTGAGGAGTCTTTGGATTGGGATTCTCGTATGTGGGTTGCCATGGAGATAACTGAAGCTCTGTTATTTTTGCATTCTGTGGTATCTCAGCTTGTATTCCACCGTGAAGGTTCTTAACCTAAAATATAGACCCTATGAAAGCCAAAACAACCATGTGTTCTATGTGAAAAGTGTTCCTAATGTGAAGTTAGATTCAAATCAAGAGGAAATAATCAATGCTAATGAATACCTTCATGAACTATATAGATGCTAAAACATATTTTTCAATCTTCCTAGCTTTGAGGACAAAGCTATTTTAAGGAGGGGTGGCATGTTAGGATCCTATCCTAACATTAATTAATAATAATAATATATTTTATCTTAAGTTTATAATAATAAAATATATAATAATTAATTATATTAATTATTATATTATTATAAGATTAGGGTTAGGAAGCATTTCAACCTTTCACTTATAACCCTAGAGTGGGTATAAAACATTGTAAGAACTTATCTTTCAAATCATCCACGAAATATATAATATATGATTATAAAATCATTGAAGGGACTTCCCAAAAATTCAAAAGCGATTCATTTAGATTTAGGTTTATTTATTTATTTATCCATTATTTGTGCTAGGAACTCTAGGTTCCTACCATTATGGCTAACCAAGTAGGGGAAACCATGAATAATACTATTATAACATATGGGCAACATGAATCTAGAGTAATTGATAATTTTTATTGTAAGTGGTATGATGGCGTTATGTTTTATCTTTAAAACTTGTCATTTCTAGAAGATATGTCCTAAAGCAAAAGAAGATCTGTCAAGAAATTGGTCCAAAAATACTACATTCAGAAAGGTAGAGTGTATTGGAGATACCCAAACAATGTGTTGCTTCTTTGTCTAAGAAATATATCTCTCAAGTGTTGAAAGAATATCATTTTGGGTTATATGGAGGCCACTTTGCTCAAAAGGCTACTGCCCATAAAATCATGAGAGCTAGATATTATTAGTCCTCCCTATTTTAAGGATTTCTATCAGTTTGTTAGAAAATGTCATAACTATCAAATTTTTGTAGGGAAAAAGAATTTTTTAGCCATGCCCCTTAGGCCAGTAATTGTGGAATCTCCTTTTACCTAGTGGGGAATAGATACCATAAGTGAGATTAACCCAAAAAAAATTTGGGTCACAGGTGGATTATAAAAATAATGGATTGTTTTACCAAGTAGGTAGAAGCAGCACCTCTCAAGAAATCCACTATAGAAGTGGTCATCAAGTTTCTAGAAGAATGCATATTAACAAGATTTGGAGTTCCCCAAAAGATAGTCATATATGATGGTAACTCTTTCACTTATTTTGAGATGATTAAATTTTGTGCTAAGTATAGCGTAGAACTTTCTCCTTCTATGAATTATTATCCTCAAGGAAATAGTTTAGTAAAATCTTTGAATAAGAATTTTATCACAAGAACTAGAAGAACATTCAGTAAAAATAAAAGAAGTTGGGACAGTGAGTTGAAGTTTTGTCTATGGGCCAACAAAATATCTATCAAAAAAATCATAGAAAATTTTCCTCGTGAACTAGCTGTATATGATGAATGCTTTGTTACCTCTTTGGTGGAGATTCAAGCTTTATCTTTGCTTCTTCAGGATCATAAAAATCCAAATATTTTATAGAGAAGATTTGATTAGATTGTGAAATTGCAGGAAGATGGAAAGGTTCATTAATGAATATAATTGAGCAGACTCACAAAACAACATAGTTCTTCAATAAGAAATCCAAGGGTAAACCTTTTCAAGGAGGAGATATAGTGTTGTACTAGGATCCCAAAAATGACAAGCATGGTGAAAAGGAGAAATGAGAACCCAAATGGCTTGGCCTCTATCAAATTCTTAAAAATGCAAGCTAACATACTTACAAATTATAAACTTTGGATGGTACTTAATTTTCAATTCCTATCAATGACCAACACTTGAAATTGTATCATTCTATACTAACAACTTGAGAAGCCTCCCATACAAAATTTAAAAAAAAGAAGAAAAATAAGAGCGAAGTGTTCTTTCCTCACTATATTTTAGTCTTTCAATCTTGTTCTTTTAGGTGATTAAGGTGTTCTTTTTAGGTGATTAGGTTAAATTTTGAGTCCATGTGGTCTGCTGGAGATTCTAGAGTTCTCGATGATTCATTGTTAAAAGTCTTTTCATCACTTGTCCCAATCAGAGTCTGTGTTGGATATTAAAAATCCAACTTGAGATTACCCCTAATTTTCAAATTTTGAGCCCCCTATGAGTCCTTGTTTTAGGTTATTTTATTTTCATGTTTGGGTCAATATCAACTTATCTTTTATTTTTGTGGTCCTTCCTAAAATTACAATAATCCCCTAGTCAGTCTTCTTTATAATAATTCTTCTTGTCTATGGTAGTTTTCAGTTATTGCATTTTTTTGGTCTCTTTAAATATTATCTCACCCTTCAAGGGCAATTTAGTGATTTATGTTGTCAAAGGTCAGACTTAATTTCCTTTAATTAAAAAGTCTTATGTCAATAAATTTTTGGGCCCCCATGATCACCTTTTTCTAAGGCCCAAATAGGGGTCTTTTATTTCCCCCCCTATTATCTTCCTATGCTTTAATCAAGTGATTTTAGACCTCAAAACCCTAAAATCCTTTTTTGCATTTTTGGCCTACTATATATTGGACCCTCTTTCATTATTGCTAGTCATTTATCCTTATCCACTAACCATTATAACCCCCCCACAAAACCCCCTAAAATCCTAGGTCCCTAAGCCATAAAATTATCCACCCAAATTTTATCCTAATATCTTCCCCCTACCCTCGCCATCTCAATCCTAAACTTTCATTTCCCTAGGTCTTATGTTATGTGCAATAATTAATTTTCACCACAACCATGCATCTCCTTTAATTTATATTCATTAATGCCAATATTGGCATGTTTACCCTACTATGGGAAGAAATTCAAAAGACCCACGCATATCCAACGATCCAAGAGGTGATGTATGGATCGATGATGCATACATGAAAGAAAGGTCCAAAGTGCCTCAATCCAACGATGACATATGATGGCTTATGAGTGGTAAATTTGGGATGCTTAAGATATTGATGGTCTAGGAGGTGATGTGTGGATCGATGACGTGGATGTGAGCAGAAGGTCCAAAGAACCTCAATTTGTAGTCGATATGTGTCAACATTTGATCAAACAATTTGTGCACACTTGAGGGTCTAAATATTCCTTTAGTTTTATTTAATCCTTTAGTCCCACATTCAATGTGTATTAGCCCTTATAGAGTTTAAAATTATGGAGGCACTTAAAAGAAGTCAACCACCTCACGATGGTCATGGTGCCTCGCATGTGGGACTGTCCAAAGGGACCACTTGGAGATGCCAACTTGAGCGGTTTGAGCACCCACCAATGTCATTCGAAGGGGTGCTTTGACCAATGCAAAATATTTGTAGCACAAGGTTGAAAGGCAAAGTTTATTTAAAAAAATGGCAAGCAACGGTCAAGCATCCCAACTTTATTTTTGGATTTAATAGCTATCTTTGATGCCTAAGTATTTTTTCATGAGTTAATTAAAAAAATGGAGGCTAAAGCTATAATTTAAATAGTTATTTAATGGTCCAAAGTTATTATAGCAGAATTATATGGAGGTTGTTATAGCTCACGACAATGAGAATCCTTGGCATAAAATATAATAATATGATGTAGTTGCAGTTATGACCAATACTATGCTTTAAAATGAGGTGGTTTTAACCAAGTGAGACCATTAACCAAGTGAGACCACTATCAAACTACAAACAAGAGCCACAATAAATACAATCGATAGTGTGGACTAAAAATAGAGGCATTTGTAGCAGTTATGGACCATCATGGAGGTAGCCACAATTATAACAGTTATGGGCTATCATCGAGCTTTGAATGAGAGCTAATTGAGACCAATAAATCAAGATATAAGAAATAGGTGTAATAGGAGGAAAAGGGAACAAGTTTTTACATAGTAAAATTTTGCAAGAGTTATCCTAGAGTGCCCATCCTTTGTCAGTTGTATTTTATTTTTTGTATCTTATCTAGTCATCCATTTTTCTTCTCCATTATTGTGCATTTTTTTGCTAAGGAGGTGCCCAATTTACGAAGATTATTTCCAATTGCTAAGGCCAAAAGCTCTTTGTTACATAATTTGAACAAATATTTGAAGTTCTCTATTGCATATTTTGAATGGAGAACTTATTTTTATTTGCTTAGCGAGATCTGGTTATCTTGATCAGACTCCCATTGTAATGATATTTTGCATTAATACAATTATGCTTCCTCTTGTTGGTATTTTCATGTGTAATTTTATTTATTGTCCTATTTACATGTTATATCATTTGAATATGTAAATGGAATCTTCTTTACTAGCATGTTCAATCACTTTCATTGCATTATTTGAATGAATGTGGTTGGCTTAGTTTTTATCTTCTTCCCTTTGTTTCTATTTCACATCAATGTTTTAAGCCTTGCTACAATTACCCAATGGTAAGGCATTGGTCTACTAATTGAAGCACTAGTTGGGAGATACTCTAAAACTTGGTCAAATTTTATGTTACACTTTCTCTTGTTTTTTTAAATATGGATGAGCATGAGAATATGAGAAATATAATAGGCTCACCTCTAGGGCTTCCTTACCTTACTCGATCTTTCTAGAGTCCTAGGGTAATATTTTCTCAAGTTAAAGAGGTGGATCCACCAGATTCCATGGTTTTTATTGGATTATGGAAGTATTGTAGGGTGACAAATATCCAAGGGTGTAAGAATTTCCCCCAACCATTTTTGGCATCATTTTTAGGGATGACTTATTGCTTTTTTGTGTTTTATGTTTTTTTCAATATTTCCTAGATCCCTTGAGTAAACTTGTGAGAATTGAGTGGATATCAAGCTAAGAAATCTTGGCCTGAGTATCATTGTAGATCTTGCTCTTTCTTTACACACTTATGTTGGTGACATTGAACGAACTCGTAAATTTGAAAATCAAGAAATAAGGAGCTAGATCTAGCATCTACAAGAAGTGGAAAATAAGTGCTCACTGGAGTGTTGAATTTTGAGGTATTCTTAAATTATTGAAAAATAACATGATGTATTTGCTTTGAGTTACGAAGAACTGAAGACTTTCAATACAAAGGTAATGACTCACATATTACCCCTTCATAAGGATACCAAGCCTTTTAGGTAGAAGCAAAGAAAGTTCAATCCCACTTTGTATCCAATTATGCAGAAAGAAGTGTAGAAGTTACTAGACACTAAGATAATTAGGAAGGTGATTTTCTTCTTGGTTAGCGAATCTAGTCCTAGTTAGAAAAAATAAGGTGAAATCAGACTTTGCGTTGATTTTAGAAATTTGAACAAAATCTCACTCAAAGATAACTATCCACTTCCTAACATGGAGCAGTTGCTTCAAGTAGTGGTTGGGGAATCAAGACCATATTTATTATATGGCTTCTCAGGTTACAATCAAATTGTAGTGAATCCATAGCCTTTATGAGTGCATGAATGAAGGGTGCTCAACTAAAATACTCTATACTAGAAAAATAATTTTATGCATTAATTAGGGCATTAGATCATTTCAAATGTATCTTTGGATCCAACAAGGTAACATCTTGCATCCCCTACATTGTTGTCAAAGATGTTTTCACTTAGCCTGAACCTTTAGGTAGTCCTACAAGATGGATAACATAATTATTATAGTATGATGTAGAGTTCAGAGCTATACATATTTTTATAGGAAAAGGATTGATAAATTATATGGCTAACCAATAAGGGGAGGCCATTAATAATACTAACATAACATATGGGCAATGTGAAGCTAGATAAATTGATAATTCTGATTGTAAGTGGTATGATGACATTATGTTTTATCTTTAAAACTTGTCATTTCCAAAAGGTATACCCCAAATAAAAAAAATATTTATCAAGAAATCGACCCAAAGGTACTACATTTAGGAAGGTAGAGTGTATTGGAGGCACCTAGATGGTGTGTTGCTTCTCTGCATATTTGAGAAAGAGGTCCCTCAAGTGCTGAAAGAATATAATTCTAGCTTTTCTAGAGGCCACTTTGCTCCAAAGGCTACTGCCCATAAAATCATGAGAGTTGGTTATTTTTTTCCCTTCCTATTTAATGATGTTTATCATTATGTTAGAAATTGTCATAGCTACAAAAATTTTGCAAGAAAAAATAATTTGTCAGGCATGACCTTGAGGCCAATAATTGTGGAAGATCCTTTTACCTAGTGGGGAATAAATCTCATAGGTGAGATTAACCCAAATTCTTTTAGGGGCCACAGGTGGATTATAACAGCAACATATTATTTTACCAAGTGGGTAGAAGCAACACCTCTTAAGAAATCCCCTATAGAAGTGGTCATCAAGTTTTTATAAAAACACATATTGACAAGATTTGGGGTTCCCCAAAAAAATTCATAAACAATGGTAACTATTTCACTTATTTTGAGATGATTGAATTTTGTGCTAAGTACAGTATAGAAATTTCTCATTCTATGAATTATTAATCTCAAGGAAATGGTTTAGTAGAATATTCTAATAAGAATTTGATCACAAGAATTATAAGAGCATTGGGTAAAAACAAAAGAAGTTGGAACAGTGAGTAGAAGCTTGCTCTATGGGCTGAAAAAATATCTATCAAAAAAAGTATAGAAAAATATCCTTATGAACTAGTATATGGTGAGAATGCTCTGTTAGCCCCTCAGGTGGAGAGCCATGTTTTATCTTTGCTTATTCAGGATCATAAAAATCCAAATATTTTGCAAAGAATATTTGATCATATTTTGAAGTTTTAGGAAGATAGAAAGTATTCATTAATGAAGATAACTAAGCAGGCTCACAAAACAAAACAATTGTTCAATAAGAAATACAAGGGTAAACCTTTTTAGGGAGGAGATATAGTGCTCTATTGGGGCCCCAAAAATTATAAGCATGGTGAAAAAGGAAAGCAGGAACCCAAATGGCTTGGCTCTTATCAAATCCTTCAAAATGTAGGCCAAAATACTTACAAATTGCAGACTTTGGATGGTACAAAATTTTTAATTCCTATCAATGGCCAACACTTGAAATTGTATCATTTTGCATTAAGGTCTTGAGAAACCTCCCATACAAATAAAAGATAAGTGTTCTTTACTCACTATGTTTTAGTCTTTCAATATTGTTCCTTTTAGGTGATTAAGGTGTTCTTTTTAGGTGATTAGGTAAATTTTTTAGTCCATGTGGTCTGCTAGAGATTTTGGATTTCTTAGGTGATTTATCATCAAAATTATTTTTATCACCTATCCCATTTGAAGCCTATGTTGGATCCTAAAAATCCAACTTGAGACTACCCCTAATTTTAAAATTTTATCCCCTTGTGAGTCCTTGTTTTAGGTTGTTTTGTTTTTATGTCTAAGTCAAGATCAACTTCTCTTTTATTTTTGTGGTCCTTACCAAATTTACAATAATCCCCTAGTAAATATTCTTTATAAAAATCCCTCTTATCTATGGTCCTTTTCAGTTATTGCATTTTTTTGTCTATTTAAGTCTTATTTAACCCTTCAACAGCAATTTAGTGATTTATGTTGTCAAATTTCAGACGTAATTTCCTTTAAGTCAAAATTCTTATGTCAATGAATTTTTGGACCCCCCATGATCACCTTTTCCCAAGGCCTAAATAGGGATATTTTATTTCCCCTCCCCTTCCTATGCTTTAATTAAGTGATTTTGGCCCTCAAAACCCCTAAAATTATTTTTTGCATTTTTAGCCTATTAGTCATTGGACCCTCTTTCAATACTTCTAGTAGTTTCTCCTTATATTCTAACCATAATAACCTCACCCCCCTGCCAAAACCCTAAATCCTAGGTCCCTATGCCATAAAATTATCCACCCAAATATTATCCTAATATCTTCCCCCCCTCCCCCCACCATCTCAATCCTAAGATTTCATTTCCCCAGGTCCTATGTTATGCACAATTATTACATTTTCCCCACAACTATCCATCTCCTTTGATTTAGGTTTGTTAACACTAGGAATACCATGTGTATACCACTATTGGAAAAAAAATAAAAGACCCAAGCACACATATCTAATGGTCTAGGAGGTGGTGTGTGGATCAATGATGCAAACATGAGTGAAATGTCCAAAGCACCTAAATCCGACGATGACACATGGTGGCTTACGAGTGGCATGTTCGAGTGCTTAAGATATCAATGGTCTAGGAGGTGGCACATGAATCAATGATGCAGATGTGATTAGAAGGTCTAAATCACCCCAATCCATGACCACCGTGTGGCAACATTTGATCAAATGGTTCACATGCGCTTGAGGGTGCAAATATTCCTCTAGTTTGATTTAATCCTTTAGTCCCACATTTAATGTAGATTGGCCCTTATAGAGTAAAATTATAGAGGCAACTAAAGGAATTCAACCATCTCACAATGGTCATGGTGCCTCGCATGTGGGACCACCTAAAGGCACCACTTGGTGGCACTAGCTTGAGATTTCTTAGCACCCACCAGTGCCATTCAAAAGGGTGCTTTAATCGATGTAAAATATATTCAGCGTGAGGTCCAAAGGCTAAAGTTTTTTTTTATCTTAAAAAAAGTGGCTAGAAATGGTCAAACACCCAAAATTTATTTTTGGATTTTAATGCCTAAAGATTTATTTACGAGTTAATTAAAAAATGATGCTAAGTTTTAATTTAAACAACTAAATAATGGTCCAAATTTATTATAACAAAAGCATAGGGAGGTTGTTATAGCTTGTGAAAATGAGAATCCTTGGCATAAAATGGATTATAGAGGTAGTTGTAGTTATGACCATTCTAATATTTAAAAGGACACAATTTTAACTAACTAAGACCACTATCAAGTTGTAAACAAGAGACACAATAAATATAATCAATAGTGTGGAATAAAAATAGAGGCAATTGTAGTAGTTATGGACCATCATGGATGCAATCATAGTTATAACAATTATGGACCATCATTGAGCTTTGAATGAGAGTCAATTGAGACCGATAAATCAAGCTATAAGAAAAAGGTGTAGCAGGAGGAAAAGGGATCAATTTTTTGCATAGTATACAAGAGGTATACTAGAATGCCCATCCTTTGTTAGTTGTATTTTTTTTTTGTATCTTGTCTAGTCACCCCTCTTTCTTCATTATTGTGCAAGTTTTTGCTGAGGTGCCCAATTTATTGAGATTATTTCTAGTGGCTAAAGCCAAAATACAAGAAGCTCTTTGTTACATCATTTGAACAAAGATTTGAAGTTATCTATTGCATATTTTCAATGAAGAGCTTATTTATATTTGCTTATCGAGATCTAGTTATCTTTATCAAAATCCCATGATAATGATCTTTGTATTAATACAATATTGGTTCCTCTTATCGATATTTATGTGTGCAGTTTTATTTGTTATCCTATTTACATGTTACATCATTTAAATATGGTTGGATCAATTTTTATCTTCTTCCCTTTGTTTCCATTTCACATCAATGTTTTAAGCCTTGCAATAATTACCCTATGGATAAGGTATCGATCTACTGATTGAAGCACTAACTGGGAGTTACTTTGAAGCTTGGTCAAATTTTATGTTACATGTTTTCTTATTTTTGTAAATTTATATGAGCATGATCATATGAGAAATATTATAGGATCACCTCTAGGGTCTCCTTACCTTACTTGGTCTATCTAGAGTCCTAGGATAATATTTTTCCAAGTCAAATAAGTGGATCCACCAGAGTCCATAGTGTTGATTAGATCAAGGAAGTCTTGCAATGTGACAAATATCCAAGGGTGCAAGAATTTCTCCCAACAATACCTTTACAAAAAGGATATATGAAGATTCATTGGGAAACCAAATGGTTCATCACTCAACAATTACGAATAAAAAAATTATTTTGGTAATATGGTTAACAAATAGTATTCCATTAATGGCACCATAGTTGAGTTGAGATTTTTTTGATGGAATAATCAAACTGGTACCAACTATTATGGTGTCAACACCATAGGTAATTACACCTTAGTTAATTATGTCATATAAAGTGATACCATTAGGGAATTATGCCATGGGAATTAATATTTTTATGGAATAGCACCATGGAACTTTGGTGCTACGCCTAAGAAGTGGTTAAAGCCTCTAGTGATTAAACTTGGGATTTGTGTTTGTTGCAAGTAATTTTGGATCATTATCCCATGATATTAGCAGAAAAAATAATGCTTTTATTCAAAGTAAAATAATTATGTCATATACAAAACAAATTAAGATTGATCAACACATGATTTTATGTTTATAAACCAAGAGAATGATTGATACTAAGAAAAAATAAAATTGATTAAAAATGGGGAACTAATGAAAGTGATTTACCAAAAGACTCATCAAGAATTGAAGACTTCGTACAAACAAAAATAGTAGATACTCTTTGGTAATATCTTAGTGAGAAAATAAGTTTTTATAAACATGATATCAATCAAATGGTCATCTACAAAGAGCAAAATTACCTTCGTGAGAAAGTCTCTTGGAAAAAATATTATCAACCAATTTAGACCAAGTTCTTATAATCTTGTAATTAAAATAGGAATAATATTGTAATTAAAATAGGAAGGTAAAAAAATATTAATCAAGAGGAACACATTTGTTTACTACGTAAGCAAGGAGAAATTGTGGATGAGAAACATGTGATGTTACATTCTCCTACATACAAACATCTAATGCAAAAGCACTTGTTGCAATATGATGACCTAAGAAGTTTATTTAAGTTTTTAACTTTACCATCTAGAAGAGTGGGTGGATATTTTTAAGGAGTTTTTAACATCACATAATCAACACAAATAAGATCCTTGTGGGTAAATGTAGTTGTAATATTCAAGTAAAATAGAATTGAGCTCTAGGAAAAAGAAAAAGCCTATTTATGTAATCTAGTTTTCTCTTCTCTTTTTCGTCCTATAGAGCTTGAGATATTATAAATTCATTCACTTCTCATCTCAATTGAGATGCTATACCTAGAAACCTACATCAATTTACATAAAATGTCTAAATTCTTGATTGTTATTTTTTGGATCTTTTCAATTTTTTGTGTAAATACATATATTCTACAATTCAGCATCCTTCTTGACATTTTCTATAGCAACCTTTACAATACCAAAAAATCACCTCTAATATCTACACATTGCATATTATTAGAGTAATATTTCCAAAACACCGCACTATCATAGTTTGCTTTACCAAATTTGGATTACTAGTTTCTTTCTTCAAACACAAGTTCAACCAAAAAAATTATAATAAATATTTTATATGAAAACACATCAATGTTATAAAATAAATTAGATTTTACCAATGGAAAACATTAAAGCAAATTTTAATCATTATTCAATTCAAGCAGTCAACCTTTTCTTGTCAGCTTTAGCTAAACTTACTACTTCCTCTAACCATGGAAAAGAGAATTTAACTTCACTGTTCTCAATTAAAACCCCTCTATTGGCTAGCCTATATGCACATTTGTTTCCTCCCCTTAATGTATGTGTGAACTTAATTTCTTCAAACTATGTAGCAATATTTTGAATTTCCATAATTATATTTGGTATGTTCAATGGAGCCTTTGCTTTTCTCAAATTATCTCTTGTATGTTCCATAGAGCATTTGCTTTTCTCAAAATTGTATTTATGACTATGAGTGAATCACCTTACATCCATACTCTATTCCATTTCATTATTTTACATATTTTTAACCCTTCTAAATCTTCCCAAGCTTCAGCTTCATTATTTGTCTCAAATCCACTATTGAAAACATAATGAAACAAATATGTCCTCTATTATTTCTAATTATACTTTATTTTTTATATTTGTTTGTATAGTTAAAATATTATAAATTTTATATTATATAAAAGGCAACTTAATATAGTTTATGAAGCCAAATAAAATAATAAATATATAAGATACTTAAGATAAAGGGTCCAAGGCTCAAATCCAAAGAGAATAGGATATATACATCCCATAGGCAAATAATAAAACATGAATGTCTCCTCCCACACATAATGGACCCAAAGAAGTATGAGGTGATCTAATATGCTCAATGTTCATGGACCTTAAAATTTAAATTTTTTATTTATTTATTCACTTATGATCAATAATAAATTTCAATATATATTTGGTTTTTTTAAATACTTCGAAAAGATTTATTAAAACAAGATTATATACAAGTTGGGATGAGACTCCTCTCAACCTTAGCCAACAAGAGCACCTATTTCATCCTTTTAAATTTTCAATGAACTTCCATAACTCTAAAACCCAAGATCCTAAGAACTAAACACTTTTGCTTACAACACTAAAAGGATATTTTCATTGGAGCCAAATATCCTAAACCATATGTTTGCAATGGTTGTTCAAATTAGCCAAACATTAGATTTTCTCATCAACCTACCTCATCCTCTCATCCTCAAAAGCTATGCCATTGTGCTACTAAACCCCTTCCTCCTTCTTGGTACCCATCTTAACCAAGAACTCAACCACTTTATTTTGAGCTCTAACCACATAAATCAAAATCATGTCATCCAATTATCTCCACAACTCTTTAATTTGGGTGACAAGAGTCTTCAACGTCCATGTCTCCAAAGCAAATTTTCTCATGCAATCTAGAGCTCCTACCAATATTTGAGAATTATATTTTATGATTATCCTCCTATAACCTTGTCTTACCACCCAAATATAAGTAAATTTGAAAGATAAGGCTTCTGCTTCATTATTTGTAGCCCTACCCAGGCCCTATAGTTCCCAATAGAGCATTGCCCCAACATGATTCCTATAGACCACTCCAATTCTTGCTCTACCAAGATTACCTTTTGTAGGTCCATAAATATTAATTATAATCTCCCCTTTCAATGGTGTTTTCCAACTAGCTTTATCATGTTGCTCTTGCACTTTGACTTAATTCTTCATTGTCCCTATATCAGAATGAGTTTCCTCTTTAGCATACATTACCACAGTTTATACGGCTTAACTCCAAAGGACTTGCTAGATGCCATCCAAGGATGAAAACGTTTTTTTTTAATTTTACCATTTCTCTCCAACCATACTTGCCACCAAATAAATTTTAATCCATCATTCCACTTTATACAAAGAGTTTCATATTTAAGTCTTCCCCTCTTTCATATTTCCTGAATATAAATTCGATTCAAATGGCCATTGGCTTAGACTTTATAACATAAAAACCATCACTTCCAAATATGGTGCATGAATGGGCACTCAAATGTCAAGTGTTTAGATGTTTTCTCTCTTTTGTAGTATAAAATACATTGGGATGGAGCAACAATTCCCCTATGTCTCATATTATCAAAAGTAACAATTCCATTGTGCATGAACTGCTACACAAAGAAGTTTACTTTTAGCCAATCCTTTGACTACCAAATATTTCTCTAATTCTCAACCTAATATGCATGAGGTAGAGGTTATAGAAGGATCTTATACTATCCATACTTCACTATGTAGAATCCAAGGCTCTCATAGTCCCAAGCTAATTCATAATCCTTAGCTCTACTTGTGATAAATATTTCTACCAATATTTTAGTCATGATGGGTGTCAATTTCAAAGGGATTGGAATTGGCCACTTGTCCAACTTCTTAAATTACTTAAACCTATAATCCCCTAGATGACAAGTGTTGAAATAAATTTCAATCTTGATCCAACCCCTATTTTTCATGGTTGTTTTTATTGGTTGCAATTTGTAAATTTAGTAATGATAGGTGGGTATTGATCCCATGATTTTGTTTAAAATTGTGCCTTCTCCCCTCTCCCATATTTCACTACCTGAGATCCTAAATTTAGAGCCTACCACTCTAGGGACCCATTATCATCCAAAAACAAATTACTTACCTCATTCGGGTTTACCTATCCCAAATATTTACCAGTAAAAACTCTACTAAATAAAGAAGTTGGTTGGGAGATCCACATCCAATAAAACTTTCCAACTAAAGCTTTATTATTTAGCTTTAATCTCCTCAGTACTAAACCTCCCTTTTCCTTGAGTTGGCTTAATTTCTCCCAACCTACTAATGCCAATTTTCTCTCTACTTTTACTTGTCCCCATAAAAAAAATTTAGCCATCTTTTCCAACTCTATCCATATGGTATGTGGGGCAGCAAGGATAGAAAAAATATAAATTTGTATGGCCTAAATGACTGATTGCAAAAAATTTAATCTACCCCCAAAGGATAACCACTTGTGAGACCAATGGTTAATTATTTATTTAATATGATCCAAAATATTTCTTTACATAACATTCTTCAGTTTTTTAAAATGCAAAGGGACCCCCAAATAGACACTAGGAGAGAAGTGCTCGTGAATCTCAAGATCTCTAAAATTCTATCTTGAAGCCTTCAATCAGGATTCAAGAAGACCACTTTGTAATTCTTATCATTGATGACTTGGTTTGTGACCCTAAGGTAGACACTAAGATTATCTATGGTTATTCTTGCTTCCTTAAGGTTGGCCACTCCCACCAATCTTGTGGCATATACAAACTGTAGGTGAGTCAAAACCTCCTCACCCACCTTGATACTTGTTAGAAAACCCTATTATCTTCTCCTCAATATGTGTCTACCCAAGCCTTTAGCCAATATAATAAAAATATAAAAGGAATAAGTATCTCCCTGGCAAAGGCCTCGAGTGGATCCAAATAGTTGTAAGGAAAGACTACTGATTAACACTAAGTATGTCAGAGTAGAGATGCAACTCATGACCCATTTTATTCAATCTTGAGAGAAACCAAAAATTTCCATCATCCTTGAAAAGAAGCTCCACTCCACCCTATCATAAGCCTTTGACATCTAATTTTATGAACATTCCTCTAGTGCTAGATTTTTACATTGAGTGGATTGCCTCCTAATATAGAACCACACCATCCAATATCTACCTACCCTTTACAAAACCCCCTTGGAGATATTTTACCTACTCAACCATTACCTTTGTGATTATTTTATATATGACATTGCATAATGCAATAGGTCTATAATCTAAAACATGCACTCCCTCCTCCTCTTTCATAATTAAGGCAATGAATGTATGATTGAATGCTTTAAGAATTCTTTTACTACCTTTGGACTCCTATATAACAACCATTACATCCTCCTCCAAGTTGTTCTATAAGGTCTAAAAAAACTTGATTGGAAAGCCATTTAAAATTGGTGTTTTTACCATACTCATTCCAAAGACTATCATTTTTAGCTCTTCTCTATCAATGGATTTAAGTAGGGCCTAATTTTATTCTTTAGAGATAATAGAGGCTATGAAAACAATAAATTCTTTATAAGCCTCTTTATCTTGTACCATACCTTAAATAATTTAGCAAAATAATCCATTGAATGGAAATGCATAACTAGGATTCTATCAAAAGGGTGTCTCTTATCATCCTAAAGAGCTTCCATATTGTTCATATGTCTCCTAGCACAAGCATCTCAATGGAAATTTTTTGTGTTTCTATCACCTTCCAATAACCAAATGGTTCTTGTTGTCTATTTTCAATATATCTCCTCTTGGTTGTCAATATCCTCAACCACTTTATGCACTTCATCATCCTCCTATTTGAATTTCTCTATAATTGTTCCTTCTCTAAAAAAATTTTGCACCTCATCCCATCTAGCCACCAATGGATCTCTTTGGACCTGGAAGTCTGACTTGTTAGCTTACCTCCATTATTTCAGTTGATCCTTGACATAATAAAATTGATTGTGGAATCTAAACATTATTGTCTCAGATGTCAGTCATCCCTCTTCCCACCATTGTGGTATTTTCTTTTGAAGTTACTCCTTTTGTAACCAATTTTTTTTAATTTGAATGGTTTGTGGTGTTGCCCTATCTTGATACCCCTTCCAATAGAATGGGGAAGTGATTTGAAACTAAACCTTTCAAAATCTAAAATTTTAGATTCCATTTCATAAATGCCTCCTCTAAAATAAAAAAATGGTCTAAATTCACCTTCCTATTATGTGGCTCCCTCCTCTTATTAGTCCAAGTATAGTTGTTTCCAAGATATTTAATATCCACCAAGTGTAATGCATGGACCTGTGCAATCATAAGTTGATCCCTTGGGTTCAAAATTGGGGTTCCCATTCTTGATATCTAGATGATAATTTAGCATTAAAATCACCACAATATTCTATTTTAATGTCTCCCTTGAGACTCATATCATACACTACTTTCCATTGACAAATTTGACCATCTAGGTTTTGATCCCCAAAGAAATTTATGATTAAAACCTGCTTAATTATCACATTGTTCCTAAAATGTTATGTGAGGATACCCCTCCAAGCTATATGTTCTATTTTCATCCATTCACGAGAGTTCCAAAAGGTAACTATCTTCCTTGAGGACTTTTGGTCAGCCACTTCTATATGACCAACATGCCTCCAAAGTCTATTTATTGTTTTATACATGAGATCCAATGGCATTTTTGTCTTCTGGAAAAGCAAAAAAAATGTGTTAATTTTCACTAAGAGTATTCGAATAATATATTGATGATTTTTTCTATTTAAAATCCTAATATTCCATGATTGTATAATCATTGGTGACCTTGAGACCAGTAAGAGTCTATTAGTCTCACTGATCTCCTAGTGATCAATTTATCTCCTTGAGATGCTATCAATTCCTTATTTGATTTTCTACCCACTCCTTGAGAGTTGATATTCTTTGATCTCTTCTCCATCTAGCTTATTCCTAGAGTTGGCTTTTCTCTATTTTTTTGCCACATCCATGATGACATCCTTTATTATTAGTTGCTTCTAGTTATGTACTATCAATGTCCCTACAATCTCTTATTTTGATAACTCACTACACTCTATTACATGCTCTATGATATGAGGATCTGAAATAGGGGCTTGAGCATCGTTATTAATATTTTTATTATTCCCATCCACTTATTCCATGAGTCCTTCTTCTTCCTACTCCATTAGTGTCTTGAATATCTCATACCTATGTGAGGGCTTGGGTTGGGTTTGCTCTTTACCATATTTTTCTTTTAAATTTTTATTTTGGGCTATTCAAAACCATATCATGTGCTTCTCCTCCTTGAGTAACGTTGAATGCTTCTTTATTGGTTGTATACTTATGTTTTTGAGGAATATTCAAAATTTCCAAAGGAACCCCCATTTTTGTGATCATATTGTTTGGGTAATATTGGACCAAATTCCCATATTTGTGGAAAAATCTACACCTAAAGGGTAATGCCTCATAATCCAATTGTTGAATCCAGGATAGCCTTACAAGTTCAAGTTCCACCTCTACTATAAAATGCTAGCTTAGATCCATTTCCATGCATAATCTAGAATAAATGATTGTGTTTCCTTTCATTATGTCTCTAAAAATACCTAAATATCTTCCAAAGAAACTAATGATGATTTCTAATACTTGCTTACACTAGAACTCTAGTGGGAGTGCATATAATTGGATCCAAACCGAGACAACAGTGGGTTCAATTCGAATATCAGATCCCACTCTTTAGGGCTAAACAAATAATCTTGTCAGACCATGATTCCACCAAGAGGCTCCTAGTTTTGTCAAACCCATGAATGCAAAAATTTAAGATAGGATGAATACCCATGAATTTATAGATCAGGTCATGATTGGATCTATATAAGTATATATCTTCTACTATAATTTGCTCAATGAATGTCTTTGGCCTTGATTTTGACAATGGCAAGCATCCATTGACTCTTTGAGATTATCTTTTTTTTGCAACTGTAAAGAGAATTTTTAGTACAGTTTCTTGTGCTTCTTTAGTCCTTGTTGGAATTTTTTCTTCAAAAAATTTGTAAATGAACTATGTCCATCTAAGAGAGGATCTAGAGGTATCTCCATTAAGCCCTCTTGGGGCAACAGTCTTGTCTTCAATTTTGCACCAACTAGAAAGTACTTCATCTACCTGATCTATGCCCTAGTTTTCCCTTCCAAAGATTTCAATATATATTTGTTATACTTATTTTTTTAGTGAATTATATGTAATTGAATCAGATCCATTTAAATTACATCATAATTATGTTACTGTAGTATTTTAACAAACCACATCTAACAAGATTTAAATCTTCATCTTCATCTTAGAAGTCTAAGTATTTAACTAGTTAAACTCATTCCATGTGATTAGAATGCTATGATTTATCCATAGATTTAGAATATTAGTTTATAGTATAGAACACATAACTTTCAATCGCTTTTCTCAAACCCATTAGCCAAAAATATATATAATAATTTTTTTGGGATAAAAATATTTTAAATATAAAGTTTTAAATTTGTGAACTGAAACAATTGCAAACCACAACTTTGACATATGGAGCAACATACAAATGATTCATAATTGATTTTGTTCATAAGGTGTTTGTTGAAACTTAATTAATATAGTGGGATGGTAGTTGACACTCAACTAAAGTAGGATAGTACTCTCTTAAATGACCAACTATATATATATAGCACCTAGGGGTGCAGCGCAACGGTTCGGGCTTTGGCTCTTCTTCGGGAGGTCCAAGGTTCAAAACCATGGTGTGAGCGAGTGTGTGATGGGGTGGGTGTGTGGTGTTTTTTTTTTATTTCCTATTGATAATTATAGCTCTCGACTTTAGGAGGGGTCATGGTTGGGAAGAGACTGCTCAACCTTGTACATCGGTCATAAGGGTTTCTCACAATAACCAAATCCAATATATATATATATATATATATATATATATATATATATATATATATATATATATTTGATCCAATAGGAGAGTTGGTTACATCCACACTATTTTTAGTAACTGCCAAGTGTAGGGTTCAAACCACAAGGGTTGCTCCCAACAAGCCTATACCACCTTGTTATTATTGACTCAACATGAGGGGACCACCGGTCACTCAAAATTCGTACCGTCATTATCGGTATGGTGCGCACTTAGAGGATTCAAATATACCTTTGCAACAAGCATACCCTCGAGATTTGGACCAACTACCTTTGCAACAAGCATGTCCTTGAGGTTTGAACCTAGGTCACTTCCTGGTAAGTGCTTGGCTAGACATAAATTACCAATCCATTTATATCATAAATATTATTCTAAAATGTATCAAGTTACTTCTAATCAAACATTATAGCACTCCTTGTAGAGATAATCTTGGTAAAGTCTTCTTGAACTTCTTTTCAATGTTTTTGTTTTTGTTTTTGTTTTTGTTTTTGTTTTTAATTTACATGGTGGAATCGATAGCTACCACAAATCCGAGAAGGATGTCTCGTGTTTATGGCCGCCATAGTAATCTATGTTGTTCGCCTCAAAATTTTCCACACAATTCTTTGTGTAGTTCGCCCCTATAATCACCATGCCACAATCATTTTAAACCTTCTATGCCATTGAAAGTACTAAGAAAGAGACAAGCGTTCAGTCCGACAAGGCCCAAGATTTGAACCTTGAACCTTTGCCCCCTTACGAGGTTTGGTCGAACCAATTGGTCTACACCTCAAACCTTTTTTATTGTTTTTGTTACAATGTTGACCCTTGATTAATTGTTCTTATATATATAAGAATATTAGTTCATTGTTCTAGTCTTGGACCTCCATAGTTTTAGTGTATCTTGAACTTTTCTTTACTATTGTTAAATATTTTGAAGGTCAATTTCAAGTTTGTTATACTCAATTTGAATTATACCTTATTGTAATTAAATATTTAACAAAAAGAAACAAAATCAAAATATAAAAAATTACTCATCTAAACAATACAATTTTCAACTTTTTTAATATTTTTAAAATAAATTATTATTGTTTTTGTAATTGGTTTTCATATTAAATCATGATCACATAATGGTATTACAACTTAAAATTTTGGATGTATCATTTGACAAGATTTAAACCGATATCTCTTCTTTAAAATTTAAGAAATTTAACCGATTACACTCATGGTATTTAATATAAATTATCTTTGTTTAAAATACTATAAAAAGTTTATTTTTATTAGGAATACAATAGACATTAATTTTGAAATAAATTTTATTATTCCTTTCTTAAATATATTGTCTTCCATAAAGGATCAAATTTGGAACCTTCGTAGCCCTTCTTATTTTACCTTCAAAGGGTAAAATAAAAATTATCTTTCTTAATAAAATTTAAATTTTATTTTTTACTCTTCAACCTTGAAGACATTGAAACTCTAGAGTTCTAAGGTGTGTGTTGTACACCATTTTTGATAGAATATTGTTGAATAACCATATATTGGGTAAACAATATTTTTCTTGAGAGTCGTCTAATATAACCTATGACTCATTTATATTAAAAACTACTTTACCTTTACCTTTGAAGTGAACCTAACTTCAAATTTTACACTTGAGAAGTAATATATATAATACAATATATATATAATTAAATGTAATAAATTTATAAAATTAATAGATTAATATTATTAAATTTTAAAAAATTTAGAAAAAGTACATTTAATTTTAGAAAATATTATTATCTACATTACAAAAATAAGAGCTAACCAAAAAAATGGAAATTGGCTTTGGCTCTTCTTCTGGAGGTCCAAGGTTCAAACTACAGTGTGGGCGAGTGTATGAGGGGGTGGGCGAGTGTACGAGGGGGTGTGTTAAATTCTCTATTGATAAGCATAGCTCTTGGTAGCTTTACGAGGGATCATGGTTGGGAGGAGATTGCTCGGCCATGTGCGTTGGTCATAGGGGTTTATCGCACTAATCAAATAAAAAATGAAAATTAATATTAAAGTGTAATTATTATTTTTTTCAATGGGTTATATGGGATTGAAATGAGCCTCATCCATATTACATCATATTTATATAGTGGTATGACAATAAAGCTTGGATATTTCTCTCCTTAAAACATGGAAGAATCTAACGTTTGAGTTAACACCATTAAAGTGCAATTATTAAGAGGCATCCTCTAATTTTTAATTGAACCAGAGGTCTAAGGTTCAAATCACGGTGTGGACAAGTGTGAGAGGGGGTGGGTGTGTGGTGGCTTTGTGTTAAATTTTCTATTGGTAAGTATAGCTCTCAACTTTAAGAGGGGTCATGGTTGGGAGGAGACTGCTCAGCCCTATCCGTCGGTCATAAGAATTTCTCACAATAACCAAATCCAAAAAAAAATTATTAAAATATAATATTAATATATTTATTGATCTAATAAATATAGGGTTCATTTTAATCATGCATAGTCCATTGAAAAAAATAAAAGTAGGAAGTGCAATTGAAAAACATAGTATCAACAAATATTATAAAAAACATTCTCTTTTATATGTAAATATTTATATTGTCATTTTTTAAATATTTTTATTAGATTTAGATGGGTTAAATGTAAAGAAAAATAGATTTTAATAGTTTAAAGCCGACGGTGGATTTGACTAACTTTTTATACACATTTAGTAGTGTTTTTTTAGTGGCACAAACAAAAACAAAAAAGTATGATATATTTTATTATTTATAAGTTGATTATTTATTGTTGATTTAGTTATTTTAGAAAATTATAACCAATAATTAATTTTTCTCATTTATTAGTTCAATTAGTTAGATTTTTCAACATTTTAAGGAGAGACCCAAGCTCAAATCTTGCCTAAGAATACATTGATAATATCCTAGCTTTTTTGTAATACCATTATGTGTGATGATGTAGTATAAGGCGGGTCTATTTCAATCCCATATAATCCATTGAAAAAATAATATATAAATACAGATGATTAATGATATTTGAATTAAATTATCAGAAGCTAAGAGTTCCACATCATAAGAGAAGGTTCTAATTCAATGGGTGATACCTTATAAAGTCGTTAGGACATTTGAAAGTAGGGGTCAAGCTTAGACAATGTATGGACCTACAATCAAGTGACAATGGACATAGGGTTAAGTAACCTTATTACATATCTAAACACATGTTCATATTCTCCATAAATCATCCTAAATGTTCATATTCTCCATAAATCATCCCAAGGGGGATAGCGCAACGGTTCGGGATTTGGCTATTCTTCGAAAGGTTCAAGGTTCAAACCATAACGTGGGTGAACGTGCGATGGTTGTGTGTTAAATTCCCTATTGATAAGCGTAACTCTTGGCTATATGAGAGGTCATGGTTGGGAAGAGATTGTTCAACCCTATGTGTCGGTCGTAGGGTTTTATCGCATTACCCAAATCTTTATATATATATATATATATGGGATCATGGTTGGGAAGAGATTTTTCAACTCTATGTGTCAATTGTAGGGGGTTTATCGCATTACCCAAATATTTATATATATATATATATGAGGGGTCATGGTTGGGAAGAGATTGTTCAACGGGGTTTATCGCATTATCCAAATCTTTATATATATATATATATATATATATATATATATATATATATATATATATGAGGGGTCATGGTTGGGAAGAGATTGTTCAACCCTATGTGGTGATCGTAGGGGTTTAATGTACTACCCAAATCTTTAATATATATATATATATATATATATATATATATATATTCTCCAAAAAAATAATTTTAATAATAAATTAAATATATATTTTTTATTTTTATTTTTAGAAAAAGTTAGATTATATTATTTCATTAACCGAAACATTACAATATTTTGGTGCTAGCACTATCCACCAGCTAAAAAAATAAAATGAGGTGAATCACGAGTAAAACATCCATAACCGAATATACATAAGAATAGAAGCTAATATCAACAAAAAGACTATAGCTATATCTTATTGCAAATATTTTAATTGTTATAAGAACTTAAGTTTGAATCATACTATCCAAATATTTTTATAATATATATATACTTCAAAAATTTAATTTTAATAATAAATTAAATATGTTAATTGTTATAAGCTCTTAAGTTTAAGTCATATCTACTCTATGATTTTTTATGTATCAATAATTTTAACTTATATATTTTCCAAAAAAAATAATTTTAATAATAAATTAAATATTTTAATTGTTATAAGGTCTTAAGTTTGAGTCATATCGACTCCATGATTTCACCATTTTAACTTATATTTTTGCAATAAATAGTAGGGATCAAGAATAGGTGGGAGGGCAAACTTATTATAATGCATAGAATAAGGGTCAGGCATGGTTGAAAACATATTTGGTCACTTGTTCAAATCCTAGGATAGCATGGGTGTATCCTTTCAACAAGTCTCATACTCCAAATTTAAAATGTTGGAAAGAGAATCCTTAGCCCTATTATCACATTATTCATATATATATATATATATATATATATTTTTTTTTTTTTTTTTTTTTAATAATAAATTAAATATTTTAATTATTATAAGGTCTTAAATTTGAATCATATCTACTCCATGATTTTCAAAGTATCAATCATTTTAATTTATATTTTTGTAATAAATAGTAGGGATCAAGAAGTTTCTGACTGACATACAAGGTTTCAATTCCATATGTTTTTATTAAATATTTTAATTGTTATAAGGTTTTAAGTTTGAGTCATATCTACTCTTTGATTTTCAATGTATCAACCATTTTAACTTATATTTTTGCAATAAATAGTAGGGATCGAGAAGTTTTCCAAGTTTTCCACTGACATACAAGGTTTCAATCCCATAGGTGGGAGGGCAAACTTATGATAATACATAGAATAAGGGCTAGGCGTGGTTGAACAACATATTTGGAAACTTGTTCTAATCCTATGAGATAGTGAAATAGCATGGGTGTATCCTTTCAACAGGTCTCATACTTCAAATCTAAAATGTTGGGAGGAGACTGCTCAGCCCTATACATCGGTCGTAGGGGTTTATCACACTACCCAAATCTTATTATTATTATATATATTTACTAGGTCCCAGGGGGACAACACAATGGTTTGGGCTTTAGCACTTATTTGGGAGGTCCAAGGTTCAAACCGTGACGTGGATGAGTGTGTGAGGGGGTGGGTGTGTGGTGGTTGTGTGTTAAATTCTTATTGATAAGCATAGCTCTCAGCTTTACGAGGGGTCATGGTTGGGAGGAGGCTCAACTCTGTGTATAGGTCATAGGAATTTCTCACACTAACCAAATTATATATATATATATATATATATATATATATATATATATATATATATATATATATATATATATATATATATATCAAATAGTTTAATTGTTATAAGGCCTTATTTTTGAGTCATATCTACTCCATGATGTTCAAAGTATCAACCATTTTAACTTATATTTTTGTAATAAATAGTAGGGATGGAGAAGTTTCTCAAGTTTCCCAGTGACATACAAGGTTTCAATCCCATAGGTGGGAGGGCAAACTAATGATAATATGCATAATAAGGGTTAGGCGTGGTTGAAAAACATATTTGGTCACTTGTTCGAATCCTATGAGATAGTGGGATAACATGGGTGTATCCTTTCAATAGGTCTCATATTTCATGTAGCGACCCCGGGGAAGCGGTGCACCATCCACTCACTCTATTTGTGATTATTATTATCAAATATTTTAATGTTTAACATGCATTAAATGAAAAAGCATAAAAGAAAGGCATAGCCAAAGTACGAAGAAATAAATGAATGAATGCTTTGTATTGATATTTCCAAGATCCGGTTACATATAAATCCCTCTATGGGATACCCTTCATTTGATACATGATTTTACACAAAGAGGGTAGCAGATGTATAAAATATCCCCTCGCAAAGGGAGATGCACTTTTCCAGGCTTCTCGGTGATGCACACGGAACTGTATGAGGGCTTACAGATGCCTCCTTCTCTAGGTCTGATTCCTAGAGGGATCCTCTTGCTCTCGTATGTTGTGGATTTGTCCAATGAACCTATAGCCCTGCAATCAATGAAACAACAACACACACTTAGATGTCCGAGATTGCCTCCCTGGATGAGGTTGTTAGCATAATGAAAATAAGTGCAATAAAACTAGTACTATGAATGCCAATAAATGAAGTAAATCTTATGCTAATGATATGAAAGCATGAAAAAGTAGAATAAAAGAAACTAACACCTAAACCCTAGACTAGGTTGTGGGCCACTATCCAGGACAACGACCGCTAAGGTGAAATCTATCTCTATTAATCCAAAGGCTATGGGCTTAAGTCTGCTACTAATGTTAAATGATTATTGTATGTGCATGGATGATTACCTCTCAGTTTGGCTAGCACTTCATTGCTCCTCAAGGGTGCTCAAATTCACTCTCCAATCTGACAGGGCTTCACTATAAAATGATCTCCAAGGGAAGCTCTCCAAGTATGTGATGTTCTCTCTCTCTCTTGATTCACAAAAGAAGGTCCCCTAGTGCTTTTAGGTTTACTCCTTATAAAGTGTTTGAAACCCTAGGTCAATGTCAAAACCCTAGGATTGCTTTTCTGCATGCACACTAGACGTTGGCATGAGAAGTTTTGCCTTTGTCTGCCCTTGAGGGGTAGTTAACTGATGTCTAAATCTGGACTTGAGTCCTTCATGTAGACTGGCTATGAGGAGGAATGCAAAGTTGTCCCCACTCGGCCTTATTGCATGCAGACTGCCACTTCCACCCGAGATTAGGCTAGATTGGTGATAAAATGCATTTAAAGTTTAGCCATTGTCATCTACAGTGGCTAAGGTTTGGCCGCTCTGAGCTTCAACAACCAGAATCCAGCCGCTCTGGTCCATAGCGGCCAGGCTTGGATGGGCTAAAAAATGCCCCAGATGAGTGGTAGAACCACTTTTGATACTTGGAAGGTCCCAAGGTTTAGTCACATGATCTAGGAATGTGCCCATGTGAGTAGTCTCCCTGAACATGACATGTTTTAGGTGTCTATAGATGCCCCTTTTTGTGATGCACTGAGTGGAAAACACAGCACGGAACAAAAATGTAGACTGCTATGTTTGTAGGGTGTATGATGATCATTGATCTGATCAATGTTGGATGGCCCAATCACGCAAGATGACACGCATCCTTGAATCATTGCTTCAACTTGATTGAAGGCTTTAATTTAGCACAGGGCTTGCACATGTCCACTTGCACTCATTCCTCAAATGCAATCGGGTAGCTTATGTTGCTACAACAGAACCGACCAGTAGGAGAGCTACAAGTTGAAGATGTCATATTTGCTTATGAACCCAACAAACGGGGAAAGTTTTGTAAGAGTTGTATGCAATGATTCGTAGGATGAACACTATTTTGATATGATCGAGTGATCTTTGGTTGACTTTGATTATGATTATTTGAAGATTTGAACTACCCCCTCACACAATGAATTGGTGAGGGAAGGGCAATGAATGAAGCGACAAATCACTTGACCAATTTGACTAGTTTTGGTTCCTTTCTAGTTGTTTGTTCTTTTAATGGGCAAACCCCCATCCAAGTGTGATTCCAATTGTTTATGATGATCACTCATCCCTATCCTAGGGAGCGGTCTAGCCACAAATAGCCTTCTTAGGGAGTTAGGATGAGCAATTCTATTTATGCTTGTATTGCATCACTTGGCTCAATGTTTTTGGTGTCATAAGAGAATTAGGATGATTCCCTCGTACCTATGGAGCAGTCCGACCATCTTGATCTTCTTCGAGGTTGAGGTGATACATCGTAATTCCAAAATGAGTAATTTGCCCCAAGTAGCTCTATGGTAACTTACTCATCTCATCGAGTTGCATGGAGTGAAAATCATTGCAACCATTGAGTTGATAGAGTAAGTAACTGAATACGAAGCTTACTCGAGATTTGTTTTTATGAGATTTTTTTGTTATTTTGATTATTATGATGATCAAGGACCATCAAAATGTGCTTATTTGATTTTTTTGTTATTCCTCCTAGAAGGAATCTTCTTGATTTTGCTTGTGCATCCGGCCATTGTCAGATCCAACGACCGCTAAGTCCTTTCCTGTGGCCGCTATCGCCTTGAGCGGCCAAAAATTTTGGGCCGCTAATGTCAGCAACAACTGAGGCATAACTTGAGAAGTAAAAAGGGGAATCTAGGGTTTTGACTTTTCATTTTCTAGTTGGTAATTTTTCTTTCTAGAGCTCTGACGAGAAAGTGACATTTGTGACTTGGAGTGTTGTTGCTTTGGAGACTATGGTTGCATAGGGTGAGACATCAGTGAGCGAAGGAGCTGAAGCTTCTCGGGTATTCTCTCAAACCTTAACCCTACTTTCTCTCTTTTGGGTAAAATTGAACCTCATTAAGTAACCTGGTAAATGAACCTCACTAAACTTGCTGGAAATGAACCGAATCCGTAGATAGGTTCAGGTTAGGCTTTGTTTTGGTGGGCTTACCCCCATTTTGCAAATTTTTCAATTTTTTTTGGCATTTTTGGCTTAGGGTGTACACGTTTGTCACGTCGCCCATCGATCGCTACTGCTCATAGTGGCCATCTCGGCCTGTACTTTGGCCATTGTCACTCAGAGCGGCTAGCTTTGAATCCCAATGGTCAAAAATTTGACCATTGGGGTTTGGCCGCTCCTATCCTCAACGGCTAATTTTTGGTCATTGTAGGTGACAACGACCATGATACTTAGGCAAATTTTGTAATTAATTTTTGGATTTTGTGAGATGATTATCTGATTTTTTTTTTAATTTTTTGTATTATGCTGCTTGATTAGGTGCACTTATTCCTCTTTCATTTAGACTTAGGATAGTTTATCATTATGTGCACCATTTTTCATGTTTTATTTGTGATTCATGCCTTAGATGCATTGTAGTTATACCTTTGATTTTTGCTCTTAGATTCTCACTACTCGGGCTCGGGACCCGAGGCTCCTTAATGACCTCCTCCCACTCTTGGATGATATGGACTGGGCCTGGCTTAAGGCCCATGGACTATAGTATGTTATCCGGCTACCTCAGATTATGTCGGATCAGGCCTACCTCACTACCCTGGTTCACCGATGGGACCCTAGGATGAACACCTTCCATATTCCTACTGGTGAGATGACTATCACATCGGAGGATGTGTATAGGATTTTCTGGATCCCCTTTGATGGAGTGGCCATCGTCTCTTCGACCACTAATGATCGTGATGCAGTTTTTACCAAGGTGTTCAAGGAGCATGTTGTGGTTGCCTTCAAGGACACCAAGTCTGGAGGTGTATCTATTATACGTTGGTACAGGGAGCATGTCTTCATGGAGAGGCATGCGGTGTTGCTGATGGTCATCAATAACATCCTTATCCTGGATTGCTCAGGCTTGAGGTTCTCATGGAACCTCCTTGTGATGGTTCAAGATTTGTTGGATAGTGAGGAGCCCATCATCTATGCATGGGGGAGGTCCCTGCTAGCACAATGTTATGATGAGTTGTATCACATCCACCGGTGGGGCCACATCAGCATTGGTTGCAGCTTGCTCCTTCAGGTATGGGGATGGGAGCATATCAGTGTGGATCATCCTAGAGGACTCCCTACTAAGATTATAGTTATTGATGCTAAGATGCAGTGCTATGCTTCCAGGTGGGCTCGAGAGCATGAGGAGCACAAGAGCCATCCTAATGCGAGGGAGCTCCCCCATTATACTACTACTTTCACTAGGTTGTAGGCCGGAGCCATCATGTGGCACCCATATTATGAGTGCCTAGTTTGGGATGATCCACCCAATTTTATAGCTAGGATGCGGTGTGAGCGGTGGCTCATTGATCGCAAGGTCGGCATTAGGGAGTATTTCTTCTACTCTCGAGTTCTTCGTCAGTACGGGTTACAATAGGATGTGCCACTTGTCCCATTCTTGTATAGGTGCATCGGAGCAGAGAGAGACCTCCCTCCCCCACATATCATAGAGTTGGCTGATGAGGAGGATGCCCCAGTAGTTGACCCATGAGTCATTGGGGGAGTCACAGATGCATTTGTTTAGTGGTGGGGTGACCAGATGTGGCATGGTGATGGTAGTCTAGGCCGTGAGGGTGATGGTGGAGATGGTGCAGATCTAGTAGGGCATAGAGTTCGAGCTAGGACTGAGGTATGGGGCCAGCCGATAGAGTAGGTGGTAGTGGAGGAGCAGGAGGCTCCTAAGGAGGAGGATGAGGAGTTGGATCTTGAGGAGAGAGATTCTCCTCTGAGAGCATAGTTGCATGATGTAGAGGTCAAGCTCCAGTCGACCAAGATCTAGGTACAACAATGTGATGCTATCATTGCCCAATGGGATGCTACTATAGTACAATGGGATGCTACTATAGAGCAGCTCACGACTCAGATACAGGCTTTGTAGGCTGCTATCGAGGGTGGTGCTTCTAGGATACAGGTTGTCATTGATCCTTCCACACCTCAGGGCTCTACAGGTATAGATCCAGGGGTAGAGATCAGGTGGATGCAGACTCTATTGGATGAGTATGAGGTAGATATTACTGGTCATGTAGGCCACATTGCTTCCCTCGAGATGCAGATCAAGAGGCTAGGAGCCACTCCTAGGGAGAGGGTAGGTGCAGGTGGATCACAGGCTAGTGGGCGCTCTACTTCAGGGTAGTCTTCCGTCCGTCCTAGTCAGAGGACCCAAACTCGCACAGAGAGGCCAGCGGGCTCACACCGCTCCACCCATGATCCATCCATAGGGGGTGGCACTATAGGGGGCACAGGCCCAGTGTTTGATTGATGATGCATTTGGATTTTATTTTTGAGGTCAGCTGACCTATATGATTGTAGCCTTCGGGTATTTTTGTATATCTATGCACTTTGAGATACACATTTTGAGACACTTTTTGAGACACACATATTTATGAGATCTTTGCATTATGCTTCATTATGTGTGTCATTTATTGCTTATGTTTTTGTTTTACTTATGTGATGTGATGATGGAATTATGATGAGTTGATGTATGTGTTAGATGATAGATGATATTTATGATGATATGGATATTTTAGATGGATGCTTATGTATGTGTTTATGTAAATGCTTATGTGACATGATGTGATGTATTATGAGTTGATTTGATGATGGATTTATGATTCTATATATGGGTGGATGCAATGATGTGATCTTAGATTTGGATGGATGCTTTATGAAATTATGTATTTATGGATGCAATGTTTTCGTTAGATGCATGTTTAATTTTGATTTAATTGTATGCATCTAACTTATGTTATGATATGGTAAAATGCAATGTGTAATGTATTGTCTATATGATGTTTAATCTAATGTGAATGAACCTGTATGCTTTAATCACTTAAAACATAAGGAATGCATATGATATGATTTCAACAATCTAAATGGGTGATACCACAGAAAGTATAACAATCATGAATGTAAATAATCACTCTTATCACAAGAACTAATTATTTGGGCATTCATATGTGAAATGTAATGACGTGGAATGTATGTAATTTCTTGATAAAGCTTATGTGATTTAAAAGATTACAAAATAGTCAGTGGTCGTCTAAACATCATTTCTGACATCCATCCGGTATCTATCCTACTTTGTTAATACCCCTTAATTCACAAAACCTCATAAAGAAAATTGATGATGTGATGGATGATATGATTTGTTGCTATGTAGGAATTTTTGAAGCTCTTCCTGAGACTCAAACACTCTAGTTACCCTATCAATAACTACGTACTGACCATACAAGACTTTTGAAAAGCAAGGCTTTCATCATGGACCTAGAGATTCATTATCCCTATGTGTGCAAATGAATATATTTAGATAGAACTCAAGCATTTCCTCCGATGTCAGGAGGGATTCTTTCAGCCCATTGCTAAGATCGTGGATCCTCAATTGTTCATCTTATCTTGTGTTGGACTTAGTTGGACTATACCACTAGGTAGCTTTGGGTTACCTAAAGCTAGCTCATCCACATGCAAACATTGGTCTACACAAATGCAAAATGCTATTGTGATAGACATATCATCATGCGTAAGGGTATCACCATTGCCAGGCATGGTTGTACACCAACCTGTAATGGGGATCACCTTCCGATTTTGTGCAATGTTGAGAATTCTAGGGATTCAAGTTTCATTCCCTTCTTTTCTTCATTTCATTTGGGATACTTGCTCATGCTTAGTGATGAAAATCACTATTTATTTTTGACTGATTTTTTTTTTTGAGCAAGGGACTTATGTAGTGATGAAAATCACTATTTGCTTTGTTTTTGTACTTTTTGAACTATGACTTTGGAAACTAGGGTTTTGAATTTGTGCTTTGTTTCAAGATTTTTGCTTGTTTTAATGAAAGCAAGGGATTTATGCAGTGATGATAATCACTCATTTCTGGGTAGGGTGAAACTTGTCCTTTTTCCAATTCTCAGCACCTTTGAACCGGTCGCATAGGGGGATAAGCAAGGAAGATCCTTTTTGCTTAAGGCAACCTAGACCACTTTTGTAGCTTTCATCTTTCCCTTGTACCAACTAGGATTTTAGTGTTTCAATTAGTGATGGGATCCTGAATATCTAAGGCATTCACGACTAGACCTCACTCTCTACTAATCAAGATGGCTTCCCACAAAAATTGATAAGACCACTAGATATGGTTGAATGACCAGAAAATCTTAGCCTATTCCTTATAGCAACATGATATGGTTGTGTTGAAAAACACAGTTACACACATGGATGAATGGATGAAGGTGGACTTATGTATTTGTGGTTGTGATACAAACTATGGCATCATTTGTAAGAATGTGATCATAACATATGCAAATGCAATGGATATGCATGTTTGATGTTATGCAACTATATGGATGCAGATGTGAGATGCAACTATTTTTGTATTTTTGATTTTTGCATTGTTTTTGTATTTTTGATTGTATTTTGACCAAAGGGCTTATTGTGCCTTTGGGGATTTTTAGAGTTTGACCAAGTGGCATGAAGATACCCTTGGAGCCTTTTTTATTGAATTTTGACCAAGCGGTATGGTTTACCCTTGGAGCATTTTTTATTGAATTTTGACCAAGCGGTATGGTATACCCTTGGAGCATTTTTGATTGAATTTTGACCAAGCGGTATGGTTTACCCTTGGAGCATTTTTTATTGAATTTTGACCAAGTGGTATGGTTTACCCTTGGAGCATTTTTTATTGAATTTTGACCAAGTGACTGGTTTACCCTTGGAGCATTTTTTATTGAATTTGAAAGTGTATGGTTCTTGGAGATTTTTGATTGAATTTTGAATTTTTATATTTTTGAATTTGTTTGTATTTTATGTATATTTGAATGTTTTTGTATTTTATGTATAAAATATCTTCAAATGAATGATATTGAGAGGCTCAGGCTCCTCAATGCCATCCAATGATGTGAGGCGATATGCCCCAGGCCCAACCCTTTCTAAAATCATGTAGGGGCCTATCCAGTTTACCATAAATTTGTCTCGTAGGTGCGATGGCAGATTTGAGTTCTGTTGGTTTTCTTTGAGCACAAGATCCCCAACTTTGAATTCTCTCAAGTGGACTCTACTATTGTAAGCTCGTGCAAGGTGATCTTGATAAACATGGAGATGCTCCAAGGCATTGACTCGATGTTCATCAAGAAGCGTTAACTGATCAAGGCAGGCTTGCCACGCGGTGTCATCATCTATGAAATCCTTCAATGCTATGCGCAGGGTTGGAATTTCCAACTCTAGGGGCATGATGGCTTCAGTGCCATATACAAGTGAAAATGGTGTTGCCCCAGTGGGCATCCGCACACTAGTCTTGTATGCCCACAATGCTAGAGGCAATTGCAAATGCCAGTCCTTATGATTATCTTTCACTATTTTCCTCAAGATGGAGACTATTGTTTTGTTTGAGGCTTCTGCTTGCCCATTTTCTTGTGGATAATAGGGTGTTGAAAAACTATGTTGAATATGATATTTTTTCATTAAAGCATGCACATTTTTGTTCTTGAAAGATGGCCCATTATCCGATATTATCTTCGAAGGGACCCCAAAATGACTTATGATATTATGGAGTATAAACTCCACAATCCTAGGTCTAGTTGTCGATGTCAAGGGGATCGCTTCGACCCATTTGGTGAAATACTTAGTGGCCATTATGATGAACGTGTGTCGGCCTGAGGATGGGGGTGAGATCTTCCCCACTAAGTCTAGTCCCCACTATGAGAAGGGCCATGCTTCCTGGATGGGTTGCAAGGCTTGTGATGGCAAGTGAGTGAGGTTTGCATGATGCTGGCATTTAACACATTTCTTGACATACTCACAATAGTCCTTTTCCATAGTGGGCCAATAGTAACCCATTCTCAAGATGCGCTTAATGATGGCCATGCCACTGAAGTGGCCTCCACACATGCCATCGTGGGCTTGCAAAATTGCCCAAGATGCTTCTTGGGGCTCAAGACAATGAAGGAGCATTCCATCATAGCCTCATCTATAAAGGATCTCTCCTAGCAAGATGTACCTCATCACCTTCTATTTAAATGCTCATATTTCGGCATGTGATAGGCCTTGCGGTACCATTCCAAGTTTTAGGAAATCTTATAATTGGGAAAGCCAATCTTGATAAGCCATAACCTCTATGGATAAAATGACATGCTCCTCCTGTGATCTAGAATCTAAGAACACATATTGAGAAACAACCCTATGGTGAATGGTCGTACCACACTCCATAGGACCTTGAGAGATCAAATATTCCCAAGGTGTCATTTGCAAGAAAGCTCTAGCTCTAAAGGACCAATCCTGATTTGGTTCGATCTAGATCATGTTGACTGACTCTTGATTGTCCATAGCCTCACGTTGTATTGTTGAGTGCATGAGCACTTTAATGTGAATGGTTGTGAAATCAACAGATGGATTCTGAGGGATTAAGGATCCCAAAGATGCCATGGTGTCTGCAAATCTATTTGACATGTGAGGGATTGCCTCGATGTCATACCATTCTAGTCGAGCTAGGTAAGTGTCAACAAGCTCCTTGTAAGCTTTCAGGAGTGGGCACCTACATTGGAACAATCCTTTGACTTGATTAACTATGAGCAAAGAGTCACCAAAGATATTCAATATTTTAATGCCCATTGTAATAGTTGCTTGGAGTCCCAAGATCAGGGCCTCATACTCTGTGTTATTGTTCATGCAAGGGAAGTCTAGCTTGAATGATAAGGGCAATGGAGCACCCTATGGTGTGATAAAGACTATCCCTACTCCACCCCCTTGCTCGCACTTTGAACCATCGAAGAACAATGCCATGTCTCTTTCTTTTTAGGTTCTTCGAGTTTGGGCATATCTGATAATGCGAAGACCGCATCATCAAGAAATTCTATGGTGAGAGGCTTGCTATCCTGAAGAGGTGCCTCTACTAATTGATCTGCTATGACTTGTCCCTTGATGGACTTCTGGCTTATGAACTCTAGATCAAATTCTATCAATAGCATGATCCACTTTGCAGTACGTGTATTGTGATAGGTCTTGTTCATCATATACTACAAAGGATTTTGTTTTGATATAACGTAGGTCGTATGGCTCAACATGTAGTGTCACAACTTTCTAGTTGCAAAGACCACTGCTAAGCACAACTTTTCTACATACGCATATCCTAGCTCATAACTCACCAAGGTGCGACTAATGTAATATACAACTTGCTCTTTGTCTTGTGCATTCTTTTGGGCCAACATGGTGCCCAAAGCAAAATCAGTAGCCGATATGTATAGTAAAAATGGTATCTCTGGCCTTGGTGGAGCCAACACTGGCGGTGTTTCCAGGTAAGTTTTTATCTCTGCAAAGGCTTGTTGGCATTCTTCATCCCAATGAAATGGGACATCCTTGCATAGCAACCGGTTCATGGGCCGACACTTATCTGATAATTGAGCAATGAACCATTTGATGGATGCTACCTTGCCTTGTAGGCTCCTTAACTCCCTAATGTTGGTAGGGGTGGCCATTTCCATTATAGCCTTTACCTTTGCAGGATCGACCTCGATGCCTCTCTTAGAAATGATGAACCCTAAAATCTTACCGAAAGTTATGCCAAACACACACTTCTTAGGGTTCAATCTGACATTGTGCTCAATGAGGTGATCGAAGACTTTTGTAAGGATCTCAACGTGCTCTTGCCGCACTAGAGACTTGGCTAGCAAGTCATCCATGTAGTCCTCTAGGATTGTGTGCATATAGTCATGGAAGATGTATGTCATGGCCCATTGATATGTGGCACCAACATTCTTTAGGCCAAATGGCATCACCTTGTAATAGAATGTCCCCCATGGAGTAATGAAAGTAGTCTTGTGCTGGTCTTCGGGTTTGATTCAGATTTGATTGTATCCAAAAAACCCATCCATTAGGGAGAGCATCTCATGACCTACAGTGGCATCAACAAGAGCATCTATGTTTGGCAATGGGAATGAATCCTTTAGAGTTGCCCTATTCAAGTCTCTAAAATCTATGCAAATGCGGACTCTTCCATCTGGTTTTCCCATGGGCACCATGTTCGAGACCCATTCGGGGTAGTCAATTGGGACTATGAAAATCGCATCCAACAGTTTTTGTAACTCGTTCTTCACCATCAAAGCGATGGTTGGATGCATTTTCCTCAATTTTTGCTTGATCGGCTTCTTCATGGGATCCAATGAAAGATTGTGAACAACTAACTTTGGATCAATCCCTGGCATGTCTTTGTAGGTCCAAGAAAAAATATTTGGCCTCTCTTTAAGGAGAGGAATTATGATGGCTTGTTCCTCGGGAGACAGACTTTCTCCGAACTTGAATTTCTTTGGTTGAGTAGGATCATCACTGATGTCCATCTCGAAAGTTGCTTCTATAGCCATATGTGACCCATCCTCCAACTGATGAGGCATGGGTATCAAATGAATGTCATCGATGGGATTTATAGGTCCTACTGAGTCAGGATCCAAACTAGCATGGAATACGTCATATGCATGGCCTGATGCAAAATGAAATGGTTGTAACACCTCTTCGTTAGGGAAAAGGTCCTCAGGCTCTATGGGTGAATCAACGTGATCCCAATCAATAGCCTCTGTATCAAGACATAGTGGTTTAGTAGGATCTATTGGGTTATGAAGTGGAGTGGCCAAATCAATGGAGATTGTATTGATGGATGGAATGGAATCTCCAGGACCACATGGGTGAAACATTGTGTCAGAGGTTTCTCCTCCATACTCACGATGAGGCTCTAGAGGAAGAGGAATCTCTGGATCTGGCCCATGAGTAGGCTAGATAATAGGATCATTGGGTTCTAAGAGCTCCCTGAATGTAGGTGGAGGGGGATTGACCACACGATAAATGGCATTTAAGTCGATAGGTCTCCCCAAAAACTGCAAGCCAGGGTCTATGGCATGAAGTGCCACTTCTCTTTCGACCAACATGTTGACTTGCTGCAAGTGGTGAGGCCCAAGATAAGCCATCTCAGTCTCATCATCAAAGTCATCATCGCTTATCCAAAAACCATTAGCATTGGTATGCGGCCCCAAGATAAGGGGCACATCTCTTGGCCCCAAGTAGGCTATCTCTATTTCATCTTCATATTCTTCATCACTTATGAAGATGCCATTTGCATTAGTATGTTGCCCCAAGTCATGGGGCCATTGCCTTACCCCTAGGTAGGCTCTCTCTATTGAGTCCTCTAACTCATAGCCACTTTCATCCGATATGAATCCACTCTCATTATGGATAGACCAGGTAAAGCTTTGTAAATAGCGAGGCCCCTGATAGGCTAAGTTGGCTTGTACTTCATCATCACTTGCCTCATATCCATTTTCTTCTCGCTCTTCATCCCATGAGTTGTAACCTATTGGGATGGCATCAATTGTGAAGCTTGGATGATAAGTTTTGGGAGGTGGTATGTTTACCATGACCACTTGTCTGTTACTTGGATGTCTTGTACTTGGTGGATGATAAGGAATAAAATTGATGTCTTCTCCTAACCCCAAGCTTAATCTATCCAAGGCTACTGCTAGAGAGTCATCTCGACCTCTGATGTGATAGCCTAACCCAAACCTATCAGAGGGAAGTTGGTATTGCGGCTCGAATGGCCGCCTACGCCCCTGCTCATATATACCAAGACCATAGCCATGCCAATGGCAACGTTCAAAGTAGCTTAGAGCAAACTCGGTATTAGAGAGGTAATGAACATTAATAATGAATAGTTCATCATTGTCCTCTTCTATGTCTATAGACTTATGGGCGCAGTCCAAGCCAGCATAGACAAAGTTGGTCTGGTTGGGAGGGATTCCAAGCGACACCACTATTCCCACTGGTGGTCTCAGGTCTTTCGGCCATCCCATGTCTTGTGCAGACTCTATGATGGGCATGAATGTTATGTTCTACACAAGATACTCTCCTATCCCTATGCTTGCCAAGTGTATTGTTGCATGTGATGTAGATGATCCTACAGATGACACTGGCGAAGCGGGTTCTAGTATCTCCTCAGCTTGATCTTGGAAATATTCTTCTTCCATTGGACTTGGAATTTTCTCAATGGCTATGGTTAGCACTTCCTTGGGATTTCCTTCCTCAACTAAGGGTACCTTTAGCTTCTGATTATCTTTTGGTTTAGACATTGATGGTCTCTTAGAAGCAGTAGTCATTTTGGGTGCAAGATGAGGTGTTGATGTTGATGGGTCTTTTCATACCCCTTTGTCTCTATTTTCTAGTTGCGTGGTTGGAGATGAAGGTCCTACATATAGGTGGGTAGAAGGAATCACAAATTCTCCTAGAAAATCCACTTGATGGACATATTTGAATGGCTCTTCATCCGCCAACACCACATAGACTTTGTCATCATGCACATACTTGACACATTGATGTAAAATTGAAGGAACACACTTCATATCTCTTATCCAAGGGTGCCCTAGGAGGATGTTGTATTGCATGGCCCCTTCCAAGACATGACACATCATAGGGATGGTCTTATGCCCTACCTTGATGGGTAGGACTATCATTCCCATAGTATTGCATAAAGCATCATTGAAAGCTCTTAATGTGTAGGCTCTCGAAATGATATTTGACTTGGGGATCTTAAGGTGTTCTATTGTTGTAGTTGTGATGATGTTGATTGATGAACCTATATCGATCAAGACCCACTTAAAAGGTAAATCATTGACTGATGCAACAATGTGCAGTGGAGGGTTTGGTAAGGCAGTAGGCATTGTCTTAATCTCATGATCATAGAATCAAATTATAGGTTCTTGGCACTCTTGTACTTGTCCCACAAAATGCATGAATGCATTGGGGTCTTGTGGTTGGAGCTCAATCGATCTCAAAATCTCCATCAAAGTCTCCCTATGCTTTGGGGACTATTGTATGAGCTCATAGATAGATAGCTTAGCCAGAGTCATTTGTAAGTTTTTCTCTAGTCTACTCCGAACAGTTACCACAGGTCGAGTTGGTGGACCTGGAAAGTTGTTCTACCCCTGCCTCTACCTAGGTGCAGTTGGGACATTGATTGGAGCCATAGGAGGCTATGGTTGACCATATCATCTAGTCCTGGTAGCTATATTGACAATTTCAACCATCCCAATGCACCCATGGGTAGGCGTATCAATTCGGACCTGATTGACTTGGGCACCTTGCCCTCTAGGGACCTCATGGTTTGGCAGTGGGTTTTTGTATATGCCCATATCTCTGTTATCGGGAGCCAATGGGTTGTCAACTTTAAGTTCTCCCGCCTCAATCATGTTTTGCACCTGATGTTTGAAACCAATGCAAACCTCAATATTATGCCCTGGTATCCTGTGATAAGGGTAAAATTGATCTTCCCTATATCCTTTTGGCTTAGGATGGTTGGGATCTATGAGAGGTATATCAAGAAATCTGATTTTTCCAGCCTCGCTCAATTGGTTGAAAATTGATTGCATTGACTCTATAGAGGTGTAAAATAGTGAGGTGGCTTGCATTCTCTGTTTCACCCCTGATTGTTCTTTTGATCATAATTGGCTGGTGGGGGTTGTGCTTGATAATTATGGGGTTGTTGCGCAGCCCCATCCTTAGGTGCAACCAATACTACTTGATTAACTGGAGCAGGGCTTGCCTGCTTCTACTTGTGTTTGTCATTTTTGCCATTTTTGTTCCACTCCTTGTTTCGGAGCTTGATGGTTCCCTCATCTACCTTTATGTCCTCAATGAGTTTGGCCTATGCCAAGGCTTCCTCAAATGAAGGATATTGTTGAAGTTGTAGCAAGAGGGAAATGTGTTTAGAACAACTCTTGGTGAACATGCAGACAATCTCTTCTGTGGGGACAGAGAATGATAACTTTACCATGACTTTTCTCCATCTATCCCCATATTCCATTATTGGCTCATCATCATGATGTTTTAGGTTGGCTAGGTCCGAAAGGTTCACCTTTATTTTAGCACCAAAGGAGAAATGCTTCAGGAATGCGTTTACTAGTTGTTCAAAATTGGATATGTTGTGCTTAGGCAGTTGGTTGAACCATTGAGTGGTAGCGCCCAAAAATGTCATAATGAAAGTCCTCAACATAAGAGCATCATTGTCTTCAAGATGAAAACATGCATTGATGAAATTGGTAACATGCTCTTGTGCATCCTCTTCACCCTTAAACTTTTCTAACCTAGGCATCTCAAAATGCTTAGGATATGTAGGGCTAGGGACTGATGGGCACAATGGTTGGTTGTGTATTTTACTCAATGTTGGTTGGCTCCCTGTCATTTCTTGTTTCTCAAAGGACTTCATATTTTTAGTGAGTGCCTAAAATGCCTTTGAGGTGAGGAGTTCCTCTTCTTGCAGGCCCCCTCATGGTGGTAATGGAGGTAACCCTATGTGCATTTGACTTGTTCTATTCTCTTCCCTCCTACGAGGGGATTCAGGATGTGTTTGATCTTGATTTACCATGTTTACCCTTTCTCCACCAGTTTGATGTTGTTCATGATTTGAGTGGTGGTTTCATTGTGGGATTTCTTCTTGTCTGTTGCACCCCTCTCTTGGTGAGTCAACATATTTATCTCTTTGATGATCATTGCCATTGGCTTGTAAATTGATATGAGCTAGTTGCTCAACTTGTTCTCTTAGACACTGCTCATGTTGGCGCAAAAGCCTTTCTCTTTGTTTGTCATGCTCAAGAGCTTCCACTAGCTCTCACTCTTTGCGCAATGCATTCTCTAACCATCGCATGCGATCAAATTGCACTGTTAAGGAGGACTCATGTTTGTCTGATTCTGTTCTTGTGGTTTTGATTCATAGATTCCTCGAAGAGGTCTCTATAGTTTCTTTGCTCTTGCTAGCTACTATAATTTGTTCCATGTGTTGATAAGTACCTCTATGGTCAGACTCTGCATGAGACTTGTGGAGTCACTCAGAAGCATCCCTAAGTTGAGAGGTGCATTTAGAAGTAATAGTTCGTGAACTTCCAGATGCAAAATTTTCTGTGGCTACGGTTCTGGGAGGTGGCCTCGGATGAAACCGATCCAACTCATCTAACTGTCTTGTTTTCCATGGCTGATCCCTTGGGGTGCCATTTACTCCAATGAGGTCATGGTCTATTGGAATCCTTCCTCTTGTGTGAAGGGTATCTTCTGTTTGATGTCTATGACTGGATGTAGCTCTAGTTTCTTGCCCTTCAATAGGCAGACCTGTTCTCAATGTCTCATGTGAAGTTTGAGGTGTTGTGACTCTGGTGTGTCTTTTTGGTGATGAGGGTTTTGTGGCCCTATCTACCCTCCATGAGGATGGATATGGGGAAACCTCATCATCCCTATGTGAAGAATGGGGTCTAGAACCCTTCTTATGTCCATGTGGGGAGGAAGCCCTTGAAGCCTCCTCATGTCTTTGAGAAGTTTCTATGTGTTTAGAGGAAGACCTTGAGGCTTCCTCATGTCTCCTTGATGATGATGGCCATGAAGCCTCTTTGTGTTGTTGTGACTTAGTTCCATGATTCGACTCTCTATTTGGGGTTTCTCGAGGAGAACCCCAAGGGTTGAATTATCACCCCTTAGACTCATGGAACTACGTCTCACGGTCTTATGAGCATGTGGTTCAATGTTACTATGACTTCGTCTATGAGTATGTGTTGCTTCAGATTCTCCCTCGGTATTGGATCGAGGATGTTTACTTCTGGTTTTGACCATTGTGTTTATGAATTATTCTTTTGGATTGCAATTTAGAGATAACCAAACAATATCAAGCAAGTGTTTATCTTGATTACCAATTTATGTGTGCCCTAAACTATTTGATGTGTTTTTGATATGTTGTTCTTCTTGTTTCTTGCTCTTGTTTTGGATTTAGAATAAGGAGACTCATCCATAGTGGGAATCAAGAACACCCATGCCAAACATGATTTTCTCAAAAAGAGACTAGGGTACACCGCTTAAATCCCAGTGGGGGGTTCGCCTAGCTCTTCCACTCTAAACCAATTGTTCCAATAGTGGGAGACAGTTTGAACATGAGTAACTTAGTACCACTATAAAGAAGTTCCCAATTCCGTTCTAAGAAGATCTAGGGGGCAAGCCGGTGGAAGGAGATGAATGCCAACGTCACCAGACTGAATTGAAGGTTGGTGATGAAATCCAACTCTCCAATGTTTAAAACATGCGTGTGTGTGGGGTTCATTTTAAGTTTGCATAAAATAAAATGCATCATACAACAGAAATGTATCTTTCCTATATGCCTGATATGAATGACGTTTCACTTTTCAGAAAGATGCATAACTAGTATGAGATTCATGGATGCACTCTATTTTGTGCAAATATGGCCTCTAGTAGGGCCTCAAAGCAAGCAAACCAACACACAATTTCTAGCATGCTGGATTCTAGGGCGGACTTTACAAGCATAAGCCACTGTTCCTAGCAACGCCTAGTGGAAATCTAAAAAAACTCTAAGATGCACAAGATGCAAGTTCTTTCCTTTCCATTCCTTGATTTCCCAAATCAAAATGTGTCTTAATGTTTACTATTTTAGGAAAACAAAAGCAGATAAAAGAACATAAATCATCAAAAAAGTTGTACCAACCTCTAATCCAGCTCAGAGCATCAATATTTTGACCTCTTCTGCACTCTAGTTTCGGCCGTTGTCGACTAGAGCGGCTAATTTTTGGCCGCTGTAGACCAGAGCGGCTGATTTTTGGCCATTGTAGACCAGAGTGGCTAAACCTGCACACAAAAACATGGATCAGTAAAGCGGTAAAAAATAAAAACTAGGTGGGGGTCCCACCGTGATCGCCATCTGTAGCGACCCCGAGGAAGCGGTGCACCGTCCACTCACTCTATTTGCGATTATTATTATTAAATATTTTAACGTTTAACATGCATTAAATGAAAAAGCATAAAAGAAAGGCATAGCCAAAGTACGAAGAAATAAATGAATGAATGCTTTGTATTGATATTTCCAAGATCCGGTTACATATAAATCCCTCTACGGGATACCCTTCATTTGATACATGATTTTACAAAAAGAGGGTAGCAGATGTATAAAATATCCCCTCGCAAAGGGAGATGCGCTTTTCCAGGCTTCCCGATGATGCACACGAAACTGTATGAGGGCTTACAGATGCCTCCTTCTCTAGGTCTGATTCCTAGAGGGATCCTCTTGCTCTCGTATGTTGCAGATTTATCCAATGAACCTGTAGCCCTGTAATCAATGAAACAACAACACACGCTTAGATGTCCGAGATTGCCTCCCCGGATGAGGTTGTTAGCATAATGAAAATAAGTGCAATAAAACTAGTACTATGAATGCTACTAAATGAAGTAAATCTTATGCTAATGATATGAAAGCATGAAAAAGCAGAATAAAAGAAACTAACACCTAAACCCTAGACTAGGTTGTGGGCCACTGTCCAGGACAGTGGCCGCTAAGGTGAAATCTGTCTCTATTAATCCAAAGGCTATGGGCTTAAGTCTGCTACTAATGTTAAATTATTACTGTATGTGCATGGATGATTACCTCTCAGTTTGGCTAGCACTTCGTTGCTCCTCAAGGGTGCTCAGATTCACTCTCCAATCCGATAGGGCTTCACTGTAAAAATGATCTCCAAGGGAAGCTCTCCAAGTATGTGATGTTCTCTCTCTCTTGATTCACAAAAGAAGGTCCCCTAGTGCTTTTAGGTTTTCTCCTTATAAAGTGTTTAAAACCCTAGGTCAATGTCAAAACCCTAGGATTGCTTTTCTGCATGCACACTGGACGTTGGCATGAGAAGTTTTACCTTTGTCTACCCTTGAGGGGCAGTTAACTGATGTCTAAATCTGGACTTGAGTCCTTCATGTAGACTGGCTATGAGGAGGAATGCAAAGTTGTCCCCGCTCGGCCTTATTGCATGCAGACTGCCACTTCCACCCGATATTAGGCTAGATTGGCGGCAAAATGCATTTAAAGTTTAGCCGTTGTCATCTGCAATAGCTAAGGTTTGGCCGCTCTGAGCTTCAGCGACCAGAATCCAGCCGCTCTGGTCGATAGCGGCCAGGCTTGGATGGGCTAAAAAATACCCCAAATGAGTGGCAAAACCACTTTTGATACTTGGAAGGTCCCAAGGTTTAGTCACATGATCTAGGAATGTGCCCATGTGAGTAGTCTCCCTGAACATGACATGTTTTAGGTGTCTACATTTCAAATCTAAAATGTTGGGAGAAGACTGCTCAACCCTATGCGTCGATCATAGGGGTTTATCACACTATCCAAATCTTTTTATTATTTATATATATATATTCTCCATAAATTTTATTTTAATAATAAATTAAAAAAATTAATTGTTATAAGTTCTTAAGTTTGAATCATATCTACGCCATGATTTTCAAAGTATCAACCATTTTAACTTATATTTTTGCAATAAATAATAGGGACCGAGAAGTTTCCCAAGTTTCCCACTAACATACAAGGTTAGGTTTCAATCCCATACGTGGGAGGGCGAACTTATGATAATATGTAGAATAAAGGTCAGAGGTGGTTGAACAATTAATTTGATAACTTGTTCCAATCCTATGAGATAGTGGGCTAGTATGGGTGTATTCTTTTAACAAATCTCATACTCCAAATCTAAAATATTGGGTTACACATCTAACCTAAAAAAATATACCTTTTTTTAATTATAACATAGATCTAAACTTATCATATTATTTCGTAAACTTTCTTCCAATGCTTATTAATAAGCTTAGTGGTTGAGATGAAATATTTCAATAGGAAAGAATCAAATTTGTTATAATATACATAAATGCTATTGTATGTATCAAGTTTTAATATAGATAAATGCTGTAGTATGTATGAAGAATGGGTGTTTGACTTTTGAGGGAGTTAGTTTTAAATATTAAAAATAATAAACCATTTTTACTTTGACTTGTTATAATTAAAAAAAAAAATTATCCAACCCTTCCTTATTAAAAGAAGTATAATTTTTTTAAAATAAAGAGGAGAATTCCTTTGATTTGGATTTGTTTTTTATTTATTTTATAAATAGAATTGAAACGGGACTCACCTGTATATCACATTACTATCATAAAGTGGTATTACATTACTATCATAAAGTGGTGTTACAAGAAGTATGTTTTTTTTGACAAGATTTAAATTTTAGTCTCTTTTTTCAAAGTTGAAGAATTTAACCAGTTAAACTAATGTTATTGGATCAAATTTTCAAGTTAAATACACAATTTTTTTATGAGGGGTCCTAATCCCTTAGTACCAGGGTTTGAACTTATATCTCATGAACAAAAACTTAAAAATAGATTTTTATGAGGGGTCTTAATCCCTCATGGAATTGATTTTGATATGCTTACGTCTTAAAAACAAAACCTCAATTTAAAATTAATAAATTCATGTGTGAATAAGAAAATAAAAACAATGAAGATACCAAAAGGGATAGGTTGGTTGGTAGCAACCAAATGCTTGCCAGTGAGTTGCCTCAATGAAGGCTCTGTTGATTTCATCTTTACCTAATAGGGTAAGGTTTATAGTGACGTCTTTTGCTTGCAATGAGCAAAATGTGATACTCATTGCAGCGGTTTGCAAAGGTAGTAGTCTTATTTAAATCCTTTGAGTGTACGCCATACCGACAATGATGCAGTATGAATCTCGAGCAACTAGTGGTCCTTTTCATGTCGATCGGGTTAATAATAACAAAGTGGAATAGGAATATGTTTGGTGGGAGCAGCTCATTTATTTGAACCCTGTGTTTGGCAATTACTAAAAATAGTGTAATTGTGGCCAACTCTCTTATATAACTATAACTATAAAAATTAAAAATAAAAATAATAAAAAATAAAAAAGAAAATACAAAATATCTTATTAAAAATAAAAATAATAAAAAATAAAATAAAGATACAAAATATCTTATTAAAAATAAAAACAATAAAAAATAAAAATGAAGATACAAAATATCTTATTTTGATGATATCCATAAGATAAAATTTCTTTTCACATTAATATAAATATATACAAGGCTTGTGTCAATTGGCTCCCTTGGAATCTTATGGGCCCCACTCCAAGCTGATCATATTGATGGCCCCTAGACTCTGATGACTTGGCCATGTATGGCTTTCAAACACTCCGGATGGGCCCACGTGGCATAGCCGCCCACGTGGTCTGGGTCCCATTCCCACCTCCTTGCGTTCATTCGTTAACAAACCTCGCAAGACTGACGTAAACAGACGTTGTCGTCCTCTGCAACATAACGGCCCCACACCTTCCAAGGTTCCTACGGCTGCGGCCCCACAGCTTAATGCCCTAAATAATAATGCTGAACTAAATCTGCGTGGTAGTACCAGGGTTTGAACTTATATTTCATATGAACAAAAACTTAAAAATAAATTTTTATGAGAAGTTTTAATCCTTCATAGAATTGATTTTGAGATGCTTCCATCTTAAGAACAAAATGTCAATTTAAAATTAATAAATTCATGTGTAAATAAGAAAAACAAGACGTCAATTTAAAATTAATAAATTCATGTGTGAACAAGAAAAGAAAAACAATGAAGATACCAAAAGGGATAGGTTGGTTGTAGCAACCAAATGCTTGTGTGAGCTGCCTCAATCAAGGTTCCATTGATTTCATCTTTACTTAATAGAATAAGGTTTATAGTGTTGTCTTTTGATTGCATTGAGCAAAATGTGATACTCATTTTGCAAAGGTAGCAGTCTTATCTAAATCTTCTGAGTGTATGCCATACCGACAATGATGCAGTATGAATCTCGAGCAACTAGTGGTCCTTTTCATGTTGATCGGGTTAATAATAACAAAGTGGAATAGGAATAGGTTTGGTGGGAGCAGCTCCTTTATTTGAAGCAATTACTAAAAATAGTGTAATTGTGACCAACTCTCTTATATAACTAAAAAAATTTAAAATAAAAATAATAAAAAATAAAAAAGAAGATACAAAATATATTATTAAAAAATAAAAAAATAAAAAAATAAAAATAAAGATACAAAATATCTTATTAAAAATAAAAATAATAAAAAATAAAAAATAAAATACAAAATATCTTATTTTGATGATATCCATAAGATAAAATTTCTTTTCACATTAATATAAATATATATAAGGCTTGTGCCAATTGGCTCCCTTGGAATCTTATGGGCCCCACTCCAAGCTGACCATATTGATGGCCCCTAGACTCTGATGACTTGGCCATGTATGGCTTTCAAACACTCCGGATGGGCCCACGTGGCATAGCCGCCCACGTGGTCTGGGTCCCATTCCCACCTCCTTGCGTTCATTCGTTAACAAACCTCGCAAGGCTGACGTAAACAGACGTTGTCGTCCTCTGCAACATAACGGCCCCACACCTTCCAAGGTTCCTACGGCTGCGGCCCCACAGCTTAATGCCCTAAATAATAATGCTGAACTAAAGCTGCGTGGTAGTTACGCGGTAGTTACGCGTACAAGAGATCTCTATTAGACTGCCTAAGTCTTGGCTAAGTGGTGAGTTGGGATAGGTTAGTTGGTAGGGGTTTAGTAGGTTGTCTTAGTTTAATTATACAGTCGCTTTGATTGTTTTTTTGAATTTAGCGATAAATTTTTTGAGGGGCCACTTTGGTCTGAGAAACCACCACTAGAGAGTTCTACACCGTCAAAATCGGGGAGTTACGTTTTGTCCTGACTACACGAGCATTATTAACTGGATTTTGGGTACCTATATGCATTTGGTAAGGTGGAGATTCGAACAGGTGGAGATTCGAACCAAGAACCTCCCTTGGAGGATTGTTCTACCCTCTCCAAGGGATGGATCCTTCGATTTCATCTTTACTTATCAAACTAAGGTTTACTTGGAGCCACCCCTCCTCAATTTTGCTGTCTGATCACAACTTACAAATAACTTGTTTCTCTCATTCAGTAACCCTGGTTAAGAGATAAACTATAAATTTTAACTCCAATGATGTCTGAATTCATGGAGGGAAACAAGTCCTTGCAATGGATTATGGATTCTTTCACACAGGGGGAATCCATTGCAGGTACACACTGTTTTTGTTTGGAGGCAATGAAAAAATAGAAAAATATATGATTTGGTAGATGGACTACATGTTAAAAATCTATGGACCACTTAAAGATTTGTACCAAAAGCCTTTTAGTGAGGGCTGTCTGTTTTACAGCTGAGTTATGAGTCCCTTTCGAATCAGAGTGGATTGTCCTCCAACCACATCAAGATATAGTTGTGATTTGAATATAAGTAGGTGAAGTAGTACTACTACAACTGTGTTTACTGCTACTTGTGGTACATGTGAAGGGTAAGAATCAAGAAAGGACAACTGGTTGCTGCTGCCATTGTTTAGCACCAATTGGAACAGACCACCAAAAGCAATTGTAGAAGCATGGTCTGTACAGCCAAGAAAATAACTCATATTGACAGGGAGAAGGAATTTGGACACTTATTTTAAAATATCTTTGGACAATTTGACTGAAAACACAGTAATCCTTTTGGACAATTTGATTGAGAATACAGCAATATTTTTGGACAATTTGAGCTTAGGACAGAAAAGATTGTGCATGAGATGCCAAAATCTGGTACAAAATCTTTAAAAAATGGATCTCATTTGGGTTTTGATTGGTTTCAGCAGGAGCACCTATCTATACAGAATAATTGTTTTTACACAATGCCGGTTGGAGAATGTACATTAGGCTTTGTGCTGTCATCTTAACATTATTTCAAATTTGTCCTTCACCAACTTTAACTGGAAATAACTAGATCATCACATTTTCAGGATCAGATTTGTCAATTCTGTTAACATTATATATGATTTTATTCTTGCAAATATCTCTATTTTAGGTAGATAAAAGGTGACCGACATACTATAAAAAAGACCATCTTAAACTGTTTATAAGATTAAAATATTGTGCTGCCAACTTCAAGTTGATAATTTTTGGAAAAAAAATAGACAATCTTTGAAAAGACAAATCTGACAACTTAAGCTCAACCAATTTCATTTGTAGCTCCAAATTTCTTGTCAATCAAATCTATGGACCACATTCTCATAATACTACAAATTCTAATTTTGCTTTGTTATTTTAATTTGAATCATGTTTAACCATTAATGAAAATTAATACCTAAGTAAACATCACATTATCTCAGAGGTCTGAGGATTAGGTTAGAGTAGGTAAGAGACAAGACCTGCAATCAGTGTTTAAAGCGTGTGTTTAATATTCTGCAGCCTTCATGGACTTCCTATGCAGGAGGTAATTTGGCACTTACATCCCATCCAGTGTGATTGGAACTCAATAAAAACAAGCATTCATGAACTGTGATGTATCTTTGTCCTTCGCCCATCTTTCTTCTTTGTAGTAGGACACTTGACCTGCTCAAGTGACCCACCATATTTATGTCCTATCTGATTCATGCCACATGATACTTTGCAAGTTACCAGGCTATACCTATGTGGTGTGCCATGAGTAGGAACATACCTTCCCCAGACTAGGCCAATAGGCCTTTTTGTCATTATTGCAATTTGGATGAGCCTGACTGTCGGTAGCCTGCAAGCCATAAGCATTCTGACGGTAAATGAGAACCCTCCCATAATGTTACAATCATGGAGCAATTAATTTTTTTGGATAGACCTGCACAGATTGCAATGTCGGACCGTATGTAGGGTAGGGTTGAAGGTTCTTGTATAAATTTGGGCCCTATAGCAATATAGACCGGTGACTCTTTCACACTATAAAATGCTAAAGTAGTTAGAGTAGTTAGTCATATATATTTTTTAATTGGTTATTTGTATTATATTATTATCAAGTAGTATTAGAATATTTTTATTATTATTATTATTATTATTTAATAGTTTAATTGGGGTCTTTTCCTTGAATCTTAAGGAATCTGATTAGTTGAGTTATTGTCATTTAATTAAAAATTTAAGGCAAAGCATAGGTTATGAAGGGGTTCCAATCCACTAAGTACCCTTGGACGATCTTGGCCGAATGGATACCCCTGCCTCCTTAGGTCTTACCCGAAAATGACATCCTTTTGGGATGTTTTCCACAAATAAAAAAAAATAAGGGGTTCTAATCCATTGTACTTGGGTTTTAACTTGAGTCTCTTATATGAAAATCCAAAAGCATATCACTATAATATTTCTCATACAACAAATAACTAACTATATTAACCCTTAAAATTGGTACATTAATTAAAAAATACCTCACATTTTTTAAATATTTTATGTTATAAATTATTAATAAAGGTAATGATTTAAAGCAAAAAAAAGTTTAAAAAGAAAAATGTTGCAGGTTTTTTTTAGTTTTATCTTGGTTTGATGAAATTATATGATCTATCATCTTATGTTGAAAGCATATCCAATAGATTTAAGTTTGTCAAGTTTAGCTACTCATAGAGAAAACTTATTCACATGATACTTAATAACTTGAAGATCTTATATGACCTTTAATACATAAAATGCTTTAAGGAGCTTAATATTTTTTTTATTTTTAAACTATTTAAGAAAATAAATAAATAATTGATTGATTTTTAATTAAAAAACAAATATAAAAATTATATATTAAAAAGAAATAGAATAATAAAATTTTTAATATCCATAAGGTTATAATAATTTATGAAATAACAAAGTTTTGTTATCACACAATTTTTTTTTTTTTTTACTAATCTTATTGATAAAGTCTTCTAACTTTTCTATTTTTATTTTTTCAAACAATTTAGGCATAGCTTCCACCTTTAATATATCAGTATAACTATTCCAAATATAACTGAAGCTTTAAATTTTAAAACAAAGTATTTATATATTTCAGCTGTCCTAAAGTGCAATAGTTGCATAATCTCTTTTTAGGTTTCTTTTATTTATTTCTCTCATCAAATTTGAGATGGTGTGAGCTAGTCTTCAATTGGACTATAAACATATTTCCAAACATCTTTGTTCTCCACTTGAAATTTACATTTATATATGTTTTTCATAAATTTATATGTAAAGTCCAACTCACATTTGAGTTGATGAGAGCTAAGTATGGGCTATAAGATTTTTTTTTTTACTTTGTATTTGGTATTCCACTTAAAATTTGCATTTATATATGTTTTTTGATAAGTTTACAAGTAAAGTTGAACCCACATTTGAGTTGATGTGAGCTAAGTCCTCTTTTGAGCTATAAGATTTTTTTTACTTTGTATTTGGTATTTTGCATATATATATATATATATATATATATATATATATATATATATATATATATATATATAATTTAATATTCATAAAGTTAAACTTAACTAGGTAATGCATCTTCTTTCTTCTATCTTAAATAAAATTTTATATCCTTCTTGTTATTTGGGTGTTTTATCAAATATTATAACTTGAGCTTATCTCCCTTAAGTTAGCTATTTATTACATTACCAAATTTTGTGAATAATATACCTAGTGTTCTTATTTGCTAATATGTTTAAAACACCAACAAAATACCACCTTTAAGATGCAAAATAACCATTCTTTGATATATAAAAGTGTTTCTCAATATCAATAAAATCTTATCTCAAAGCTTCATAATATATATTTTTTTACATGAAACAGTCAAAGCATATAACCTAGGACCACCTTCCCCAAACTTGGGTCTTCTTACAAAAATCCCAACACCTTTACCAATGCAATGTTTAATTATATTTTCTAACCTAAAGCTTGTGAATGATTAAACTTCATGTTAGCTCATGTTGATTGTGTCAATTTAAGTTGAGTGTTTTCACTTCCAATTGTTTTTTAGAATTTTTGTATTAACAACTTCTCGCGAACTTTAGGTTCTTATACATATAACAATAATAATGATCACTTTGTTAATAATATTTTTTATTATAAAATTTTAAGCTATAATTTATTATATTTATTCATTAATTTATTTATCTGCTTAAAAAAGATATATATATATATATTTGAATACTATGATCTATGATATATTAGTTTTTTTATTAAATTTTACATTGTTTTTTTTTTTTTTTTTGTTAAATTTTACGTTGTTAAATCATTTGTAATTCTCTTTAAACTATTTATGGATTAAAAATATCAAATATTTTAAATCTAAATGGAATATGGTCTCAACTTTTAATTGAAAGATAATACCTACCAATTTATGCTATATAAAATACTGCACCGATTCTTATCTTAAAAGTCATGCAAGTTTTCAACTTTATTCAAATAAAAATATTTTTGATGTAATACTAATATGCACAACTCAACTAACTTGAAGGTTCATTGTCAACTCAGGCTAAGTAGATATCCTAATCAACATTTAAATAATTATTTTTCTTATTAAATGGAAATTAGGGATACTTTATTCTAAGCAAATACAAATTGATAAGAAATAAAAGTCCTTTGTCAACTCAAGCTAAGTAGATATCATGATCAACGTTTAGATAACAATTTTTCCATTAAATAAAAATTATGGATAATTTTCTTTAAGCAAATATAAATTGATAACAAATAGCCTAACAAGAATTGGAGATGCATTAAATAAATATATATTCTTTACAAGTCTAATGAAATCCTTTAGAATTTTCCTCCTATTTCTACTTCAAAAAGTTTTTATGTACACTTTTGTTACAATTCTTGTATGATGTATTTTTTATTTAAGCCTTGTTAAGCAGACTATTTTTTATCTCCCACCTAATTACATAGGATCTCAGGCAATATTATCATATAGATAATGTCTAATTCATGTGATTGATCAATGGAGCCTTTTGACATTAGCTTTAATGTTAGAATATTGATATTAAAATAAGCACATCCAAATAATATTGTAATAATTAGAGGATTAATGAAAATAAAAGAGAAATATTGCAATACAAAATGGAAATATAGCAATTATATTGATCACAACAAAATCACAAGCCTCTTCGAATGGACAACCTCCTTAGAAATAGAACTTTGATACAATATGAAAAAAGAGATACATCCATCTATACCCCTTACCTTTTTAAAGACTCTTCTCAACACTAACCCTAATGTTCAAAGGTTGGTTATACATGCAAGTGGGACCTGAGCTAGAATATTCTACTAAAGAAATAATTATATTCTTGATAACGGTTATATTGAATGACCCCATTTGTCTAGGCATCTCAAGTGCCACATGCACGTTACAAAGCATTACAAAATAGCATTAGGATGAGGTCCTAACGGTAGGAAAGGGATCATTATATATTAATGTTAATATGGGGTCCTAACATTTAATGCCTATTATATCTGATGATACTCCTATGTGACAGTCTATGCAGGTCATATTATATATGTTATAACATTTTTGCAATTAATCTATTGACAGATTAAATACTTATACACTTAATAAATAAGACTTGAAGAAATATTATTGAGGTCATTTATATGCTCTATATCATAAAACGTGAAACTTTTCTTTAATTTTTATTTATGACACAATTACAAAGGATATGTGATCATCAATCCAAAATCTGTTCAAGGAATGATGAATCCTTATTCATCTAGTTCAGTTAATGTGTATTGCACATGTATGTTGTTGTCGATGACCTTCTTGAATGCAGAGAAATGAAAAATGGATGGATCTTGGAAGTAGGAGGAAGGCCCAATTTGTAGGTAGTTGAACCAATCCATTGTAACACCTAATAGGGACCATAGAATTTTGTTGCAAGTTTTTTGTGTCCACGAAGCTATAATGATGATTGTTTGTAGGGTTCTAGATGAAGAAATACCATATAGCCTACATCAAAGATACTTTCAAAATTATGTTGATCAACTTGTTGTTGCATTTGGTTTTAAGCAAAATTCTAGATTCTCCTTAAGTTGTTAGAGGAGTGTGGCATGTTGGCAAAGAGTGGTATCTATAACTTGAACTTTGGAGCTTCTTGGAATGTAGGAGGAAGGTGTTGGTTGAGGGTAACCATAGACTACTTCAAATGGTGTCACCTTGGTGGTTGTGTGGTAAGAGGTATTATACCACCGTTCAACTAGAGGAAGTTATTTTACCCATTGTGTAGGATGTTTTGATGTAAAATAATAGAGGTATATTTCTAGGCACTTATTAACAATCTTGGTTTGGCCATCAGTTTGAGGATAATAAGCTGAACTCATTTAAGGTGTCTGCCCTACAATTTAAATAGTTCCTTTCAAAAGTGAATGGTAAAAGTAAGGTCTCTATCTAAAATAATAGATTTTGGTATACCATGAAGGCAAAAAATGGAGTCCAAGAAAATTTGGGAAACTATAGAGGTTGTGTAGGGATGTGTTAAGGAATAGAAATGAGCATACTTTGTGAGACAATCCATTACCACTAGAATGATTGTTTTTCACATATATTTTGGTAACCCTTCAATGAAATATAGAGAAATATATGTCCACACCTCTTCCAAAATTAGGAGAGGTTGGAGTGTACCTATGATGCAGACTGTTTCCCATTTTATCCTTTGAAAATTATCACTTTCTACCACAAAGGTTTGAGTATTTACTTCATTCCCTTCCAAATGAATGTGTGCTTGGACCTTCGTAGGTTTTAAGAAATCTTAAATGTACTGTAGTGGGTGATGCATGTGTTTCCTATAAGATGAATTCTTTTAGTTGTGAATTTTGAGGAATGATAAGATGATCATGATATCTCAAGTGTTGTCCATCCCACACATATACAGGGTATGAGTTGGGGTCTTCTTGAATTTTTTGAATCAAGGATTGCAAACTTGGATCCTTAATCCTCTCTTCTCGGAGCTGATTAGTCTATTGAGAAAGTGGTGTGGATATAGCACATAACATACCCTAACCTTCATATTTTCATGAAAGTGCATCCACCACGATATTTTCCTTTCCTTTTTTTTATGTGTGATGTCATATTTATATCCCAAAAATTTAGATACCCATTATTTTTATTTTAGTATGGCTACCTGTTATTCCAAGAAATACTTAAGACTTTGGTGGTTTGTTTTGATAGAAAAATAACACCCAATGAGGTATGGCTTCCAGTGATTGAAAATATGCAAAATGGCCAACATCTCCTTTTCATATGCTGATTTTTCCAAATTTCTACCATATAGTGCCTTACTGGTGAAAGCCAATGGTCTTTCTTATATCAAAATCACCCCAATTCCACTATTAAAAGCATCACTTGCAATTACAAAGGGTTTAGAAAAATCAAGCATGGCTAACATTGGTGTTGATTTCATATCTTGTTTTAGGTCCTTGAAAGCTTGTTCCAATCATCTTGACCACATGAAAGAGTTCCTCCTCAACATAACAGTTAGTGGGGTTGGCTGCTATTTTCCCATAGTTCTGAATAAAATTTTGATAATACCTAGTGAGACCCAAAAAACCTCAAAGTCCTTTGATGGTTTGAGGTTTTGGCCATTCTTGTATAGCCTAGATTTTCTTGGGGTTAACTTTAACTTTATCCTTTGAGACAATGTGACCCAAGTATTCTACTTTTTGCATGCCAAAAGAATGCTTTGATTGCTTTGCATAAATCCAATTATCAAAAAAAAGTTGTAAGACCTGATCTAAATATTTGAGATGCTCCTCTCAAGTATAACTATAAATCAAAATATCATCAAAGAAGACTAAAATAAATTTACATAGGAAGGGTCAATAGATCACATTCATCAGACTCTAAAAAGTAGAAGGTGCATTAGTCAAACCAAAGGGCATGACCAAAAACTCATAAGACCCTTCATGAGTTCTAAAGGTAATTTTAGGAGTATCCTCTTCCTTGATTCTAATATGGTAGTAGCCAAACCACAAATCCAATTTGGAAAACAATTGAGCACCATGCAATTCATCCAACAACGCATCAATTACTGGAATAGGAAAATTTTCTTGATGGTTATTTTATTAAGTTCCTAAAAATCCATACACAATCACCACAAACCATCCTTTTTCATACCAACAACATTGACAAGGATTAGGGACTAACACTAGGCTGTATAACCTCTACAACAAGAAGTTCCTGTATCATTTCTCGATGATTTATTGATGGACATATGGATACTTGTAAGGGGGGATATTTGTAGGGAGACTACCTAGAAAAATTTGAATTGCATGATCATGGGTATAATGAGGGGGTAGTTCCTTAGGCTAAAAAAATATTGCATGTGTGTCCAATAGAAGTTGTAATTCTATCTGTGGTTCCTATTTATTATCACTAGGGGCTTGTATAGCAAGCAATTGTACCATGACTCCATGGGATAACTTTTTTAATAGCTTCTATATTCTATGAGATGAAACAAGTTGAGTAGCCACAACCTTTATTCCCCATAAAGTATATTCACTTCCCTGTTGGTTGAATTTCATCCATAACTTAAAAAAACCCCACAATATAGGACCCAACATTCTAAGCCACTATATCCCCAATACAACATCACACCCTCCTAGGGGAAAGGTAAACATATAAGTCTTAAGATTATATTCCCCTATTTGAACTTTGACATGTTAACACTTACCCTTATAAGAAAAAGTTCCTCCATTGGAAATCATGACTTCAAAAACTTACAAGAATTCATATAACAATTTGCCTACTTTACCACTTTAGGGTCAATAAAATTGTGTGCTACCCAAGTCAATAAGAATTATTAGTAATTGTCCTTTGAAATGCCATATCACTTTCATAGTATGAGGATTAGTTATGCCCACTAAGGCATGAACCAATATTTATGGTTGGGGTTCTTCTTAGACTTCAATCTACTCCATTTTTTCCTCTTCTTCATGGTCCTCTTCCACATCTTGAGACTCTATGGTTGTTGACCCATCCACATCAACCAAATATAATTTTTGTTGCACACATTTATATCTAGGTGAATACTTCTCATTACAATTATAACATAACCCTTGATATCTACAAGCTTCCATATCTTTTTTACTCAATTGTTTGATGGTGGGTGACTTGTTAATCATATTAGTGGTTGATTTATTTAGGAATGGGTGTCATGTTTGTGAAAATTTGGAATTGTATTTCTATGCAACAAATTTATCTTCTAATAGCCTAGCCAAACCTATTGCCTATTGCAAGGATTGTAGCTTAAACATTTTAACCTCAGCTTTAATATCATCCTTCAACCTACTAACAAAACAACTTTGAAAGAAGTCTTAATTCAAGCTAGTAGTCTAGTTTATCAAATTTTTATATTGAGCATGATAGTCTATAATAGTTGAGATCTTATGAAGTACTTATATGTTATATTTTGATGTAGAATGTAATGAGAGATAACAATCACAAGATGCAGAATAATATGAAATAAAGTAAATCTGTTAGATGATTGAAAATATACTATAAATAGAAATGATGAAGATGTTTACAAAACCAGTTATGGAGGAAATGAACACTCCATGAATATAGCTACAACTCAAGAATGAGTATTGAGCATATTACATCCCATAACATTACATCACACTGCTACATCATGCCACACATGTCTACACTACTTCCTACTACTCTATCTTACTCTATGTCTATGGCCCTTTATATAGAAAAATATGTTCCTTGACCAACACTCTACCTAGATGTGCAAGGGATAGCTTACACATATACAACTTGCACTTTGACACTTGTGCAGTTGTTACATTGCATGAAGTAACTAGATAACTTCCCCCTAAATTAATCTAATGTCCTAGTATGTACCATGAAAGGTACATTTACATGATCCAAATGATGTAATATAGTCTATTTCTAACACCCCTATGTTGAATATTGAATACTTTAGTCTTCATTGTGGATCTTCTTCCAGTTGATGATCTTCGACTTGTTCAGGTTCATCATCCTTGTCTTCTATCTAGTCACTTTTATTGTTCTCTTTGTGAGTATCTTCATTTGGTTCTAAATGTTGATGACTAAGTAGATCATGGTGCACTTGTCCTCTCATATTCTTGATTTTGTTTCTTCTATGCTTACCTTTGTGATGTACTGGTTCTTCATTTTCTTGAACCTGTTCCATTGAAAATATGTTAGCATCATTATGAAACATCACAATATTCTGTGAGCTTTCCATTGAATCCAGGATATATATATTTTCATGGATTGCTCCTATTGCTTTTATTTCACCTTGTTTCATAATGATACATGTATTTATTCCATCCATATATCCAAAGTCGATCATATAGTTGTCTTCTACTAACTTGATTACTGAGATGAGATTGAGTGTTAGTTCAGGAACATACAATACATTTTGAAGTGGAATATTTGGAAATGATCTTCTAGGTGTTACACATCCATATTCATGTATGGTATAGGTTTGGCTATCTACAATTCTTAGTATGTAGCCTTTAGCATCTTCAAGACAATCGAACCATTGTATATTTCTTGTCATATGATGACTTGCCCCTGAGTCAATATACCACATGTTTTCATGTTTTGTAGAATAATTTCTATTGGAGAAAATTCCACATTCATTATATGACATTTATTTTTCCATTTGAAGAGGTAGAAGAAATGAGATAGGATTTTGTTTTTTGTCTACCTTATGACTCCCTATGTTAGGATATGTGATTCCTGATTGAAGAAATATAATCTTGATTTGATAAAACCTTTATTAATCCTTGTTTTGTAGACTACCTTATGTATCCCAAGTAATGTGAGTATATACTCCTAAGGAATTTAGGTTATGAGGAAATCTTATATTTTGTAATTTGATAATCTATGATAGATGTTGATATTATAAAGTTTTGTAGAATACCTTTTTGACTCCCTAGTATACTATGGATAAGATATAGTGCTTTTTTAGAAATATAGTTCAATATTTTATTGATTTTGTAAAGTTTTGTAGAATACCAAAATCAATTCTTATTATCCCTTATTGCTCCTATTGAACTAAGCATTGTTTCCAAATTTTAAAGAGGTTATAATGTTGGATCTTTTATCTCCTTTTGAGAAGTTTGAGACAATAATATTATGAATATCCAACCTATGAAAAAAATCTCTTTATAAATAAGCCTTTGGGAATTAGGTTAAGTGTATATAATTTTCCAATTAATTGATTTGATGTAGTAGCCATTATGAATCCCTAATATTTGGATAAATTAGATCACAATAATATTTACAAATATTCAATATTTATCCACGTAGAAAAATTTATTACTCCTAGGTTCTATATTGTAAATATTTGATTCATTTGATAAAATTTTCCCGTTGATGTATGGCTTTCAATGTAAATAAATTTCTTTGGTTTAAACCTTATAACTCCAAGGAAAGAAAACACATATAAATGGAAATAATTTTACCTTTATCCAATCAATGTTCAACACTGATTTCAGAGAAGCTTGGACTGTAAAATTTACGTATACATAGTTGATGTTGTGACTGTATCCTCCAATGGAAGCACTTTGGGTTTAATGTGTTCTAAATATGATGTCTTCTAGTCTCTTCCCTTGAATTCAGTTGCCTTAAGCATTAAAGGCTCTAAAATCTTCTTTACATGTTGCAACTTGACCCTTTTCACACAAACGATGATATAGTAAATTCTATGATAAAGAATGCTTGCTAACTTTGTTCGTTGACATCCTTAAAATGTAGAAGATTATTCTCTAACATACCAAGTGGCACGAACGTTTCTATTCAAGCGCTTGAGGAGATTTTGGTGCCAATGAAACATTTTTCTACCATCTTGTAACATAAGAATGTTATGTTCTCTAGAAAAATGCTTGGTTTTCCTCTTTGACAAGTTTATACCATACACTTAGCACCAGCCTGTTCATGTAACTCCTCCTTTATTCGAGCATTAGGTTTTTCCTTTAGTGACAAGTGTTACTTTCTTCTTTGCATGGATGTAGTCTCTATTGCTATTTTGAACGAACCCTTTGAGATATTTTTAGCTTCAAAAATCTCCACCTTTACTTTTGTTCACCTACACAAATTTCTACTGGGATATGGAGCAACAATATGGAGGCCTTGAGCACCACTTTCAACAAGCATATATGGAGTAAGTAACACTCCAATGGTGCTTCAACTTTTATTTTCCTTTATATTTATTTTTTGTACTCCTTCCATAGATGTTATTGCTCTTTGAATGATGCTATTTCTCCCTTGATCTTGTACGTAATCTTGCAGGTTCACTTGTCAGGATGTGAGGAGTATGAGCCTTTCGAATGGCTCCTTGAGCTAGGTTTGGATGGCTACGAGCATACGACCACTTTTGGCTAGTTTTTCCAGCAAGTATAGTCCCTTTGAGGCACCTTTAAATCTGAATTATTTTCCTTGAAGAACACAAGCTTATATTGATATGGGGGGGTGAAAGGTATAAGACCACTTTTTACTTTTATTTTAAATTCAATATTATGTAGTGTATAGACAGTAGTATCAATAGCTGTAATCAAGAAATGCATAAAACACCATACACAATAGAGACACCACAGTTTATGTGGTTCACCCAATGTGGGCTACTCCATGGAGAAAATATTTTACTACAACTTTCTCAATAAATTTCTTTGGGAATCCTTCCAAATTACAATTTTTATGGATCTCTGTCTAAAGGATATGATTATCCCCTAATCTCAAGTTCATGGATCTCTTCCATAGAATAACTCTTTCCCCTTCTGCTCTGGCTAGTGATATTCTAGAAGACTCTGTCTCTCTGCTGCACTGACTGGTGGATCTCTCTCCACTTGAAGACTCCTCACTTAGATTTGTCTTCAATTGTACTGGCTATTGGATATCTATCCACTAAGACTCTATCCTCTATACTCTATCACCTCCAAAGCTTTATCAATAGGCTCACTAAGAACTTGCTCAATAGGCTCACTAAGAACTTGCTCAATAGGCTCACTCAGAAGCTTCTCAACAAGATCACATAGAACTTGTTCAAATATTCTCAACAAGCTCACACATAAATTTTCAAATACGCTCAACAAGCTCACACAAAACTTGTCCAAATATGCTCAACAAGCTCATACAGAACTTGTCCAAATATGCTCAAGCAAGCTCACCAAGAACTTGCTCAAATCTACACTAGCAAGCTCACCAAGAACTTACCCAAATATGCACTAGCAATCTCACCAAGAACTTGCCCTAATATGCACTAGCAAGCTCACCAAGAACTTGCCCTAATCTACACTAGCAAGCTTACCAAGAACTTGCGCAATAATTCAATCTCATAGAAGAATAAAGAGAATTGTTAGAGACTCAATATGTTCTATACTCAAATCCCAATCTCAACTCAAATTAATCTTATAGAAGCATAAAGAGAATTGTTAGAGACTCAATATGTTCTATCCTCAAATATCAATCTCAACTCAAATCAATCTTATAGAAGCATAAAGATAATTGTTAGAGACTCAATATGTTCTATCCTCAAATCTCAATCTCAACTCAAATCCAGAATTTAGAATAGTTTGTTTCATGGAACTTGAACAACAACTTGACTAGGTTCAAACAACTCTTCTCAACCAATTACCACAAGGAACAACTCTTTCTTACAAACCCTAGTCCAAGCATGTATCAACCAACTCAAATGTTTCCAACAATGCTCAACATCAAATCTCACATAACAATGATACTCATGTTCTTTTCAAGTTCAAATTCTTTGCATAACCAATGGGCTTCAACAATAATGCTTATAAAACATTCTTCACATAACAATGATACTCATGTTCTTCTCAGACCCTATCTCAGGTTTTTCACACTACTAATGGCTTCAACAACAATGCTTATAAAATAAGATTTAATACCAACTCTCAACCTAGAAAACCTTGAAGCATTCAACCAAATACTTTTGAAAAGGAAACCACAATTAATCTCCTTTTCTCTCCAATGATATTTCAGAAATCAACCACCATAAACAATCAATAGGAGAATATGCCCATACCTTTTATGAAGATGAAGAAGCGTTTTGGTTTATCCACAAAATTTGTCTCACTCAACACACTTTCTTTTTCAACTTTCAACAAGGGTTAGAGATATTGATTAATAACACAACAATAACATCCAAATAACACCTTATTACTCCTACTCAATAACATACACCATGTCACTTCATAAATGAATTAATCTCTTTTGAAAAATAACAAAGCAACCTTCACTTTTGAACCTCTTTACAAAATTAGAAATATCTCTTTACACACACCTTATTTCTCCCTCTAAGTAAGTTAATCAAATAGCCCTTAGAATAAGATTTCCAACGATATATAATATGATATACTTCTAAAAACTAAATCACCATAAATCTCTCCTTTTTTAAACATGCATCATAACCCTTATTCTTCCTAGGGCAACTTTAGAAAAATAAAATAAATCTAAAAATTATTAACTTGCCTCTATCGCTGACATGATTAGATCTTGTGACCTTCTTGCTCAGTGCCTTAACCACAACCAACCTATAATTGGGCCACATGCCCTCATGTGCTCAAAAGGAGCACACAACAAAACCTTATGCCACGAATATATGCGCCCTTCAAAAACAAAATGTGCTTCACACGTTTCAACACAGCAAAACACCTCTGGCAAGAATCGAACGCAAGACCTCCTACTTCACACACATTGCATGAACCACTAGGCCAAGGAGGCCTATATGTTTGGATTTACTCCACAATAGTCTCTTCAACGAACACAAAAATTGTAAGCCTTTTAAAACCCTTTTCACACACACTTCGACACACGATGCACATGCTCTTTTACCATTCAAATCCAAATATCAAATCGAGCGCTTAGAGAAATAAATCAAAACTTTGGGCATATATATATGTCCTCCTCCTTTCATTTGACGTCGGTGCTATAATTTAAATATTAGTTTTATGCCTTTTCCTTTCTTTGACATCGGCGCTATAAATTAAATTTTAATTTTAATTTTAAATTTAAATTTTAAATAATTTAAAATTTAAACTTAAATATTTAAAATTAAATATCTCTATCACGAGGGCACCTTTTTTGATGAAATGAAAAGCCAACTTGGGTTTTAAGAAAAACCCATTTCAAATCTGCCATTCATGGTTTTAAATAAAACCTTTTATTTTACCTGCCTTGGTTTTCACAAAAACCCTGTATATATCCATGCTCTCCAAAATATCATAAATGCTCATTTATGAAATGCTTTGACCATAAAAACTCAATGTGATTCATGTGACATCAATGATCCATGTGACATCAATGACAACATAAAATCACTCAAATTTCTAACATTCCTGTATAACTAGATTAGAATGGTGTAATATAATGTAAAATAGTTTTATACAAGATGACCTTGTTGCACCTTCTTTTGCACTCCTATTTGTAAATATGAATTTCTGGTTTTGAGGTAGAATATTGAGTGCAATATAGGGTTTTTGAGGTTATCTCTTTGATTAGACACCTTCCCCTATTTTCTTGGATATTTTATTAATGAATTCAAGCTTGTAACCACATGATAGAATCTATTTTTCTGCACTATTTTTTGTGCTTTGAACTTGAGACTCACCAAGTCTCATTTGAGGCTTCTTTTGATGCTATTATGGTGGTTGCTTTCTTCTCCATGCTTGGAGGATAGATTTGATTTTGTGGCTTCCTTAGGCCACTTCATAGTTGTAGATCTCAATTCACTAATAGTGTCTTTAGATACTTTGACAAATTCTATTTTTGTGCCCTTCTAATGAACACAAACAATAATTTTTTAGAGCAATATAATAGTGCAAATGAATCTAATAATATTTTACTTCTACTGCACTAAAAATTTCACCTTATCACTCCAATCAACTCTAAAAAATAATGCACTTAATCAATTTACTACAACTAATTAAGAATAATCTGAAATGAATATTCAAGAATTATTCTGAAATTTCTTTATAAGCAAGGTAATAGGAGCTAGTCTTATTTTTCTTTCCAAAGTAGATGATAGGTAGTTGATAGATAGTTTGAGATTATGAAATCTAATAAAATCCTAAAGTGCAAATGAACCTTAAAGAATCCTTTCTTTTTGTACATTTTAAGACTCTTAATTCAACTCTCCTTTTTGTAACTTTACTCTAATTAAGGTGCTTAAACAAATCTGATAAGTAATCCAATTAATGAATTTACTTGCACCAATAGTTGCTTAATTTTTTTTGAAAGCCCTTTTCATCACTTCTATAGAGGATGTAGATCTTGGTGTTTAAGATCACCAAGTTGTTGTCATGAGTAAGATCATTGATGCAGGAGCATCCAACCACACTAGCAGCAGAAGCATCGAGTTTCGGGAGAGACAGTGCTGAGGAGTCGGCCAAAGGAGAAAAAGCGGCTAAGGGAGATACCTGTCGCGATTTCGCGACCTGTCGCAATTTCGCGACCTGTCGCAATTTCACGACAGAAATTGGCAAGGGGCAAGTCGAGCAGAAGGGGCCGCGATTTCGTGACAGGTTGTGAAATCGCGACAGTTTGGAGGAGAGAGAAAGTGCAGCAGAAGGGGGCACGATTTCGCGACATGTCGTGAAATCATGACAGATTTCGGAAGCGGGCGAAGAAGCGAAAAGGTGTAGCAAAATCATGATTTCACGACGTTGCGAAATCACGACATCAAGGCAAGGAGGAAGAAGATGCAGCAGAAGGGGGCACGATTTCGCGACATGTCACGAAATCACGACAGGTTTCGAAGCGGAGGACGGAGCGGCAGAATGATCACGATATCGCGACAAGTTTCAAAGCAAGGGACGTAGAGGCAAAATGGTCGCGATATCGCGACATGTCACGATATTGCGACCAAATTGGGAAAACAGTGCAGGGATCCAAAAACATCGCGATATCGTGACATGTCGCGATATCGCGACGGAGAGAGAAAATGGCGCAGGAAGAAAAAGAGGTGGCGAGAAACCACGGAGGCAGAATTTTCAAAAGCGGATACGGATGACACGTGGCACCCAGAGAGCAGTCAGGGCGGACAGGACCAGGAAGCACGGGGAACGAAGAGGATGGGCTCGCACAAAATTTTTTTGACAGGATCTGCAGAGACAGAGATCGTGTGGGAATTTAATCGGGTTGGTGTCTCGATTTTTGAAGTTGTAATTATTTGGGTTGGTGAACCCGTTTAGGTGGGAAGTTGTTGCGTGAGAGGGTCGGGGCCTCTATAAAAACCCATTTTCTTGTATTAGTCGGGACGGTGGATCGGGAAATAGATGCAAAAGTGTAGTAGCGGAGAACCGAGCCGAGGGCCGGTGATTGTAAGCCTACGGGCCGTTTGTAATGTAATTTTCCAGATTAATGCAAAGAGAAAATTTGGAATTCGTGAGTGTGGGTCCGTGTCTGTTTTCCCGGTGCCCCGTCAGTGGTATCAGAGCGGTAGTTCCTGAGTGTGCAGCAGATCCGCCGAAGGTGAGGCAGTTGCACCAGGACCTACGAGAGGGTTCTAAGAGAGAGTGAGTTCGGTCTTTAAGTGCGTAAGCAGATTCACCGAGCGGGAGGCAGTTTATGCCAAGACCCGGTTAAAAAAAAAAAAAAAAAGGGTGAGAAGAATGCATTCCCGAAGAAGACGGGACAACATGGAGGATATGGTTTCGAAAGAAGAAGTCTTAGCTTTACAAAAATAGTTGAAGGCCCTTCAAAAAGAGTGGCTCGGGATAAAGTTACGGGAGCAAGAGGAAAGGCAAAGGAGACGGGAAGAAAGAAAGAGGAAGAAAGAAGAAAAATTAAAGAAAACCGCATGTGAGGAAGAGTACAGCGGTACCGGGACCTGCCCGAAAGAAGGCACAGATTTTTTTGTGCAAAAGGAGGAAATACAGCAGGCTGCAGAAGAAGTTTGCAGCAGTGGAGAAATCTGTCCGGTAGAAGACAGAAGTATGGACCGGGAGCCGGGGTTAAAGCAGACTGCTGAGGCAGAGATGAGTCCGGGAGTGTTGCAGGAGGCAGCAACCGGACCAATCAGAAGTGAAGATCACTTCTCTACGTACCCCGGGTGTCTGATGCAGGAGCATCCAACAACACTAGCAGCAGAAGCATCGAGTTTCGGGAGAGACAGTGCTGAGGAGTCGACCAAAGGAGAAAAAGCGGCTAAGGAAGATACCTATCACGATTTTGCGACATGTCATGAAATCATGACAAAAATTGGCAAGGGGCAAGTCGAGCAGAAGGGGCCATGATTTTGCGACATGTCGTGAAATCGCGACCCACGATTTCGTGACAGGTCACGAAATCGTGACAGTTTGGAGGAGAGAGAAAGTGTAGCAGAAGGGGGCATGATTTCACGACATGTCGCGAAATCATGACAGATTTTGAAAGTGGGTGAATAAGTGAAAAGGTGTAGTGAAATCACGACGTCAAGGCAAGGAGGAAGAAGATGCAGCAGAAGGGGGCACGATTTCGTGACATGTCACGAAATCGCGACAGGTTTCGAAGCGGAGGACAGAGCGGCAGAATGGTCGTGATATCACGACAAGTTTCAAAGCAAGGGACGCAGAGGCAAAATGGTCGCGATATCGCGACATGTCGCAATATCACGACCAAATTGGGAAAACAGCGCAGGGAGCCAAAAACGTCGCGATATCGCGACATGTCGCGATATCGCGATGGAGAGAGAAAATGGCGTAGGAAGAAAAAGAGGTGGCGGGAAACCACGGAGGTGAAATTTTCAAAAGCGGATACGGATGACACGTGGCACCCAGAGAGCAGTCAGGGCGGACAGGACCAGGAAGCACGGGGAACGAAGAGGATGGGCTCGCACAAAATTTTTCTGACGGGATCTGCAGAGACAGAGACCGTGCGGGAATTTAATCGGGTTGGTGTCCCGATTTTTGAAGTTGTAATTATTTGGGTTGGTGAACCCGTTTAGGCGGGAAGTTGTTGCGTGAGAGGGTCGGGGCCTCTATAAAAACCCATTTTCTTGTATTAGTCAGGACGGTGGATCGAGAAATAGATGCAAAAGTGTAGTAGCGGAGAACCGAGCCGAGGGCTGGTGATCGAAGCCTGCGGGCCGTTTGTAATGTAATTTCCCAGATTAATGCAAAGAGAAAATTTGGAATTCGTGAGTGTGGGTCCGTGTCTATTTTCTCGGTGCCCCGTCAATCATGCAGCTCTCTGTAGGATATCTTGAAAAAATTGTCTTCACAAAAATATGATCTCCAACTCTCTTTCACAAGCCTAGGATTTTGGTGGTTTGTTCTCCTCTTGTAGTCTCCTCATTTTTCTATAGATTAGAAGAGATATTTGATTCTGAAGTAGTGCCTTATTACTATGAGAGGTAATATCCAAATATCCTGGATTTGATAGGCTTCTTCTGTCTAACTTCCTTCAAGATTCTTGTCAAATTTTAACTTCAAACAAGATCTTCTTCTCAAGATTCTGAATGTCTTGAGGTCTTCTGATATTTGGCACTCCTTACCAAATTATTATTCTTGGGATTGTTGTCAGATCGAAACAATTATCCCAAATCTTTCACTATCTTCACTAGTGAATATCTCCAATGAGTTCTTCTTGGAACTCCTTTGATGATTTATTCAACAAGGCTCTCCAAGCCTTTTATTGGATGCTTGTAGAGACATCTCAAAGGCCTTGCAGCTTCTTATGGTCTTCTTTGAGACCTTATATTCAACATTCTAATTCTAGAGGTGTTTATGGTGAGATATTCTCCTAGATCTTTGATTCTACTGCCTCTATATTCAAGCAGGTTTCTCCTAGTCACTCTTCATCAATGAGATATTCTCTTGATATCTTTTGCTTCAATTTTTGGATTGATTCTAGAGAAGATACTCTTTCTAACCTTTTTTTGGGAAGCTTTCCCAACTCACCTAATCTCCCTATTCTTGCAACAAAGTATTAGTACTGAAATCTACTTCTAAATTATATACTCTCTTATGGAATCTTATTCAGGATCGAGGCTTCAATGGCATTTACTTTAATACCAAGGCTTTTGTGGATTTTTCTTATGGATTAAGGTTTCTATGGCCTTTTATTCTAGATCAAGGCTTATATAACCTTTTTTTTTGGATCAAGGCTTTTATGGCCTTTTCTTCTTGTGAATTTTCCAATCTAGAAATGAAGATCTCATGTCTCCCAAGTTCACCATAATTCTTCTCCAGAAGTCTCTTCTGTAGTGTTCTTCTCTTACAACAACTAATATGTGCACTATGAAGGCACTCTAACATTCAGGCAATGAAGTTGAAATATCCTAGCTTTTTATTGTAGGAGGTGTCCCAATCATCTGAGTATTAATTCCCTACAATAAAAGAAGATTCAGGTTAATTTATCAAGATCTCTTAGATGAGCTTCACTAGTTGATTCATCAAACTAGTGGATCAAGTGTTGCATCCTAGTCTTCATAAGTTTTCCCTTGAAACTCTATGGAAAGACTCTAGCCATATGAAATCTCAGTATTCTAGAAACTGATATTTATTTCAATCCTTAATTATGACTCTCCTTAATTCTACCACCAAGACTCTTGAGTATTTTTGATAATGACTGGTCCAATGGTGCATCAGGTTGTAAAAAACTCAGGATCAATGATGATAGTGGTTTTCTTATTGACCTGCCATGGCTATGATACTACTGTTAGATTTTGATGCAACATGTAATGGGAGATATCAATCACAAGATGCAAAATAATATGAAATAAAGTAAATATATGAGATGACTAAAAATATACTATAAATAGAAATGATGAAGATGTTTACAAAAGTAGTTATGGAGGATATGAATACTCCATGAATATAACTATAACTTGAGAATGGGTATTGAGCATATTACATCCCATAACATTATATCACACTACTACATCATGCCACATAGGTCTAAACTACTTCCTACTACTCTATCTTACTCTATGTCTATGCCCATTTATATAGGAAATAGGTTCCTTGGACAACACTCTACCTAGATGTTCAAGGTACAACTTGCACATATACAAATTGTTATTTTTGGCAATTAGTATTTTACTCTATGTCACTCTATCTTACTCTATGTCTATGCAGGAAGCAGGTTTCTCCTAGTCACTCTATCTTACTCTATGTCTATGCCCCTTTAATACTTACTAAAAATTAAAGTGTTATTTTTGGCAATTAATATTTTTAGTAATTGTCCTATAAAATTGTATAGGTGTTATATACCAAATCAATCAGCTCAAATAGATGGTTGAAATGGACTATACCCCAAATTAGTGATTTTGGGACCCCAAAAAAAGCTTATGGGTGCTATATATTAAAATTATTAGCTCAATGGGATGATCGTAATGGATTAGGTCTCAAAATAAAAAAAAATCTAGACTTTTTTAACCATTGTTTGATAACTAATTTCTAATACTGTCATTGTCTGTTATTGACAACTACCCTATTGGATACTATCCTAGACCATTATTGATAACTACCTTGTCTACTATTATTCTTGATTGTTACTAACAACCACAGTTTCACTGCTACTCAATTTTTTGACACTTTATTTTTCTCACTACCCTTCTATTACTGACACCAACTTATTTTTGACTAGGAAGAGCTATTAATGTATTTTTGATTCTATAATTAGTGGTCTAATTTGTTTACTCAAGTTTATGTTTATGGTTTTTAGAGTGAGACTAGTGTAAGGTTTGATAGACCAAAAAAATAAGGTTACGCTAGGTTGAGGTTTGTATATTGCCCATAGCCCTCTATTATATAGTAGCAACAATCAATAATTATTTGACCAATATTTTTGGCCACTACTCAGGAGTATTCCACATATTCCATTGAGTACACTACCCACCTCTTTGACAGTATGGGAGGGTAATCTTCCCAAGTGATTTACTCAATACACTATGGATAGATACATGTTTGAAAGCTTCTTAGGGATAAAAGTTTCTCCTAAACCTAGGGGGTCTCCCTATGTACCTAATAGTACATGGGATATCAAGTCCATATACGAGTGTTTTTTGAGGCTTGGGTATTGGAGTATGATCACCCCTCACTTTACTAGATGCTTTATGGGAAATCTGGCTTAGCCCATAAAGCACAAGGTTTCTAATTTATTAAACTAAAAAAAAAAAAAACTGACTTAGAATTTTACAGGATAAATAGTAGAAGACACAAATTGAAGAAAAGTTATACCTAACATGTACAAAATTGTAGGACATGAATTTTTGCAGTTGCAATAGGATGCAACCTTGGAAAGAGCTTTGACACCACTTGTTAGGAACTTTCTACTAAAAATAAGCACATCCACACAATTGGAATAATTAGAGAATTAATGAAAATAAAATAGAACTATTGCAATACAAAATGAAAATGCAACAATTATATTGATCACAACATAATCACAATATAGAATCATAAGCATCTTCTAAAGGGCAACCTCCTTAGAAGCAAAACTTTGATATAATATGCAAAAATGCATCTACGCCCCTTGCCTTTTTAAAGACTCTTCTCAATTCTAATCCTAATGCTCAGAGGTCAATTGCACATGCAAGTGGGGACCTGAGAGAGAATATTCTGCTAAAGAAACAATTAAATTCTTGACAATGGTTATATTGAATGACCATATTTTTCTAGGCACCTCAAGTGCCACATGCATGTTATAAAGCATTACAAAATAACATTAGATGAGGTCCTAATGTTAGGAAGGGGGTTGTTACATATTAATATTAGAATGGGGTCCTAACATTCAATGCCTATTATATATAATGATACTCCTATATGACAATATATGTAGGTCATATTATATATGTTATAACATTTATAAAATTAACCTATTCATAGAGAAAGAACTTATACCCTTGACCAATAAGACTTGAAGAAAGCTTATTGAGGTCATTTATATGTTCTAATCTCATTAATACTAAAAAATTATCTAGAAATTTTATTTATGTTGGAGAATATTACATTATTTGGTACATGCAAATGTACCCCCATAGTACCTTCATGTTACAAATTTAAATATGTAAAAGATTAGGGTTTGAATCTATAGTTTAGATGAGTAATTTATATTTCCCTTTTATATAGGTGTCAATATGTAGGTCATGTAAGTAAGAGTTCAATTGTGTATTGAAAGAGTGTGCACAAGTGTCATGTATATGTGCAAATATATAAAGTGAGGATGTGCAAAAATATCTTGTATTAGGAGTGCATGTAAGGAATGAAGAGTCTAGTATACAAGTGGAAATATGATAAACCAAAGGTCGTGGGAGTTGTCATATGGAGAGAAATAGTTAAGTATGTGAAGAGTCATATTCTATGTCTATACTATGGAAATAAATATCCATATAATGTAAGGGAAAATGGTTTGTAGTGATCACCACATAACAAGCATTGATAATAAAGCCTGTATACATATTTTTAAGCAATTCATATCATAATTTTTTTTCATGCACATGCATGAATGATATTGACCATTTTACATTCATATTAGATATCATAAGTGAATTTTATTTCATTATTATATTGTCTTGGACATATATTTGAATGCTCATATATATAATTCTACTCTTAATTATTGATATTTCAACCTTTAATATTGTGGTTTTTCTATATTGGGATCTATGATATTTTGAGATAGTAAGGCTTAAAAGCCAATAATTTATATACATAATAGAATGGATGTACATGTACCCTTCCATCAACCCCTTTGTGTGCTCATATTAAAAACTCACAAGTAACATATTTTTATGAATACTCTCATATAATAATTTTTATGCATAAGCTATTAATGGCACTACCTTCATGTAGGTCAACCCATTAAAGAATATATGCAAACTATTTTTAAGGCATAGTTAAATGTATTTCATTGTCCATTTTTTTGGGTGTGCACCAAGTTGTTTGACCAATATTTTAATCTTCATTTCTGATCCATCACACGTATCTTCTAAAATTCTCATTCAAAGGAAAAATATTCTCATACTTTTATGTTATATTCAAAATGAAGAACTATAATCCTAGGCACACAAATGTCCCTAATATTCACTTTTAAAAATTATTATCTAATATGTTAAACAAAATACTATTTGAACTTGGAACTATATGTGTAGCATAGTGATTAGTATACCAATGATGGAGGATCAAAATGATAGGTTTAGAGGCCAAGCAAGATTGTAGTCAAATCAATTTTATAGTAGTTCCTCTTCCCCTTGTATGACAATCAAGTGACAATGCACTTATTCGATTATCAATGATCCATATTCACTCGTATGGAAAGTGCTTGTAAAAAATGTACTTGTACAACAATGCTTGAACAACACCTCAACAACTCACTTGTATGATAACTATGCAATCCACTTGAATGAAAATTTCAACTGCTCTACTGATGAATTTTTTGTACAATGACCATAACTACAACTCTACCCTATACCTACACACAAAATCTGATAAACATAATCTACCAACTACTAGTAGCAATAGTAACACAATACATCACACAAATGAAGGATGCATAATCATTGTATTACTTTGTCTATATGACATTCATAGTACAAAATATTTACCTTAGAAATATAATGCAATAATGGATATATAGACCATGCAAGCATAGATGATCTCTCCTACTCCCCTGGTGTCATTGTACTACATAAATAAATGAATATCCTATTTAACATTGGGTTTTGGCAATTTCCAAAAAATACCGCTTGGGACACCTCACCTGTAACTACTTCCCCATTTGAATACATATTAAATGCATTAGTTGCAAATTACATTTACAATTAATCAAATAATGATTACATAACCCTTGACTTCACACTCCAAAATTGCATTACACATAGATTTTATTTGCATTTCATAATTATTACTACTATGTATAGTAAAAAATAGTTCCTACAACTACCCTCCTCTTTAAATTGGTTGACATACTCATTGATGACTACTTTTTCTCCTAGGAACTTGGGTTATGTTGACATTGAGGTGTAGGAACAAGCATACCTCCAAGATCTTGGATTTCCAGTTCTAAAGCCTCAATTTCTCTTTTCAGCCTCTTAGAATAGGCTTGGTATTGAGTCCACTACAAATTATAATGAGTGACATGATTATTCACCTACAATAATTACTCCCTAATCGTACATTATGATTTAAACTGCCTAATAAACTAGTTTTATTCATCCTATTCCTTGATATTCTCCTCAACTTTCTTCATTAACTTTTCCAGTTTTTCTTCAACATCATCTTACACCTACCAAAATTGATCTTCTATTTCATTCAAATTGTTATATTTATCTATATTTTCTCCTAAAACTTCTCCAGTCTAGTGGCTAACCACTAAATCTTGTATGCCAAGAAATTTATTATTGCCTATGAATTAACCATTTTAGGTGTAAGTTTTGATGAACACCTTCTTCCTCATTTGGATAAGCTACCAAAATCACTTTGTTGATGTACATATGTGGCAGATTTTTATAGAGTACTTGAGTTCCATTTCATAGTTTCTTTAATCCTAGCATTGATTGTACATTACCTTCCAAATCCTATGGTTATATTTAGTGTATTTTACAAAACTTCTTCATACTCTCATCACAAGCCCAATGCACCGATTTTCCCAACTCATTATCTAATTTTAGTTTCCATAGTCATCAATATCCCATACATCCTAATTTAAAATCACTATGGAATCTATCAAACAATTTGGTCACCTCAAAAAATACATAAACCTGCTCATTAATTTGTTGTCCTAGAATTGGTAGTCTCGTCCAATTTGACACTTCAATGATGAAATATTTACTTTTATCTTTCACTAGATCCATATCTATATCACCTTCGATGGTTGTTTCCTCCACGTCCTCTCCATCATGACGTATCAAGTTGATCGATATTTTGGTTGCCTTATCCTCTTGTAACATCTATGTTGCATTAGTTGTTGTGACTTCAACCATCATTTATTACTCTTTTCTGGGTTTGTTTTCCAACAATTGGCTTCCCTCACCTTTCTACCATAATTTGAACTATGATGTAGTCTAATTTATTTTCTTTCTTCTCTCCTTTTGCACTACTAGTGTTGGTGCTACCTTTTATGTTGTATATGTGATTTCAATTTGTGTGTCTTCATCCAATGGGGGTGGTCCACATTGATTACTTGCTACACAAACTGCAATGGAATCCTATAAAAAATATTGGGTGAGTTGACATTATCTATCTACATACTCACACATTCCTCTTGTACAACATCCACTATAGTCTTAAACTTTGCATCCACATTTACAACTTGTAGGTACTAGTTTTGGAACTCAAAAGAAAAAGTAGTGAACATAGTAGAAATAAGTGTAAATAAATTGTAATGAAATATAAATGTGTATGTGATTCAAATACATGTGAAATGCAAATGCAAATATAAAGTAAATGTCAATGTAATGCAATTTAATCATGAAATTTCTAAATTGCAATAGACTATAATAAGCATTAAGGGTGCTATGTGAACATTAGAATAGGGAGATCGTTGGGTGGTGCGCTATCCTGGAAGTTGTTGGTAATGACAAGCACACAAATAGAAATAGACCCACTTATTTTATTTGATACAACCATAATATCATAGTAAAATCTAGGGTAAACTATCAATCACCCATGTAGAGACTAGAGTCGTATATTGGCAAATTATGTGTATGTGCAGACAATATAACATATATGCATATGTATGTAGAGCATGTGCTAGGAGAGAGATTGTGTATGCATTGTATAAGATCTTGTAATATCATACTATTTAGTAATGAAAATGACTCATCTTCTATCCATGATGTGTATAATCTATGTACAATAAGATTACCATTAACAATTGGTAGTTATGTGTTGGATCATAAGTGCAAACATCATTGTTGTAATTAGAGCATGGAATAGGGGAGTTGTCATCCAGAATACCATACAATTGAAACTGCTAAGGTTGTTCCAGTGTTGTTGAGCACATCATTCTAGTAGATTAGTGCAAGTTATCATTCCAAGTAGTGTGATGCACTTGCCATTCTAGTAGGGTTGATCCTATACTTCTAGCACTTGTTATTGCAACACATTGTCTTTCTAACAAGTGTTATTCCAACACACTATTATTCTAGCAAGTGTCATTATAGCACTTGTCATTCCAATACACTATAATTATAGTGTATGTTGCTCCAATGTATGTAATTCTAGTGGAAGTGTCCTTCAAGTCATATTTTTGTACGATTCATGTGTTAATATCATTCAAATATAGAATGTTTAGAAGAGATGCATTAACTGTAGTCATGTTTGACCTCTAATCTATCTTGTCTTCAATTCTTGGAATACTAACCATCATATTATATTTGTTATTGTTGTCATTCCTAAATCAAAACTAGGTCTAGTTGAAGAAGAATAAACACTCATGAAGTGGGAGGAGGTGAATGATATATTCACTACCGTGAGGACGTGGAAAAAAATTCATAGAGTTAGCCATATTCCTATGAGGAGTATGAGAATTGCTCAACAAATGGGTGTTGAGAAAAATATTGCCAACCAAGTATTATAGTCTAGAGAAACTGAATTTGAGGAGCCAATAGTTTAATGTGTGTGGAGTCCTCAAAAGGAAGAGAATCTAGGTGAAGAACATAAGAGGTGGAAAACACTGTTGTTGACAATGGAAGAAGTTCAAATTTTATGCAAGCAAAAGAAGTAGAGATCATGGAGAATGTTAGCACAATTTGAAGTGTCAACATAGAGAAAGCACATGGAGATGATGTTGATTGGTTGGTAATTTTAGCATAAGAGCAAGGGAGTTTATAAATAAGTACAAAGGATAGGAGTCAGGCATAAGGTAAGTCATACGAGAGTGCTTTAGCAAATAGATCAAAACTATAAGTGTTGATTCTAGACAACCAAAGCATTAGTGTATATATTCATAGTAATAAGTCTAATGCACATGAAATATAATAAAATAAAAATCAATGTCAGTAATGTGCATGAAATATAATCTAGATCAAAATGTCCAAGAAATACAACATTATTATTAATATTGTGTAATAGTCTAAAGTGCATAAAGTTTGTTATGTATATGCAAGAGGGAAACAATTATGTATTGAGATGACCAATAGACCATTGTTGCAACAAAATTAGACCAACCATAAATAGCCCCAATTCATTCATTTGAGACATATTAGTACACCTTAGTAGATTAAAAGTGAGAGAGCAGATGTTCCTATCAACATCTTGTAACAATAGTGACATAGAGACTGTATGGTGAAACCTTGTATGTTGTTATTGTTGTATGTGTTTGTAGCCCAAAAATTCTCGCACTCCTTTCCTCAAGGCTGATGGATCCATGCCTCAGAGGGGAATGGGAGAATGGATGGTCTACACCTCAAAAGAGAGGTACTTAATCGTACCTTCTAAATGGTGATTTTTTGATGAATTGTTTTGGGTTCACCAGGAAACATTTATGGTTGTTTCCATGCCTAGGTTTTGGGATTTGTTTTGATGTGTTCCTTTTATTCAAATTGCACATATACCTAGTTTTGGCCAATATGCAACTACACTAACCTATATGCATATTTGATTCAAATGCAAACAACAAACATAGAATTCAGAAAGATAAATGCAATGCTTAAAAGTGATTTCAAATCCTTACCTATATCCGAAATTCTGATGAAGTTTTTGATTTTTGAGTGCAGTCCAGATCGTATGCAACAGGTCAATATCGTACTACGATTCACAAGATCATATTATGATCTGCAAGATCATACTACGATCAGAGACCAACTGTTCTGATTTTTCCAAAAACCTGTAGATTCATGGGTAGAGGGTAGAAAATAGAAAATAAAACATGCTATAGACTTTATTGAGTAGATATTAGCTCCTATAATACTTATTGAATGTAGTATTAATGGGAATTAACATGTATATGATCTAAAACTATGCAAATTATGCAATTAGATATGAATTTGGTGAACTCCAAGGATGATGATGTGCAAATACTGATCTAAATGAAGTAACAAATGATAAATGTAAGGTAAAATACAAATTGAGAGCTAGAAATATGCAAACCAGAGCTTGGGGTTACCCCCAAGTGACCTGCAGTCAAGATCATATCACCCAGGGTGAGATCGTATGCAAATGAGCAAGATCGTATCAAAAACAACAATATCGTATTAAAACAACAATATTGTATCAAAAACAACAATATCGTATCAAAAATAGCAATATCGTATAAAAAAAAAAGATTGTATCAAAAACAATAATATTATATTAAAATAATAATATTGTATCAAAAACAACAATATCGTATCAAAAACAACAATATCGTATCCTCCTATATCGTTGATCGTATCCTCCGATCCTGCAAGAAAATAACAAAATAACCAGAACTAAAATGCAAAATTATATCAATGCGTTAGGAATGCCAGGAGGAATTTGAGGGGAAGGGTGTCTGATTAAATAGGCTAAGCAAGCTGATGAAATTGGGCTAGAAAACAAAGTGGGTTGCAACCTCCTCCAAGCTGGGCTGATCGACGGATCCGATCCCATAACTACCGTATAGTTGCATAGGTAAGGACAAAATAGGTTACACCTAATTTTGTTGTTTTTATTATTTTAAAAATCATATTTTGTGCAAGATCATATTACGATCGTAGATATCGTACACAATATCGTATTACGATCTCGAAGATCGTAATACGAGATCGTAGTACGATCTCGTCAGACATGTACTTAGTTTTTTGGCAGTTTGAGGGGTCAAATGGTGTCAAAATTGGACATATAATATACCGTTGGAAAGCTATTTTTGAGCCCTATCCAATGGTATAAAATTTGAGAATAATTGAGATGATTTGATAGGGTAAAATTTCTCTTGAATATGACCTTATTTTTCTAGGAGGAAAACTAAGGAAAATGGGTCAATTTTTCATGTCTACATTTTGCCCCCTCTTTGGCGTATTTATGAACAATAAATGCGTCAAAGAAAAGTGTAGACACTTGAGTAGAAATGATTATGATTTGACATGGGCAAAAATGGAGTAGATGGTTTAGAATGAATAGTTCATGTGAAATTGATGTTTTAGAAAAATAATTACTAATTTACTGACTAGGATGCCCCCTCGAGTTTTTACACCAAATTCTATGTTTGGTGGAAAACTCAAAATTTTATGATATATATTGATCTTCTTTGTTTTATGTGACTTTGTATGATTTATTGGATGATTTATTACATTTTCTTATGATGGTTGTGTTACATAATTTCTTGTAGTCATGCTTTGATTTTTGAACATTTTGATCATGCTTAACATAAAAGGAAAATGATTTTGTAAAGTGTGTTTTGAGAAAGATGTTTTTGTGTGATGATAGATTTGAGGGATTAGCAATGAACCTCGAAGGATGTTGTGTTGTTATATGACCGTTGGTGGAGATCGATGCTCGCTAGGTCATGAAGCGGATCCTATTGTGAGGAAGTTTTGTATTGCTAATACCAAAATATTGTGTGCTTAAGAATAATCTTAAGGCTTTATGATGAGAAAGAAATGTTTGATGTTGTTTTGGGACAAGATGTTTGATAGATGTTGTGAAAATGTATTAATTTAAGCATGAAAATTTTGAAAGATGATTTGCGCTAAGCATAGAATTCCTAAGTGTGAAATTATATGAAATAATTACTTAGGAATTATACCATCATCACGAAAATCAAAATGAAATGCATGATGATATGAAATTATTTGTTCTTTTTAAAATGCAAAGTAATGTAAGATAAATCATTGTGTCACATGTTCCAAAAATATTATGTAATTTTTATGAAAATATATGGACTAATTTTGGGCATGAAAAATTAGAAAGATGACTTGCGCTAGGCATAAAATTCCTAAGTGTGAAATTTGAAGAGAAATAGTTACTTAGGAACTATACCATCATTGTGAAAATCAAAATGAAATGCATGATGATTATGTTTGATTTTGTAATATTATTTGAGATAAATTATTGTGCTATGATGATAAAATAATTTGTAGGAACTAATGCAAATGATTGAAATTAATTATCTAACAAAATTCCAAAGAAATATTTTAACTTATTTCAAAGACAAATTCAAATTTATCTAGAACCAATGTGTGAAAAGTGAATTCATTATCTATTTTGATTGTCATGATGATACAAAATCTCTCAAGTAACAAATGTGTGTGCTTTGTAAGGTTAATTTACCAATTTTGAGTAAGGTAATGATACAAGCAAACTTGAATGAACCAATGTGTGTGCAAGTGAAATGTTCATTAACCATGATTTTGTGCATGCATTGGTACTGAACTACTATGTAAATCAAATTACCAAAAGCTAGCTAATCCAAATGCGGACATTGGTCTATACAAAAGAAGGTCACTAATGTGACAGACATATCACCATGTGAAAGGAATTACCCAATGTCAAGCAAGTTGGGCACAAATCACCTGTTATGGGGCTTACCTCATGGTTTTTGAATAACTGAGAAATTCCAGGGATTCAAGTTCAATACTCCCTTCTTTTCTTCACATTTATAGGATAGGGATTTCTTGTCCATTTTTGAACAAGGGGATTTTATTGCTTTGAAAACATTTTTCTTGATTTCTCTTTCTTTTCTTTCTTTTTCTTTTTTTTCTTTTTTTTCTTTCTTTTTTTTCTTTTTGGGATACTTGCTCAGATTAGACGTAGAGCAAGGGATTTTATTCGGGTAGGGAGGAGCTTGTCCTTTTGCCAATTTCTCAGTATTCTAGACCATGCACATGATAGGATAGCAAGGGAAACTTTTCACTTAAGGTATTAAGACTTACTATGTAGTATCACTTTTCGAATTTGCAACAAATCATTTTTAATATGTAAAAGTGTGTTCTTGGTTCAAGAAGTAGCAAGATCATTCTCAAAACTCAAAATTATTTAATGAAGTAATAGTGTTCTTTGGTACAAGAGAGATTTATAATCAAAGTAACAAAATCAAAATTATTAAATATGTGAAATTTAGTGCATGGTTCAAGATAAATTTTGAATTTATCTAAAATAAAGTAAAATATAACTCAAAATTTTTGAAATATAACAACAAATAAAAGTGCAATAATTTTGAAATATTTTTAGAAATTTTGATGCTTTTTTATTTTTTTGTTGTTTTTGATGTTTTAATGATGGAATTGGTGATCTATATACACTATACAAGGTGATTTTGATTATAGCATGTCTAAGGTGGCTTCAAAATCAAAGGAGGTTTTGAAGAATAATTTGGTTGTGGTGAAGGTGATTGAAGTTGATTTGTTGATAGTTGAGATTGTTGTGATGAAGGATGATGATCAGATATAGATGAAGAAAGGTGATGGATAAAAAGTGATGAAGAGGAAAAGAATAGAGAACTTGATGTGATAATGATAATGAAAGAGAGAATGAAGGATAAAAGGTGACAAACAAAAGGTGTCAATGATGATAAAGAGGAAGAGAATAAAGAACCTGATGCAATGATGATAAAGAAAGAGATAATAGAGAATACAAATTCCCTATGAATAGGAGAGATTTGCAAAATTTCAAAAAGGGATATCTTATTTGGATGATTGTCCCATTGTTGTTGAATGTTGAAGGAGACTTTAGGTTGAGACTTCAACACTAAAGATGGGTTTTCTATGCTTGTATCCTCATTTGGATTATTCTTCAAAACTAAGAGAGGTTTTGAAGGTTGGTTGGATGAAGAATTTATTTCTTGTTTATCAAATTGAGTTGATTGAACTTGAGGTTGCTCACTTGTAGTTTTTGTTACATTATTAGTGATATCATTGTGATGGGACACATTAGGATGTAATATTTGATTGGTTTCCTATTGTTGATGCTTGATTAGTTCTCTTAGGATTTTATCAATAATTAGTTCATTATCTCTTTCTTCTTGATTGTGAATAGAATGATGATGAGCAGATTGTGAAGTATGATGTGATTGCATGGTAGGATTGGAAGAAGAAATATTTCCTTGTTGAGATGAATGTGTTGTGTTGAAAGAAGAAGGTTGAAATAGTTGTGATTGCAATGATGATAAAGAAGAATTACATGTGGATTGAATAGCTTGACATGAATGTGGAGTGGGAATAATACCACTATTATGAAGAGGTTGAGGTGAATAAGTGTTTTGTAGAGAAGAATATGGTGGTGATTTTTTATTCATTATTTGAGTTTGAATTTGAGAATTTTGATTTTGAGTTTGTTGTTTAGTGATGGTTCCAATAGTACCCACAATATTATTATTATGCAAATAACTAAAATGTGGCCTAGCATTTACTACTTGTTCATTTGAAAGCACTTGTTGAGATGATGGTCGAGTAGTCACTCTTCTAGGGAATGGTGCTTCATGCACCATTAAATCTGTGATGGGAGTAATTGGATCTGATTCATCTTCAAAACTATTTGAATTATTTGAGGTAATGTCAACCTCACTCTCTGTTTCACTTTCTTCATCACTTTCTAAATATGTAATTTGACAACTTCTTAGAGGTCTAATAGTAACTTGAGATTCAGTAGTTACACATGGTTTTTGCAAATCTTGATGTGGTAGAAAACTGCTAATAGTTCCCACATATCGAGTTGGATGAGGAACATTATGATGTTCTACTTGATTTACAACTTCTTTACCATGCTTTGGTAAAGGGTGTTGAAAAATATCCAAATTTTGATTTGCATTTTGATTTTGAGGTTTTTGTGTATTATTCTGAGCATTTCTTGGAGGGAAATTTTCTACTTCCATTTTTCCATTATCAATTAAATCTTGTATCATGTGCTTCAATATTTTACATGAATTTGTAGAATGACCATCTACTCTATGGAAGTTACAATGTAAATCAGCCCTAAATCCAGCTATGGTTGTATCAGGTTGTCTTATTTCAGGCAACCGTATCAAGCCTTGTTCCAATAGTTGAGGTAAAATCATAGTTAAAGGTTGATTTAATCTTGTAAATTCTCTTGGTGGTTTATCAGGAACTTTTAATACAAACTTCTTCACAACTTCAGCAAGATTAACATTTGAGTTGTTTCTACTATCAGTAACTCCATCACCCACTACTTGTTTATTCTTATATTGATTCTTAGAAGTTTTATCTTCATCCTTTCTTCTTAAATTGACCTCTTCTAATGAGGGCATCTTCTACCCTCCTTGCTAAATCAATGGCTTGATCAAAGGTGGTTACTGTAGCAGTAGAAAGTTCATAAGATAATTGTTCTTGCAAATTGCCTATGAATATGTCCAACATTTCATGATGAGGTAATGCAAAGTGTAATTTTCCTAGGAGTTGTCTCCACTTAGCCAAGAATTCAGCAAAACTTTCATCTTTTCCTTGTTTCAAGTTGTATAAATCCTTAATGGTCACATGCCTCTCTATGTAGGCACTAAATTGATGGACAAACATCTCTACTGTCTCCTCAAAATTCCTTAAAGAGTTATTGGGTAATTGATAATACCACTCTAGAGCCATGCCTCCCAGACTTTTAGGGAACATCTTTAGCAACAACAAGTCATCATGAGAGACATCATGACATGTTGTCCTAAACATGCGAAGATGCTCAATAGGATCTTCGGTTCCTTTATATATCGGGAGGACAGGCATAGGGAAATGCTTAGGATAAGGTTGGGCTACCACTATAGGATCCAAAGGTTGACTACACATCTCTCGATAACTATATGAGGGATGGTAGGGATCTATTTGGTCTAGGCGAGAAGCTAATTGTTTGACCATGGCTTCAAGCCCCTGTTGTTGTCCACCAAATTGATTTTGTTGCACCATATTATTATGTCTTTGATAATAAGTTGGTGTTGTTGTGTAAGGATTTCCAACTGAAATACTGTTGTGTAAAGTGTTTGTGGGAATACTATTATGAAGTTGATATGGAATCTTGTTTTGTTGGATTTTCTGTTGAGGATTGGTATTTTGCACTTGTTTAGCCTTTTGTTGATTTGACATTTGTTGATTAAGAGCTTGAGTGAACATGGATGTGAATGGTTGTTTCTGTTGTTTAGGATTGGTTTTGCTAGCAATAATTTTGGATGTTTGTACCATTGGTTTTTGAACATTTTGATTCAAAGGTATCATATTTTGAGTAGATGGTCCTGCTTGATCATTATCTTGGTCTATTGAGTTCATGTATGATAATGGATTTGTATGTATCTAAAATGCAGCTGCTAAGGCTGATTCCATATCACCTTCTCCTGAATTATCAATTTGTACTGCTTGATTAAACTCTTCTATGTGGTTTTTTATAAATTGGGTAAATTTGCTAAGAGACTCAAATTTAACATTTCTTTTTCATCTAATGTAGGTTCATCAGGATCTTCTATTTCATCTTCATTATTATTCTCTTCACCTTGTTCTGAAATTCTATCATCTTCTATTTGAACTCTATCATCATAATTTTCTTGATCTTGTTCTTCCATGTAATCATATTCTAATTGCTTACCACTTCTTAAGATTCTAGGCATTTTGTTTTAACATCTATGCTTACAACTCTTCCTATGTTGAAATTTAATATCTATGGAATGAAAATGTGCAAATTTAAATTAATGATATTTTTGGTTTTTGTTTTTTTTTTATGTTTTGTAATTTTTATGCTTTTTTGTGTTTTATAAATCAGAAATATGCCTAATGTTTTTCACGTCGGGTTCACCAAAGAATGTAGCCCAAAAATTCTCGCACTCCTTTCCTCAAGGTTGATGGATCCGTGCCTTAGAGGGGAATGGGAGAATGGATGGTCTACACCTCGAAAGAGAGGTACTTGATCGTACCTTCTTATGGTGATTTTTTGATGAATTGTTTTGGGTTCACCAGGAAACATTTATGGCTGTTTCCATGCCTAGGTTTTGGGATTTGTTTTGATGTGTTCCTTTTATTCAAATCGCACATATACCTAGTTTGGCTAAAATGCAACTATACTATCCTATATGCATGTTTGATTTAAATGCAAACAACAAATAGAATTTAAAAAGATAAATGCAATGCTTAAAAGTGATTTCAAATCCTTACCTGTATCTGAAAGTCTGATGAAGTTTCTGATTTTTTAGTGCAGTCTAGATCGTATGCAACAGGTCGATATCGTACTACGATTCATAGGATCGTATTATGATCTGCAAGATCGTACTACGATCAGAGACCAACTATTCTAATTTTGATAGAAACCTATAGATTCATGGGTAGAGGGTAGAAAATAGAAAATAAAACATGCTATAGACTTTATTGAGTAGATATTAGCTCCTATAAGATTTATTGAATGCAGTATTAATGGGAATTAACATGTATATGATCTAAAACTATGCAAATTATGCAATTAGATATGAATTTGGTGAACTCCAAGGATGATAATGTGCTAATACTAATCTAAATGAAGTAAAAAATGATAAATGTAAGGTAAAATACAATTTGAGAGCTAGAAAGATGTAAACCAGAGCTTGGGGTTACCCCCAAGTGACCTACAATCAAGATCGTAGCACCCAGGGCGAGATCGTATACAAATGAGAAATATCGTATCAAAAACAACAATATTGTATTAAAACAACAAGATTGTATCAAAAACAACAATATCATATCAAAAACAACAATATTGTATTAAAACATCAAGATTGTATCAAAAACAACAATATTGTATTAAAACAACAAGATTATATAAAAAATAGCAATATTGTATCCTCCTATATCGCTGATTGTATCCTTCGATCTTGCAAGAAAACAACCAAATAACTAGAACTAAAATGCAAAATTATATCAATATGTTAGGAATGCCAAGGGTAATTTGAGGGGAAGGGTGTCTGATTAAATAGGACAAGCAAGTTGATGAAATTAGGCTAGAAAAAAAAATGGGTTACAACCTCCTCCAAGTTGGGCTGATCGGGGGATCTAATCCCGTAATTGTCGTACAGTTGCACAGGTAAGAAAAAAATAGGTTACGTCTGCTTTTATCGTTTTTCTTATTTTAAAATTTTTGTTTTGTGCAATATCGTATTATGATCATAGATATCGTACACAATATCGTAATACGATCTCGGAGATCGTATTACGAGATCGTATTACGATCTCGTTAGACATGTACTTAGTTTTTTGGTAGTTTGAGGGGTCAAACGGTGTCAAAATTGGACATATAATATACCATTGGAAAGATATTTTTGAGCCCTATCCAATGGTATAAAATTTGAGAATAATTGAGATTATTTTATAGGGTAAAAATTCTCTTGAAGATGACCTTAGTTTTCTAGGAGGAAAACTAAGGAAAATGGGTCAATTTTTCATGTCTACAGTGTTGTTGTGTGTGGGTGTAAGTATAAGCATTGAAATAAATACAAATATAAGGAGTTTTTTAGTCGAGATAAAAATGAATTTTGTAGTTTAAAACATGAGATGAAGCTTACCATGCAAGGGGAATATGTGCAAGTGTCATTCCAATAAAACCATTCTGGTGAGTTGTTGGCTGCTCTTTGCCATTCCAATGAACATAATTTTAGTGAGTTTTCAACTATCATTATAGTTCTTACCATGCAAGCACCCTACCATTCAAGTGAGGAATGAATTATCATTCAAATTATCAATTATGCCATACAAGATAAATGTCATTCAAGCCTGTAATATTTATGGTTGCATTGGCAATGACTGGATTCCCTATTGGATTCTAGGAGATATAATTCAATGGTTTATATAACTATAAAATACTCATCACTGTTCTAAATTTGGTTCTATTGTTGTTTAAAGTTTGAACCTAGCATGTGTGAAAATGAGGATGTGGATGACATATTTCTTGTTGCAAGGATATGGGAGATGAAATCATAGGAGAGATCAAGAGCAACATATGAGAAGTAGAAGTAGAAGAGGTTGAATGAGCATGGAATCCTCAGGAGAAGAAAAAATCTAGTGATGAGAATGAAAGGTGGAACATGTTATTAACAATAGAGGATGAAATGTGATGTGATTTATAGCAAGAAAATGAAGTAAGAACTAACAAATACATTTGTGTAAGTCAAGACGCCAACATGGAGGGTGCATGAGTGTAATGAACCACTTTATTGACCTAATGTTGAGCTATAATCCCTCATACTTAATTTTCAATCCAGGTTAGATTTTAAAAATAATAGTCCCATATAGACATCCACAATTCTTGACCATTGAATTTATTCCATTTTATTAGTTTTGTTTGCAGGAAATGAAAGTTTACAATAAATGAAATTGAATGAATTTATGCTTAATGCAATTATGATTTAGTCTAATGTGGATCCATGTTATGATTTAATAATGCATTATATTTTTAATATATTTTATAATTCTATATTTTGTAATTTAATTAAATCTATATTCTAAGACTAATCTACATTCTAATTCTATCTACCATGTTTTTAGGGGAAGATATTTAGGGACTAACCTTTCGGAGTGGGCCCTGCCTCCTCAAGGTTAGTATTAACCTCCTCCCCTTTTCTACTCTACTTTAAATTCAGTAATTTATATTCATTAAACTAACTTTATGCTACTTAATTCATGCTTGCAGGAAAAAGAAATAAAGTTATAATAGAAAATAAAGCATGGAGAAAATAAAGACTTGTATTACCATACTCGTAAAAAGACAAATAACGCTAAATTATTCTTTTATTCTAATCCACATAATCCATACATGTAACATGTAGTAGAATTATTCTCCACTCCTTTCCTACATATGTGGAGCTCTTCTAGGTATTTGACTTTGTAATATATAGCTTTTACATCACTCTTTCAATAAAAGTCTTCAACTTCTTTCCATTACATATTGAACGGACTCAAATTAAATTCTAAAATTACATAACAAGATAATATAATATTAAGATAACCTAAAAAATACTTTTGGACTTATTATAAATGACTTTGTCATTTTCTTTAGGAGAGGACAAATTCGTTACATCTAGATTATGTAAACTTCAAACAATTAACAAATTACATAAATTTAGCAAATTACATAACAAATTCAAATATGACCAACACTATGATAACGATCATGTTGATTTTGCATTGCATGTTGTGCTAGCTAAACTATCAGCACACATGGAAATTCCATTACGTCAAATAGATTTATGCAGTCAACTAGTTTCTATAGATCGTTTCCATAGGTGCTTTCTGTAGATGCTTTTTGTAACTTGCTCTTGATGCGTCTTCTTGCAAACTGGTTCATCTATATTTGGATGTAACATTCCCTACAAACTACCTACAATATCCACCTGCTAAAAACACAACATTCTCATGTATTTTACGTAAAATTACCAACATATGGCACATAGTACTTTTCAGATCAAATTTACCAAAAATCATATAAATCATGCATATTGTTCAGCAAAATATATTTAGAAATTAGATTTGTAACTTAGAATAAAGCTACATATTGCCATCATATTTTAACACTCATCATTTTTACCCAAACTAAAGGGGATGCATGTCCTCAAACAAAACACTATAAAAATCATTAAATCATACCATATTCAGATAATAAACATAAATGTGAGTTTGCAATTTTTATGATAACATATTAAAAAACATCAAATATTTCTAGCTTTGATATGAGATGAAGATTGGGTAAGAACAAGGTGTTCTCCTGCTCTTAGTTTCTCACGTTTGATTTTTTTGATCTGTGCTCCGGTTTTACTAGGACTTGGTGGCCGTTTGATGGCCACGGTCTTTAGATAGGCCACAACGTATGACTTAGCAGTGTAGTAAGGGATTTTGACAATCAAATTTGCACGGGTTCCCTTCATTTGTTCCAATTTCTTCTTTTTATTATTATTATTATTATTTTCTTTATTTTATTTTATTTTAAATAAATAAATAATATAAATGATATTAAATAAATAAATAAATAAATATAATATATATATATATATATATCCGTGAGGGTAGATTTCATCTGTGAGAGCGGATTTAATATGTGAGAGTGACTTCCATTTGTGAGGGTGGATTTCATCTACGAAGGTAGATTTCATCTGTGAGGGCGAATTTCATATATGAGGGCAGATTTCATCTGTGAGAGCAGATTTCATCTGTGAGAGTGGCTTCCATCTGTGAGAGTGACTTCCATCTATGAAGTAAAATTTCATTTGCGAAGGCGGATTTCATTTAATAGGGCTGGCTTGGAGAGAAGGGAGACCAGGGTTTTTTAAGAAATAGAGAAGTGATTTTGGATTGACCAGGGATTGGTCTTTATCTGCCTATGCTAAAATCGGTTAAAAGCTCTCCCAATACCAACGTGTAGAAGAATATTGGAAGTGGATATGATGGAGCATTCTGGCGATGGCGATGGAAATTTTAATTTTTTGGTAGGTAGGAAAAAAAATTCAAAAATAGTGATGGTGACAATCCAGAGAACCATCCCAGCAATGCAGGGTTATGCATAAGGGGTTGGAATCAAAATGTACTTGTAAAAAAATGGCGAATCCTAATAAAAATTAAAGTGAATCATGGAGAATTCTAAGAAAATTAAATCAAGCATCTTCATACAAAAATTTAGTGTATTTGAAGCCCTAAAATGTAAAGTCATATTTGGGGCCACTTTTGACCTATTAAGTCATATTATAACTTCATAAAAACACCACCATTAGATTAGGCTTTAAACAATATTTCCAACGAGTACAAATATACCTATGTTTGGATATATATTGTGGCGAATTGACCCTAAGAAAAAATTAGTCCTAAAAATTTTAGGTGAATGGGCCGATATCGAGGGTCCTCATATTCACTAATTTCTAATTTTGGAAATCCTAATATTTGTCCAATTTGCAAGTATTCACCACTGTGCATAACCCTGCAACGATGGCAAAGATGATGGCTTGGAATATACGAGTATTGGTGACCTAGGTGCACCCCCTTTTGGTGACCTAGGTGCACCCCCTTTCGGAGGCCACACCACTAGCGGTTATGCTTCACATGCAGTTTTTGAAGATCAAACCATTAGCAGACACCTTTCGAGCTAGTATCGAGATTCTCCCCACAAATCCTATGCTGATAAAGTCAAAAATTAGGGATATATAGCTATTTTTTTAGCCAAACCCTTACACCCACAATGGAAAGAAGATCTCCATTCCTCCTGATGTTATGGACTCAATTATAAGCCCAAGCTCTTTATCCTTGATAGGGAAATTCGTAGGAGGCTGGCATGGCATTGAATCAATCAAGAAATGGACATCAACCAAATAGAGGCCCAGTGGATCCATGGAAATAAAGTTCATATATAGAGGTTTTTTCCTCATAAGACTCAACAATGCGCAATACACCAACCACATACTGACTGGTGGACCTTGGTTCTATGGCTACAGAAGCTTGTTCTTGCAAAAATGGATGGAGGACTTCGATCCTACAACCTAATATATAAATTTAGCACCTATCTAGTTTTGGATTTCCAACCTATCCCTCCAATATTGGGATGAGAGGATTTTTATTCGGGTTGTTGAAGTGGTTGGAGAATTTGTTTCCATAGACCTTATGATGAAAGCACAGTTAAGGCTAACTCATGCCAGAATCCGTGTGATGGCAAATCTTGATTCAGAGTTACTGTTGGTCATCAAATCTGCCTAGGAAAGGATTTTGGGTAAGTGTATGCGCCCTAGACCTGGACCAACATTGAAAGGCCGAAGGGAAGAGATGCCCCTCGTGCCAATATCCGAAGAAAGGCCGGCTCCTATGCTAAACTACTTTGGTGTTTTGAGATAAGGGTGCAGGAAAGAGATAAAAGGAGTTAGGGTTAGAGAAAGAAATAAAAAGGGGTAAGGGAAGAGAGATCGGTGATTTAAGGTGGGAGAGAACAGGAAGCACGATCACTAACTGACAACTTGAATAGCAGCAAGGAACACCAAGAATAAATGAAAGAAACGCCACATTAACCTTCCTATGTATCCTCTGGGCGAGCTCACAGGGATTCTCCTTCTCCCTTTCATCGAAATTTAGGGTTCAGAGTAAAGACGATTAGGACAAGTGAATGTAACAGAAACCACAACCCACCGGGCAGCATAAAAGAAAACCAATATAGCATTTTTCCTCTCCTATGTATCCTTCGAGGCGAGTTTCAGGGTACGAGTCCCCAATCGCACATCGGATTCGGGATTCAGAGTCTCAGTATACAAATGAAGAAAGACAAAAGAATCAAGCACAGAAGGCAGCATAAAAGAGAGAAATTGAGCCCAAAGCTCTTTAGTATTAATCGTAGGACATCAAGTTACAACAACTTTCTAGCAGATAGTTCCCCCCAAAACTGTTACATTACAATGCCTAGGTTTTTATAGAGGACCCGACCCTCTAAGTCATTATTACACAGAATGGCGAAGTATACTCTTGAGATCTGAGAAGTCGGCTCCTCGCGGCCCTCGTGACTGAGCTTTCAAATCCATTACCAGAACTGGCAACTGTGACCGAGTCAACCGTGGAAACATGCATTGATGAGCGGTCTGAGTGTCCTTGGTTTCTGGGTGCAATGCTCGAGTGGCCGCCATGCTTGTCGGGCTCTCCTTTCAGGGACTGATACTTCGCTTCCAATTGCCAAAAAAGAGCAACGAGCTTACTGGGCAAGTAAGAATGCATTTATGAGGCACTTGATTGTCTCGAGAAAATACCCGGCTTGAAGCGCGTGCCCCTTTTGAGTCACGAAAAAGCAACATGTCGCGATATCGCGACATTTCTATGTCTTCAGCTTGGTTCTTCTTCTTGCATCACGAAAATACGACATGTCGCGATATCGCGACATTTCTATGTCTTTGCCCTCTTTTGTTGCTTTTGGCCACGAAAATGCAACATGTCGCGATATCGCGACACTTTTCCTCTTTTGGTCGCGAGAATGCAACATGTCGCGATATCGCGACACTTTTCTTCTTTTGGTCTTCTCCTCTTGAGCCGCAAAAATGCAACATGTCGCGATATCGCGACACTTTTCTTCTTGCTCCTCTTGTCACTGCTAAGCAAACATGTCGCGATATCGTGACACTTTTCTTTCTTGCTCCTTCTTGTCCTCTCTTTGAGTCGCGAAAATGCAACATGTCGCGATATCGCGACACTTTTTCTTTCTTGCTCTTCTTCCTTGCTTTCGGCCATGAAAATGCAACATGTCGTGATATCGTGACACTTTTCTTTCTTGCTCCTCTTCTTGCTTTCAGCCGTAAAAATGCAACATGTCGCGATATCGTGACACTTTTCCTTCTTGCTCTTCTTGTCGCTCTCGGCCATGAAAATGCAACATGTCGCGATATCGTGACACTTTTCTTCTTGCTCTCCTCTTGCTTTGAGCCGCGAAAATGCAACATGTCGCGATATCGCGACACTTTTCTTTCTTGCTCCTCTTCTTGCTTTGAGCCATGAAAATGCAACATGTCGCGATATCGCGACACTTTTTCTTTCTTGCGGCGGAGCTATCTTCTTTGGCTTGTTTGGTAGCGAAGCTCTTCTTCTTCATTTTATGTACAAGGGGGTGGCATTGAAAGCCAAAATTGCTGCAACACTTACAAATACTTTCGAAGCAACAAAAGACACTTTACAAAGAGAAATTTTTTGATTTTTTTCTACCCCTCTATGCAATGTGACAAAATTGTCAACATTCTTGGCGGCTCGTGGGGCATTTAGCTTGTCTGAATGCAGAGATCCCAGGCCTTTATCCATTGGGCAACAGAGTCATTCCCATTGTCCTCTTCTTTGACTATCCACTGACAACATTTTTTTTTTTGTTTGTGCCTAAGCTCCTAAGCAACACTTAGCGCCTTCGACACTTATTTACTAGCCGGGCTATTTACAGTATTTACACAAAATTTTGTGACATGATTGGCATGCCGCCACCATAAACCCAGCTTCGGGTGCTTATCCGGTGAACCTGCAATGTCCGGACTAGATCTGATTGAACTTCAGTTGATCTTTGAAGTCCGGCTGGCCTCTTCCCGAAGTTGTCCATGTTGCGAATAGGGAGCAACGCAGTGAGTTGTCGCTCCTGCCAGTACCCATACTGTTGATGAAAGATGTGGCGAAGAAGTTCACCACATGAGGGGCCTCTTGGGGTACTGGTCATGGTGATGGCTGGAACCAATACCAGAATACTGAAGAATCTACTAACTATGGGCTGGGTACAGGTTCTTCCATCCTCCTGATGGGGTAATAGGGCTCCTCCGACAAAGAGTAATCTTCCAGGATCTCTTCAGGTTCAGCTTCTTGATGAGGCATGCTTAATGGATCCTGGCTGAATACTTGCGTGCCATCCACTGGGATACAAAAAGGGTGCAAAAATGTGCCCTCTTTGTTCTCAGGTTCTACCACTTGAGACTGCTCCTCTCCTTGGCCCATCTTCTGATGGAGACTGCAAGCAACCATATTGTTCATTGGTGGGGCAAAGCTTGCATATTCCCATCATTGGACTTGGATGAAATTTGCCTCTTGAGCTCCAAACGACTGCATCTCAGGCCTCTGCTCAGTATGAGGAGTCTGCCATGATGAATACTATGCAGGATAAACAGGAGCAGTAATTATCGGGTAGGGTGATGGGGTTGCTCCCCACTGCCACTTTCTCGATAGGAGCAGAAGTTGTTCTGCTCGTATTGCTTCCTCAAATATTTGAGGGAATCTTCGTTCATCTGATTGCAGTAAGATGAGGCTCATGTCCGGGTGAAAGGCCCGAACATAGAAGAGGTGGGCTTGGGCGGGCGTCGGTTGGATCTCCCCTGGAATTCTCTTCCAACTTCTACAGAATCGGACATTGAAGTCCGTGATGCTCTCCTAAGGTGCTCTCGTGATGGTGAAGAGGTACATCAAAAGCTGGAAGGGGTCCTGAGAGCCATCAAATGTACTGAATAGTGCTCCCGCTAAGTCATCCCATGAGCAGATGCTTTTATGCCCGAGCAGTCTGTACCACTACAGCGCTCTTCCTTCCAGAGATAGGACCAGAAGTCTGATCATGACATCTTCATGGATTATGTCATAGAGGGGCGCTAGAGCAGCAACATCTTCAAGGTGCTCTCGGGCCATTCCCTTAGTGCCATTGTATTTTGTCAATGTCTCGAAGGCACCTTCAAGAATTTCATGGTAACTTTGGAGATTTAGAGGGCCACGATCATCCCAGCTGGGATAGCATACCCTCTCCATTATAGCAGTGGCCTGCAGATATCACGGTTCTCGCCACTAAGTCGGAGTCGCCAGGTGAACATACTTTTCTCCGCTTGTGAGGTCAAGGCTGCTCACCGAACCTTGATTCCTCCGGGATGTCTTCTTTCAGATTTAAAAGGCGCCTACGATCAAGAAATCTGGATCTTCAGCTCAGTCAGAGTCACCAGGTGATTTTTCCAGATGAAGGCAAGCCAGAGATTCACCAACTCGGGCTTCCTTAAAACATGGGGACTTTTGTCATGAAGGCACAGGTTTAGGTACCGGTCTTTACGACTTAGAGATTTTTGGGTTGAACAGAGTCGCCAGATGCTAAGAGTCTTTTGGTAATGAGAGCATCGATTTTCACTACCACTCAGAAGGTGAGACTGACCGGGTCACACCGGGAACTGGTTAGAACTATTGGCCCCGGTGTAGACGGGTTTGAGATTTGCGCTTAAAATATGGGACCTTGGTCCCACCGGGCATGCCAAAAACTGTTGGTCATCAAATCTGCCTAGGAAAGGATCTTGGGTAAGTGTATGCGCCCTAGACCTGGACCAACATTGAAAGGCCGAAGGGAAGAGATGCCCCTCGTGCCAATCTTCGGAGAAAGGTCGGCTCCTATGCTAAACTACTTTGGTGTTTTGAGATAAGGGTGCAGGAAAGAGATAAAAGGAGTTAGGGTTAGAGAAAGAAATAAAAAGGGGTAAGGGAAGAGAGATCGGTGATTTAAGGTGGGAGAGAACAGGAAGCACGATCACTAACTGACAACTTGAATAGCAACAAGGAACACCAAGAATAAATGAAAGAAACGCCACATTAACCTTCCTATGTATCCTCTGGGCGAGCTCACAGGGATTCTCCTTCTCCCTTTCATCGAAATTTAGGGTTCAGAGTAAAGACGATTAGGACAAGTGAATGTAACAGAAACCACAACCCACCAGGCAGCATAAAAGAAAACCAATATAGCATTTTTCCTCTCCTATGTATCCTTCAGGCGAGTTTCAGGGTACAGTCCCCAATCGCACACTGGATTCAGGATTCAGAGTCTCGGTATACAAATGAAGAAAGACAAAAGAATCAAGCACAGAAGGCAGCATAAAAGAGAGAAATTGAGCCCAAAGCTCTTTAGTATTAATCGTAGGACATCAAGTTACAACAGCTTTCTAGCAGATAGTTCCCCCCAAAACTGTTACATTACAATGCCTGGGTTTTTATAGAGGACCCGACCCTCTAAGTCATTATTACACAGAATGGCGAAGTATACTCTTGAGATCTGAGAAGTCGGCTCCTCGCGGCCCTCGTGACTGAGCTTTCAAATCCATTACCAGAACTGGCAACTGTGACCCAGTCAACCTTGGAAACATGCATTGATGAGCGGTCTGAGTGTCCTTGGTTTCTGGGTGCAATGCTCGAGTGGCCGCCATGCTTGTCGGGCTCTCCTTTCAGGGACTGATACTTCGCTTCCAATTGCCAAAAAAGAGCAGCGAGCTTATAGGGCAAGTAAGAATGCATTTATGAGGCACTTGATTGTCTCGAGAAAATACCCGGCTTGAAGCGCGTGCCCCTTTTGAGTCACGAAAAAGCAACATGTCACGATATCGTGACATTTCTATGTCTTCAGCTTGGTTCTTCTTCTTGCATCGCGAAAATACGACATGTCACGATATCGCGACATTTCTATGTCTTTGCCCTCTTTTGTTGCTTTTGGCCACGAAAATGCAACATGTCACGATATCGCGACACTTTTCCTCTTTTGGTCGCGAGGATGCAACATGTCGCGATATCGCGACACTTTTCTTCTTTTGCTCTCTTTATTGTCAGCCGTGAAAATGCAACATGTCGATATCGTGACACTTTTCTTTCTTGCTCCTCTTTCTGACGAAAATGCAACATGTCGCGATATCGCGACACTTTTCTTCTCTTTCCTTCTTATCGCCTTTTCCTCTTTTGGTCCGTGAAAATGCAACATGTCGCGATATCGCGACACTTTTTCTTTCTTGCTCTTCTTCTTGCTTTGAGCCATGAAAATGCAACATGTCGCGATATCGCGACACTTTTTTTCTTGCTCCTCTTCTTGCTTTGAGCCACGAAAATGCAACATGTCGCGATATCGCGACACTTTTTCCTTCTTGCTCTTCTTGTCACTCTCGACCGCGAAAATGCAACATGTCGCGATATCGTGACACTTTTCTTTCTTGCTCCTCCTTGTTTGGTCAGAAAATGCAACATGTCGCGATATCACGACACTTTTCTTCCTTGCTCCTCTTCTCGCTTTCGAGCTCGAAAATGCAACATGTCGCGATATCGCGACACTTTTTCTTTCTTGCGACGAAGCTATCTTCTTTGGCCTGTTTGGCAGTGAAGCTCTTCTTCTTCATTTTGTGTACAAGGGGGTGGCATTGAAAGCCAAAATTGCTGCAACACTTACAAATACTTTCGAAAACAACAAAAGAAACTTTACAAAGAGAAATTTTTTGATTTTTTTCTACCCCTCTGTGCAATGTGACAAAATTGTCAACAGTTACCCGCTTATGTGGATCTCGTTTGCAGCCCCAAAAGAAGATGCCAAACCATTATTTATGAAAAAAACCTGTATTTTGTATTGAGTGCCACACCTAGAGTCACTTGAAGATCCAATGGTCGTTGTTGAGAAAGGGGAATGCAATAAAGCTGATCCAAAAATTCCCAACAACTAACTCTAATGATGGGCCTATTCATGAAAAGAAAGTTTACCAAGCTAAGCTAACCCAAAATCTGGCCACCACCATGGACTCCAGGAAGCCTGTTGTTGCACCAAGAAGTACTGAAGAGGAAAGAAAAAGAGGTAATATCTCCATCCATCAATCTTCTCACTCTGAGCAAAATTGCTCACTCTTTGCTAAAGCAAATCCTTCCGGGTCTTTTCATGATTATGTAGAGGATCTTATCAGTGATCTCATAGATAACCCTTTGTAGGCCCATTATTATGACTATGATATTCCACAATCCCCTTCACATCCATGACCTTCTAGAATTCATTTGTCTATTGAATCTCTAAACTTTCTTCAATCTAATTTTGGTGAACCCTCAAATTAGTAAGACTCTCTACTCAATGTGTCTATCCCCATATCTCCCCATACTAGAAAATATGTCCTTAGTTATGGGTTCAAAGCTCTTGATCCGAATCCTGATAACCAAAAACCTAGTCCTCAAAAATTTATTTCCAAAAATCAAAATAAAATCTCAACTAACATAGATTGTGAAAAAGCAAAAAGAGGGAGGCCTAGTAAAAAGGATTTAAGATGAAATTAAGCTGAAGAGAGTATTTCTAATGGATCTCAACCCACTATTATCTCCTCTTCAACTAGGCAGGATCATTCTAAGGTTTCCAAAGATGAGGGGAACAAAACCAAATACCCTTCGACACCTTCGCATGGAGGAGGTAAGAAATATTCAAATTCTTCCAAATGAAGATTTTATCATGAAATGTGAGAGGTTTTAATGGATGAACCAAGCATAGAATCCTTTCATACATGAGAAAAGACATTAATACGACCATCATCTTGCTGTTGGAAACCAAAATCAATGAAAACTACCAAGATAGAGTTATTAAGGCTATATAGAAAAAAATTGGAGTTTCTACCAGTCCTACCAAGGGAGCGTTTGGTGGCCTTATATGCCTATGGGACCCTGCTAAAGTAGAAGGTGATATTTTATCATATTTTGATAGAATCACCAACATTGATTTTTGTTGCAAAGATTCAAATGTCTAGTGTGTTTTATCTAATGTATACGCTCCTAATACTATGTCTAGTCGATAAGAACTATGGTTTTCTATGAGGTAGATGCGGTCGATATTCCAAAGTTAGCCTTGGATGATAGCTGGTGATTTCAACTCACTGTTATACCCTACTGACAAAAAAGGAGGCACTCCTATCTCACCTCAGAGTTTTGAAGATTCTGTTGAATTCATTGATGAGTGTGGTCTTATGGATATCCACCTTCAAGGGAGCAAATTTACTTGGACCAACAAGAGAGTGGGGGCACAACATATTTTAATGCGATTGGATATATTTCTCATTTCCCACAAAGATCTCCAATCCTTTGGAGATGCAAATATCCACAATCTTCCTCGAATTGGGTCTGACCACAACCCTTTGGTTTTAGAGGGGCTAAACACTACCTCTTTCAAGTCTCCTTTCCGGTTTGAACCTATGTGGATTCAACACCTAAATTTTAGAAGCAAAGTACTTGAATGGTGGAGCAGAGATTTTATTGGTAACCCAATTGTAATATTAACTCAAAAAATATAACATACCAAGAACAACATAAAAATATGGAATAGAGAAACCTTCAATAATTTATTTCAGATAAAAATAATCATTGGTGATAATATCTACGGCATTGAAAATCATATCCAATATGAGGAACATGATGTGTAGCTCAGGGAACAAGAAAGAGAGCTACTGGCTGAATATCACAATATTTTGTCCATGGAGAAAACTTTTTGGCAAAAAAATTTGAGAGCTCTTTGGCTCAAACAAGGAAATTCCAATACGAAGTATTTCCATGCTCTCACCCTCCGACACAAAAGCATTAAAAAAATAAAAAATTTGATCAATTCGGATGGCACCAACACAAAAAATGATGAGGAGGTGAGACATGAAGTCATAACACATTTGAAAATTATTCTTGGAGCGGGTCAACCGAGTAACCCTCAAGCTGCTGATTCCCTTCTCCAAAATATTCTCTATTTAGTCTCTAATGAAAATAATGATAGCCTGCTCGCTGAATTTTCTATAGATGAAATTAAAGATGTATTTTCCATGTCTCTGATAAAGAACCTGGGCTCTACAGTTTCTCTCCCTATTTCTTTCAGCATTTTTGGGATATTTTTACCATTGATGTAACCAAAACCATTCAGTTTTCTCAAGCGACCAAGCGCATCCCGAGAGACTTCAACTCCACCTTTATCACCCTTGTCCCAAAGACTTAGCACTATAGAACTATTTTTTATTATAGGATGATTAGCTTGTGCAATATCATCTACAAAATTTTGACCAAGATCATTGCCAACATAATGAAGAAACTGCTCCCTAGTATTATTGATTTATGTCAAGGTAGCTATTAGGATACCATCCTAACATTATTTTGTAATTATCATTATTATGTAATGACCCACTTCCAATGTGGGGGATCCCATATATAATGTTATTTTGTAATGTACATGGCATGTTATGCTCCTAGGCAAGTGGGGCCACTTGATGTAACCGTTATAAATATTGTAACCGACATTTGGTAGAAGATTCTAGCTCAAGTGGTATTTTGCATGTAAGCCAACTCTTGAGCCTAGGGTTAGGGTTTGCATGAAGTATTTCTTTAAAAAGCTATGAAGCCATGTACGAATCATCCTTTTCAAGTTAATGAAATATTGAAGGAGGTTGCCCCCTCGAAGAGGCCTACGATTCTGAGTTCTTTTGTGAGATTGTTCAATTCTGCAATTACTTTCTACATAGTATTATTCTGTTATTGCATGTATTTTAGTTATCTTTCAGTATTTTGTGTGTGAGCTTTATTTCAATAGTAGGTTCCTAACAAGTGGTATCAGAGTGCTTTCTAGGGCAGAGTTTTGTTGCAACTACGACGATTATTACCATCCATTCTGCCTGTTAGGTATAATTTTTTGTGTGTTTTCATTCTATTTTTCCTTTATTAAAAAAAATCTAAAAAAATACAGTTCATTTTTTTACTAGCAAATCCAAAAAATACAAAAAAAGAAATACAATTTATGTTTCAGTAGTTGTGTAGGTTAGAAATACCTATGCTAGGGGTTTTAAAATATCGTGAAGGATCTGTTGTTATTGGCTAATATAGATAGCCCATAAAGCATCTAGTGAAGTGAGGGGCGATCAGGCTCCAATACCTAGGCCTTAGACAACACTCACGCATGGAATCGAGCTCCCACGCATCTTCAGGTGTATTGGGAGACCATTCTAGTGTTAAATTTTTTTTATCCAGTAGTAAGCTTTATGGCCTTGTATCATCCATAGTCTATGGGACACAACATCTCGGATGATTGCCCTCTCGTATTGTCAGAGAGGCAGATAGTGTGCTTAAGGGTATGTGTGGAATCCTCCTTGGGTAGTGGCCTAAAATATTGGTCCGAGCACTATTGTTCATCACTACGGTATAACAGAGGGCCTATGGGTGTTACATACTCCTTTACCTAGCATACACTAGTTATGTTAAACACTTCCTCCTACAAAAACACACATCTTCATGTTTTGCTAAACCTGCATTCACAATCCCAAAAAGTGAGCATACGAAGGACTTCCCTATCATAGAAGAATACACCTTGCATGCACCAACAGTTAGGACAGAGTTTGCAAGTGTCTCTAATAGTTTGCAATATTCTAGTAATAGTTAGGTCAGTGGCAGTAACAGTTTGGTCAGTGATAGTAATAGTCAGAACAGTAAAAATCAACTATAATAGTCTAATAATACAGGTGGTCAATGTCAGAAACAAAATCATCAGTATCTATAACTGCAGTAAATGTGATAGGACAATGAAAGGGTGATCAATTGACAGATTCGAGACAGTTGATTCAGTTTTCCCACTTGTGACCTAGAGCCAATTTTTTTTTATTCAAACAGGGATATATTTCCACACAGATCTTAGATTGACTAAAAAATTTAGCAGATAATTCTACACTCTATTCCAAACAAAATTGTCCTTGGCAGCCCCTGGTCAAATTTTGCACCCATTTTTTAAAAATAACAATTTTTGATTTTTCTTGCTAAGGCCATAACTTTTCAATGGTCAATCAGATTGATCCAAACTTTTGGGAGTAGAATCTACTTGTTATTGTGAACCAAAGACCCTCAATGACTCACTGGTGAAATTTTATGTCCAAGTGGAGGAAATTACCTTGACATCACCTTGCAACCAATCGAAGCTCACAAAAAGTTAAGATATTCAGTATATCTCCTCATTGAGTGCTTAGATCAAACAAGAACCGAAGTGGACCCTAGCCTAAAATCAATATTGCAATCCATTTCCCAAATTAAATTTTGGACCCTTACTAAAAATAGTAACTTCTAAAATCCCACAACTATTTTTAGTAACTGAGTAAAAAAATTTCAAGGCTATCTCAAATGATAAGTGGCACTCGTGGACATCAAAAAGAGGTAGAACAAAACACTGCTTCAATATTGGATACCCTAGTAAGTGTTGTTACGAGCTTGTACAAAACAATTGAACACTTGACAACAAAATTTTAAACTTTCAGAGTTGCCCAAGATACCTCCAGAATTGCATAGAAGAACACCTAGCAGATGTTGAGTCTAAAATACAAGGTGGTCCAAGCAATTCTGAGTATCATCACGAAATGGGAACAAATGAATTTCACCTTCGCTTTGATTGTGATACTCCCTTCAAGATGCCAAAACTAGACTTTCCTAAGTTCAATGGGAAGGATGTTGATGGATAGTTATGTCGTTTTTCTCAATTATTTAGACTCCATGATGTACCCATTTATCACTGAGTTCAAATGGATTCTTTCAATTTGGAATCTAAATCCTTATAGTGGTACCAATGGTTGCAAAACAATTTCTCCGATCCTTCTTGGGTAGAATTTGAGTCCCAGTTACTCACTCGCTTTGGCTCTAGTGAGTATGATGATTTTACAGGATAGTTGACAAAGCTGAAACAAAATTTGATAGTTTGAGATTACCAAATACAATTTGAGATATTGACCAATAAAACTATAGGAATGAATGAAGGATTATTTATGAGTTGTTTTGTTAGTGGGTTGCAGGAAGATCTCCAAGCCGAGGTCACAATGTTTAGACCATAATCCATGATGTAGGATATCTAGTTGGCTCATTTAGCCGAGTCCAAATTTTTAGCTCATAAGCGGTTCTCTACATTTTCCATAGGCTAAACCCTATTTTCCTCCTAGATTCCAAAATCAACATGAACAAAAACCTATTGCACCCACTACTGCACCCAAATGTTTGACCACTACTGAAATGGATGTGCGATGCGCCCAAGGGTTGTGCTACAATTGTGATGAAAAGTTTTATCGTGGGCATAGGTGCACCCAAAATAAATTATTCCTCATCAATGTTGATGAGCCTGACACCAACAACCATAATGATGATGACACTGAATAAACAAAAGAACCATCAAAACTAGATTATGAAAACCTAGATGAATCATATGCTGAAATTTTTGTTCATGCTCTTGCTGGCATTACTACGCCCCAAACCATGAAAGTTATGGGTTATTTCAAAGGCCTGTGACTTACCATATTGATTGATTATGGTAGTAGACATAATTTTATTGATCCTCACATTGCCAAACAGGAAAATTTTTATGTACACACATGTAATTCCTTTGAGGTTATGGTAGCAAATGGTGGGACTTTACCTTACAAGGGAAAATGTTGTAATGTTAAGGTCAATATTTGGGACTATGAGCTTAGACAAGATATGTTTGTACTTCAATTAGGGGGATGTGATATTGTGTTGGGATCTCATTGGTTGGGCACATTGAGAGTCATCTCTTGGAACTTTGGTGAGCTTTGGATGCAATTCTCATAGAATGGATAATCCTACACTCTCCATGGCTTAAAAGCAGGGTCATCATAGATTATCAGTTCCAACTAAATGGAGAAGTTAAAAAAATCATCTTGGGGTGTCATAGGTCATATTTTTCCGATCCAACCATATTATTCAAAGGAGGATTCTGTTCCTAAAGATTTGCAACTTATTTTGACCAAGCACAACTCTGTTTTTGTTAAGCCAATAGAATTACCATCTCGTCACTCTCATGACCATGCTATTCCATTGTTACCTAGTAATGCACCACCCAAAATTAGACCATATAGGTATCCTCAAGCTCTTAATTCAAAAATTAAGAAGTTAGTACAAGAATTGTTAAAAGTTGGTGTCATTCGGCCAAGCAACAGTCCTTACTCTTCTCCAGTTTTATTGGTACATAAGAAAGATGGGTCTTGGCGGTTGTGTATCGATTATCGAGAGCTCAATAAAATCACCATTAAGGATAATTTTCCTATTCCGGTGGTGGATGAATTATTGGATGAACTTCATGGGACTATGTATTTTTCCAAACTTGGCCTTCACTCGAGGTACCATCAAATCTGGCTCAAAGAGGAGGATATTCCCAAGACTGCCTTTCGTACGCATGAAGGTCACTATGAGTTTTTGGTAATACCATTTGGCTTGACTAATGCCCCTTCCACCTTCGAGAGCCTTATGAACAATTTTTTTTCCATTCCTTTGAAAGTTCATTCTAGTCCTATTTGATGACAATCTAATGTATAGTCGCTCATGGGAATAACATCTTACTGATGTGAATCAGACTCTTCAGCTATTGGCACAACATCAAATCTATGCTAAGCGTTCCAAGTGCTCTTTGGGTTGACAAAAGTAGAATATTTGGACCACATTGTCACTAAGGAGGGCGTTAAAGTTGATCCCATGAAAATCCAAGCTGTTCAAAAATGGCCAAAACCTCACACTCTCAAAATTCTTTGAGGATTTTTAGGGCTTACAGGTTATTACCATAAATTTATTCGTAAATACGGTAAAATTGTAGCTCCCCTCACTTCCATGCTAAATAAGGACTCTTTTACTTGGACAAGACCCTCTAAATAGGCTTTTCAAGAATTGAAGCATGCCATGACTACGAAACCTGTCTTAGCCATGCCAAATTTCTCCAAATCATTTGTTATTGAAAGTGATGCTTCAGGTCATGGTATTGGGGTAGTGTTGATGCAAGAAGGGCGACCCTTGGACTTCACTAGTAAAGCTCTCTCTAGTCGTAATTTGGGAAAATCAACTTATGCCAAGGAGATGATGGCAATTCTACATGTCATAACCCATTGGCGACCGTATCTCATTGGGCGTTATTTCTCCATTAAAACAAATCATTAGAGTCTCAAATACTTTTTGGAGCAATGGGTTGCCACCCCCGAACAACAAAAATGGGTCTCTAAACTCATGGGCTATGATTATGATATCACCTATAAGAAGGGTAAGGAGAATGTTGCGGTCGATGCTCTCTCTCGTAAATTTGAAGCTCTCAGTATGTTGTGTGCCATTTCATTTCTGATATCCCAATGGATCGATTATTTACACTAGGAGGTACTTTAAGATTCTGAGTTGCAGACTTTGGTTGCTTCCCTAACCACTGAGCCTACTTCATGTCTAGGATACACTTGGGATGGCCAGGATTTGCGTTACCACCAATGCCTTGTTGTTCCCCATAAGTCCTCACTATAGGAACTTCTCATGACAAAACTGCATGCTACTCCATATGCTAGCCATTCATGATTTCTCAAAACATATGAATGACTCAAACACACTTTTTTTTTGAAGGGTATGAAAAAGGATATTCATGAATTTTTGGCAGCTTGTGATACCTGTCAGTGGATGAAAGGTGAAATAGTGCGTTCTCTAGGCACTCTTCAACCCTTACCCATTCTAGACCAGGTTTGGACATATATTTCTATGGATTTTATTGAAGGCTTATCTAAGTCGGGCGATAAATCTATTATCTTCGTGGTAGTGGATTGTATTTCAAAGTATGCTCACTTCTGTCCCCTCTCCCATCCTTACACAACCTCCACTATTTCACAAATTTTTCTTGATTCTATATTTCACCTTCATGGTCTACCCTTGTCCATCATGTCCGATCGTGACCCAACCTTCACTAGTCACTTCTATCAAGAATTTTTTAAGTTGTAGGGAACTTAGTTCAAGATGAGTTCAGAGTATTATCCGCAAATGGATGGCCAGATGAATATTATCAATAAATGTTTGGAAACCTACCTTCATTGCTTTTCCTCAGATCATCCTATGCACTAGGAGAGATGCCTTCCTTTGGTTGAGTGGTGGTACAACACTTCCTATCACATAGCCACCAAGGTTATCCCTTTTGAGGTGGTTTATGGGTGCCCTCCACTAACGTCTTCCTCCTTCATTCCAGGTAGCTCCAAGTTCCATGCAGTCAACACTACTATCAGTCAGCATGCTGATATTTTTCGTCAACTGAAGCTAAATTTGGATGCAGTCTAGAATCAGATGCTTCAACAGGCTGATCAACACTATTATGAGCACAATTTTGATGTGGGTGATATGGTTTTCCTTCATTTGCAACTGTACAAATAGTTATCCCTCCAACTTCGTAGATGCCAAAAGCTTGCTATAAAGTACTATGGGACCTATCAGGTGTTACAACAGATTGGTGCCACAACCTACAAATTGGCCCTTCCACCTACATCCAAGATCCATCCTATTTTTCATGTTTTTTCTCTCAAAAATATGGTGGAAAATTAGGTACAGGTTCAATCCTGCACTCCCAGAGTTAGATGAAGAAGGTTCTATCTTGCTTGAACCTAAAAAAACTGTTGGATCATCAAAATCATTCTCTTCATAGTCACACCATTACTGAAGTTCTTGTGTAATGACGTGGACTCCAATCAAAAGATGCTATATGGGAATCTCTCCATCAGCTCCAACACCAGTTTCCTCACCTTCAACTTTGAGGACAAAGCTTTTTGAAGGGGAAGGACATGTTAGGATCCCATCCTAATGTTATTTTGTAATTCTCATTATTATGTAATGACCCACTTCCAACATGGGGGATCCCATATATAATGCTATTTTGTAATGTACATGGTATGTTATGCTCTTAAGCAAGTGGGGCCACTTGATGTAACCGTTATAAAGATTGTAACCAACATTTGGTAGAATATTCTAGCTCGAGTGACATTTTGCATGTAAGACAACTCTTTATCATAGGGTTAGGATTTGCATGAAATCTTTCTCTAAAAAGCTATGAAGCCATGTATGAATCATCCTTTTGCAAGTTAATGAAATATTGAAGGAGGTTGCCTCCTCAAAGAGGCCTATAATTGTAAGTTATTTTGTGAGATTGTTCAATTCTACAATTACTTTATGCATAATATTATTCTTTTATTGCATGTATTTCAGTTATATTTCAGTATTTTGTGTGTGTGAGCTTTATTTCAATAGTAGGTTCCTAACAATAGCTCGATCAAGGAAAGGCTTATAATTGATGGCATAATAAATTTTCATGAACTGCTCCACTCTATTTCAAAAACAAAAATCCAAGCCTATTTCTCAAGTTAGATATCACCAAGGTATTTGACAAGGTCTCTTGGAGTTTTTTATGTGTTGTGCTGGTAAAATTCAACTTTCATCTAGAGTGGATTACCCTAATTCGAGAATGTCTTTCATATTCCTAGTTTTTTGTCATTGTAAATGGTGCTACTATTGGGTATTTCAAGAGCAACCAAGGAATTATGTAGGGGAATCCTATTTCCCCTTATTTATTCATCATTCTTACAAAATACCTTGGGAGGGCACTCAATTTTGCTTGCTCTAATGGTACTATATTTGGGATAAATACCTCCTCCATCTCCCAACTGATCATGCATCAAAAATTTGCTGATGATACGCTATTGACAACTAAATATTTTGTTCCTAAATCAAGGAAATCAAGAATATCCTAGTCTCCTACGAGCTTACTATTGGAAAAAAGGTTAATTTAAAAAAAAAAAAACTATATTTATTGAATACTCTCATTGACAGACAACAAACAATTGCTAGAATCCTGGGCTACATCATATCAAACCTTCCTTCCACCTATATAGGTATGCCTATTTTCCAAGGTAAACCTCCTACAAATATGTGGAATAACACCTTGGAGAAAATTTAGAAAAAGTTGGCCGGGTGGAAAGGCTGTCTCCTCAACCAGGTAGCTAAAGGGACTTTTATCCAAGCTTGTTTGCAAGACAATCTGGTGTATTTCCTATCCGTATTTAAAGCTCCAGCTTCTATATGCAAGAATATTGAATAGATACAAATGATATTTCTCTGGTCATGAAGCAAAAATACCAATAAAATTCCCCTAGTTGCTTGGTATAAAATATGTTAGAAGAAAATCAGGGAGGATTGGGTTTTAGGAAAGCTAGTCAGATGAATTTTGCTATCATTGGTAAGCAAGGTTGGAGAGTTATCCAAAATGAACATGCCACCTAGATCAATATCATAAAGGATAAATATCTATAGCAGTGAGCCTTTTTAAGTGATGAACCACTTTTGGTTGGATCACAATTTTAGAACTCTATGATTAATACGAGATCCATCCTAAAATTTGTGTTCAGGTGGCAGCTGGGAAATGGAACATCTATTGACTTATGGGAGGACAGATGGCTCAAAAATCACCCTCTGATTAGTGATGCTAGTCTCTACTATGTCAATCCAATCACGGATCACCTATTTTGTTCTAAGGTATGTAATTTCTTTTCTAGAAACTGTAATGGAGCCAGATGGAAGCCCTTTCCCTCTATCAACATCGACATTACCCACTCCTCTACTTTTCCCATTATTATTGGTATGCTTCGTACAAATATCATTCCTAGTAACCCAAATACTTTAGACTCTTTGTTCTCATGCCTTTGTGAGGATGGGATTTATACCGTTAAGTCTACCTACTACGCCAAAACCAAAGAAGTCAACTCCTATCCTAAATTTAAGACTGTTTGGTTGAAAAATCTAATCCCTAAAGTTACCCATTTTTTTTGGCTTGCTTCTTTAAACAAAATCTTGACCATTGAAAATCTAATCCAAAGAGACCTAATACTCCCTAATCGTTGTGTCCTCTATAAAAATAGCTAGGAATATGTGATCCATATCTTTCTTGAGTACTCGTTCTCTAATGAAGTGTTATCTTCCTTTCTCAAGCTGGCCAACATATCCTGGGTATACCAAAAAACTCTTGTTGATGCTTGCCATTAGTGGCCAAATCTATTTCTGAATCCAAAAATCCATGCTTTTTGGTCGTATTGTTTTCCTCATTTTTGTGGTAGGTATGGTTGGAGAGGAACAACAAAATTTTTGGCACTACTATAAAAATTATAAATTAGTGTTCTCTCGAGCTCTGTCATTTGCCATTGAGAATGCTAATCTCATACAAGATGAAATGCCTAAGAACCAATGATAATTATCCATTTTTAATACTCTCAAATTTTATATTGGCACCCCCCTCCCGAGGGTCCTCCAAAAGTTGACAGGTCAATGGTGAAATGGATTCCACTACCTTGTGGATGGGTCAAGATCAACACTGATAGAGCCTCGAAGAGAAACCCTGGTAGGGCTGGAGGAGGTGGAAATAGTCAATATAAAGTCTTGTGCATGTTTATTGAGTTCATGGGTAGTCAAACTAATAATTTTTTTGAAGCCCATGCGTTATACCTTGGCCTTCTCATTTGCAAGTGACTTCAATTTGAAAGACTTATCATAGAGAGTTATTCTATGAATGTCATTTGATGCATCCAAAAATTTCAACTTCCTACCTGGAGCATGTTCAATGCTATCTAAGAAAGCTTGAAGAAAATTGAAGGTATTAGACATATTACAATTCAACATGTTTATCGAGAAGGAAATAAAGTTGCTGACCTCCTTGCCAATCAAGGAGTTGAACAAGATAACCTCCAAGTATGGTATGATAATTTCCCTCAATGTATTGTGGCCCACACTGATGCAAATATAAATCTTAATCTTTAACTGGTTGCTGGTGTTGATGTGGCTGATTTGGGGCCTAGTTTCTGGACATGATTTATCTGACATGGATTCTGACACATCTCCTTTTCCATTATGTGGCTGTCAAAATATTAATATTTAACTTGTTGCTAGTGTTGATGTACCTAATTTGGGGCCTAGTGGCTGGACATGGTTTTTATGACATGGACGAGAATTGAACCTCACTGAGCCAATGTAGTAATATTGGTTGCTGGTGCTGATGTGGCTGATTTGGGGCCTATTGTCTGACATGGTTTGTCTGACATGGATGCCCGCACATATCCCCTGGAGCATGTTCAATGTTGTTCAAGAAATATTGAAGATAATTGAAGGCATCAGACATGTTATAATTCAACACATTTACCAGGAAGGAAACAAAGCTATTGATCTCCTTACCAGTTGAATAGGATAACCTCCAAGTATGGTATGATAATTTCCCTCAATGTATTGTGACCCACACTGATGCAAATGGAAATATTAATCTTTAATTGGTTGTTGGTGCTGATGTGGTTGATTTGGGGCCTAGTGGTTGGACATGGTTTGTCTGACATGGATGCCAACACATATCCCCTTTTCCCTTATGTGGCTATGGAAATATTAATCTTTAACTAGTTGTTGGTGCTAATGTGGCTGAACATGGTTTGTCTGACATGGACCAAAATTGAACCTTACCAAGCCAATGCAATAATATTAGTTGGGCCTTTGATAGTTATTTTTTTATTTCCTTTTGGGTATCTTTGCTATAGTTTGGATCCTTGTTATTTTTTGTTTCTGTTTGCGCCTTCTTTTTTGTTTAAATTTGGTTGTTTTGTTCCCATCTAAGGTTGTTTATTTTTAGTTCAGTTAGTTCACTTCTGGCTAGTTGTCTTTGTTGCATTTGTGTAAAAGGTTTCAGGACCTTTCAAAACCCTTTTTTCATCCAATCAATATATATATATATATATATATATATATATAAATATTTTAAAAATAATATTATATAATTATTTTTATTTTATATAAAAACATAATATAAGTAAATTTATTAAATATAATTGTAGTCGAATTAAAAGACACTTTCATCCATATTTAAAAGGTAAATTAAATTAAATTCTTCTAACTTTTAGTCTATCATGAGCCACACCACTTCTCTAGGCACTTGGTTAGCAACGGTAATTTGCATGTGGTCAATTAGAGAAAAGTAGTTGGATATCTCATATTTACCAACAACCTATGGCGTTACTCAAGTTGGCATTTATTTAGATATATATAATTTTTTAAGATGCACATATATAAATTTTTTATTTTAAAAATTTTCCTATAATAAATTATACATATTATATTAATTTTTTTTTTAAGCGAAAAACCCCTTATGGAGCCGTCTTGGTCTAAGAGACCACGAACAGGGGGTTCTACACCATCAAAGTCACTCGAGAGTCACACCCGACCCTACCCGCACCAACATTATCAATTGGATTTTGGATACCCAATTTAGCTTTTTGGTAGGGTGGAGATTTGAACCTGGGACATCCCTTGGAGGATTGCGCTCTCCTCTTCAACTCACCTACAACACCTGGGTAACATATTATATTAATTATTTTAATATTTAATATAAATAATAGAAATCTAATAAGTGAATAATATTAAGTACAATAATGTTTTGTAAATTTATAATAATAAAAATGACCAAATATTATAGAAGTATTTCAATTGAATTATATATTTATTATTATTATTTTAAAACTATATTAAAGAAAATATTATATTACCCCTTTGTTTCTCTTCCAAACTAAATTTTTGGCTATATAGCCAAAACAAGATAAGGAGAGAAATTTTTATTTATAGAGGTCAGGGGTATTTTCTTATATATATCAAATATTTATTTCAAGCTAAACCATCAAAATAAAATTGTAGGATAATAAATATTATTAGAATGGAATTGTATGTTCTTAATAGCATATATGTTATGCAGAAACATTGATGTCTTCCTTAACTTTTTAATAGAATATTTCATGGATTTCATAATAAATATTTCTATTGTCCTAGAGAAATCAATTTTTTTTGTCCTACTTCCTCTAGTATCATTGTGGAGCCCTTTATGAAAAATATGATAATGAGCTTAAACCAATGTCAATCAATAATATTTTGGTTCTTAAAAATAGGTTTTATCAATGGTAAAACACATTCAAAGCCTACTTTGGAATAAGAAAGTAAGATAGTCATTCTGGTATCATCTTTGTTTTACCATTTTACTATCCATTTTTTCACATACATATAGATTAATATTTTAGGGGTGCAAAGCTTTAGGAAATTGGATTTCCAACCACTCTATCAAAGTTCTAATGGGAATTGTTACCCTATCCTTACTATTTTACCCCCTTAAGTAAGAAGAGTTAAGGCTTTGGGGAATCATACTACATAACCATCTGGATGGAAATGTAATCCTATCCTTACTACCCTTTCTTTTATTTGGGGAAGAAATTGGAACTTTGGGGATTCAAATTACATAACCATCTAGATGAAAATGTAATCCCATCCTTATTATCCTTTCCTTCCTTTAATTACTTGTGGGATATATGAAACAAGGTCTTTTTACCACCTTGCTTTATTAATTTGTGACACCATTATGACTATATGACCTCCTTTTCCATAAGGTAAGAATATGTCTTCCCACATCGAATATGAATTTTCCCTTAAAACCTGATATTGTGATTGAAAAGTGATGAATGATAAGATGAATAAAACATTGTATGATAGAACTCCATCATGAAATAAAGGAAGCATATTTTAAAGAACATAGAGTGATTTTCTAGTTTATTTTCAAGAAATATTATTGTTCCATGATAATCTTCTTTCATTGGTCAAGTAGTGTAAAGATTTTTCCATCCATCTTATTTACTGGTACTTATACATCCAAACAAGAGGACTGATTAGACTACATTATCTTTAATGATTGCATTTATTAGATTATAGAGCAACAATTTATTTAGTAAATAGTGTTTTGTTGCTTTAAGATAGAAAAGAGAAGTTTTTATTTAATAGTAGTTGATTGCATTTTAGAAATGCACTGTAGATCAACCTGTTGCTTAAGGTGGTTTATAAATTATTATTTAGATAATGGCTTCTTATAAATCTTAAGTCCGTGTTCATTAACTAATAATATTCTTGTTGAATCATCAATAGGCTTAATTTTAACTGTACCATTCCCAAATATTTCTTCAATCTTATAAGGTTCAAGCCATCACGTACTTAACTTTCCTTGGAAGTCTTGGAAGCGAGAGTCAAATAGCAAGGCCCAATCTCTTGGTTGAAATGTTCATGGTACAATATGTTTATCATGCCATTTTTTCCTTTGTACCTCTGTTAGTTTAGTCCTATGCAATGCCTCTAATATTTTTTTATTATATATATATTATTATTATTATTATTATTTATATATATATATATTTAGTATTATATATTTTATTATTACTATTATTATTATTATTATTTTTATTTTTATCTAAAGCATTCAATTTTTCCAATCATGTGGACCTAGTGAACCAACTCTTTGAATCTTATAATCCTAGGAGTAATGTCAAACTTGATTTTCGTGTTGATTCTATTGCAAATTTTTTCAACCAAACTTTCTTCTAATTCAAGATCAAACAAGGTATAAAATTCTAAACCCCAAGGATCAAAATTGATATTAATAATAAAAAATACTTCTAACTTCTGTAAACAAGTTCAAGTGTATCAAAATCATTCACTCTCCGTTGAACAGTTTATGGATGACATTGATTGGATCTAACTATTCAGGGGTCACATAATGTTCTTCCTTGAATGTGAAATCTTGATTTAAAAGATGAATCAATTGGGTAATAAAATATTGTCCTTGTATTATGTTAGGGTTTTCAAATTGTAAGTCATGACATAGCTCTCTGAAGCGTATAATCCTAACTGCTTTGTGGTATCTTTTGCTATATTCTAGACTCATTTCTTTATTTTCTATGTCTTCAAAAAAATTTTGGATAGCAAGGGAATATTCAAGGTAATGCTCTCAAGTATATGTAGTTGAGCTTACACTTGCTCTTCTATCCCCAAACCAACATTCACAACTCTGCAAGAGATCAAGATAGGGCAAGTGGTTTTTTTAAACCTAAGGCTTTAGCTATAGTGATCCTTTTAATTTTACTCAACTCTTTTGAATTTTCCCTAATAATATCAAGATGGTTCCACTCTTTCCAAGATGGCATGTTTCTTTGTTTAAAAAGTAGGTTGATTTCTTGTTCTAGAAATACTCTTCTAAGGTCTATTAATGCAAATTGTCTAATACAATTTTTCACCATCAGCAATGTTTACTTCTCTTTATTTTTTTGATTTTGTTTTTGAGCAAAATGTAATTTTTAGAAATCAAAATTTTTCAAAAAAAAACAATCTTACTGCTATTAAGATCATATTTGAAATACAACAGTCAATCTTAACATAGAAAGGGAAAGTAAAATTACTACTCTAAAATAATCTTACTGCCATTAAAACCAGGTCTAAAATACAACAACCAATTTTAATGCAACAAGGGAAAGTAAAATTACTACTCTAAAATAATATTACTACCATTAAAACTAGATCTAAAATACAACAACCAATTTTAATGCAGCAAGGGAAAGTAAAATTACTACTCTAAAACAATATTACTACCATTAAAACTAGGTTTGAAATGCAAAAACCAATTTTAACACAACAAGGAAAAGTAAAATGTTGTTGTTACTACTTGGATTTTTAAGAAACACTTTGATATGATCTTGTCACACCTGCTGCTTGTTGTTGGAATTATTGAGTTAATGAGTTGTCATTGATGTCAAAGGTTGACTTTGGTGAATAGCACACAGTGAAGCAAGGCAAATAATATATGAGAAGCAAGGCAAATATAAGTTCAAGGGAAGCAAGGCAAATACTATATGAGAAGCAAGGCAAATACTGTATGAGAAGCAAAGCAAATAGATTTCAATTGAAGCAAGGGAAATATATTTCAATGAAAATAATTATAATATTTAAATATAAAATTTAAATATTATAAAGAATATTTTAAGGTGATGAGACAAAAGTTTGAATAAAAAATTAAATATTCAAACATTATAATATTTAAATTATAAATTTAAATATTATAGTGGGCCGAATTTTTAGGATGCCACATGAAAGGTGATATATAAATATAAGGTTGAAACATGATTTAAAAAGATAATGTTGGGCAATTGAATATCGAGCATCGAAATATATCCATTGATGAAAACCTTGTGAATGGAGAAGTATTGCGAACAGATGCAGTGAAGGAGCATGGTGAACAAAGGTGGTAAAGATGCCCAATGAACAAAGACAGTGGAGAAGACCTACAAAACGAAGAATATCAAAGCAAACAAAAGAAATATTTGTGAGATGCGTAGGCTGTTTGGAGGAGCACAAAAACACACAAGTTGAGTTTCAGGACTCAAGAAAAGGAATAGGATGATAGCGAATAAAAATCCTTTCAGCAACGATAGAGAGAAAGAAAGAAAAATGCAGCATATAGGAAACAATAAGGTGTGGCTTTTCAAGGGTGATTATTCTCCGAATTAGATGATCGAAGGCATACAATATTATTAAAGAAATATATGTGGTGAAGTAGTCAAGCGAGCAGTTATATAGAAGAAATATTTGGAAAGATCAACACATGGGATATAGTTGACAATAAATGCAAATTTAAGATAGAAAAAATAAATCAAGCATGCAACTAGGAAGACATCACAAAAGTACACAACTTCATCATAAGAAGAAGGCACACAAATACAGGTGTGATAGGGGTCCAAAAGCTCAATAAAAAAATTATGGGTATGTGGTTTTAATCTGTTTTCAATTGAAAGAATGTGTAAGGTGTAAAGCTGAGAAAGTAAGGTAGAAATATTTTTGGGTGAAGATATTATATTAGTTGTGGTGTTGAAAGACTTTACATTCCTGTATGTAGAAGCACATGATAGAGAAATTGATGTGATTGTCTAAAGTCTTCTTGAATAGACATTTTTGATTAAATCATAAAATAAGATATCGTTTAGAACCCGGAAGCCGAAAGTCATTTTTTTTGAGACAGGATAACACTCAAGACAAGTGCACCAAAATGGAAGAGTAAAAAGATGATGCACAAAAGCATTAAGGAGATTTGTAGTGTAAGGAATATTTCACATTATTGCTGGGAATTCTATGTATGAGAAAATAAGTTGAGGTATTACTCCAAGAAGATAACACACACCCAAAATTTATGCAAAGTGATTGTGAAAGAAGAAAGAGCAGCATAGAAAATTAGGGCATACACCACTTCATGAAAGAGTGAATGCAGGCTACCGGGGAAGACAAGCAAATATTAAAATATTGCAGATGTAAGTGAAGAAGGTTCATTCATTTCAAACAAGGTATGGTGATCTATAAGGCATGATTGCATGCAAGAATTATTGTGCTATCATTTATTTTAGAAAAAGAGTTGAGTAAGTTGAAAAAGTGAAAAGGTAGATCAGATTTGAAGGTGTTGATTATTTGAGAAAAATATTTTATATATTGGGAGGTATAAGGTTGAAATGTGTTAGAAATGAATTTGTTGTGTTAAATTACAAGAGTAGATTCTCACATAAATGAAAATATTGAATTTGAATTCAAGTCAAAGTGTCACTAGTGCAAGAATAGTGTGAAAGGATTCAATTGAAAAGAAGGACATTTTTATATTTCTACAAAAGGGAAGGAAAGGTGCGAATCAACAATTACAAGATCAGTTATCAAGTGCTAGACTAGAGCTACCTTTTAATGTAATAAATGGTAGACATGTGGAAGCAACAAAATTAATGAATGTGAAGAACATATTGGGAATTTGTTAGAGCATATTATTCTCTATATGTTCATGAAGATAAAAGAATTCTAGGTAGAATATATATTAATTGCTTTAGTTTAGGAAAGCACATTGAAGAATAGGTGAAGAACTTGATGATATCATTATGCAATATTTGGGAATAGATGAGCATCATTTTGTATGCAAGGTTTAGGAATAGATGAGGATTGTTTGTATACAAGGTTTTGGAGTTGATTTGAGCAGGTTTTACAAGCAGGTTTTGGAGCAGATTTGAGCAGGTTTTACGAATAGGTTTTGGAGCAAATTTGAGCAAGTTTTATAAGTAGGTTTTGGAGAAGATTTGAGTAGGTTTTGTGAGTATGTTTTGGAGCAGATTTGAGTAGTATTTGTGAGTATATTTATAAGCAATATTTAAGGATAAAAACGAGTAGAGTGTTGACAAAAATTAAGAGAGGGGATTGCTGTCTCCTATGGATTGGTGTCCACAAACCAGAGCAGAGGGTATTGGTGTCTCTTATGGACTGATGTCCACCAACTAGAGCAGATGGGATTTGCTTCTCATATGAATTAGTTTCCATGAACCATAATAGAGGGAATTGGTGTCTCCTATGGGTTGGGTCCCATGAACTAGTAGAGGGGATTTATGTCTCCTATTTATTGGTGTTCACAAAATTGAGTAAGGGGATTGGTATCTCCTGTGGATTGGTTCCCACAAACATTGTAATAGGGGATTGGTGTCTCCTGTGGATTGGTGCCCATGAAATTTATTGAAGAAATTTATAAGCAATATTTCTTCGTGGATGTAGCCCATATTGGGTGAACCATGTTAAATCTGTGTCTCTTATGTGTGTGGTGATTTGTACATTATTTCATTATTGCAATTGATAATATTTGAAGTTATTGCTTTGGAAAGAAAAGTAAAAGTTTTATCTTATACTATTCACCTCCTTCTCAGTATAAGATTTTGTTATTCAATTGGTATCAAAGTGGGTTCCTTTGTGAAAGACTAAAAAATTGAAGAAAGATCTTACAAGAACACAAATGACTCACCAGGAAGGATTTTCATCAAATAGAGCTCCATTGTTTTATGGGAATAAATATACCTTCTAGAGTGTGAGGATGCAAACTTATTTGATGGCACATGGATATGATATGTGGGAATCCATTGAGAATGGGTTCACACCATCTACAACTCCTCCTACAGATGCAAGTGGTAAGAAACTATACAAAAATAATACCAGAGCAATGAATGCAATATTAAGTGGGTTATGTGAATCAAATATTGTGAAATTCATGTAATGCACTTCAGAAAAATAAATATGGGATAAGTTACAGAGAATATATGAAGGAGACGACAAGGTTAAAATGGAAAAAAATCAAACACATAGGAGGAAGTTTAAATACTTGAAGATGAAATATGAGGAAGATATTGCTAGGTATTTTCTTCATGTTGATGAGGTTGTCAACACCATTCATGGACTTGGAGAAAGTATTGAAGACTCTAATATTATTCAAAAAATCTTGAGGTCACTTCCCATGAGGTTTGATGCAAAGGTTTCAACAATTGAAGAAATGAAGGATCTCAAAAATTTGAGTATGGATGAGATACATGGAATTCTCACAGCCTTTGAGATGAGGATAGGAAAAGATCAAACATCCAAATGAGAAGCAACATTAAAAACTTCAAATAAGGCAAAGAATAAAGAACCAGAATCAAGTGAAGAATCAAGCAGTAGAGAAGAAGCTAACTTTATGCGAAGGAATAAGAAGGGTCCAAGAAAACACAAACATATGCAGTCTGTGAAATGTTTTAATTGTGTTAAATTTAGTCACAATTCATCTAATTGCCCACAAGCTGAAAGTAGTAGCAATGAAGAAGAAAATGAATACAAGGAAAATAAAGAAAGAAATTTTTATCATGAAAATAGAAATAGGTATGGTCAAGGCAAGCATGGAAGAAGATCTTTGAAAGACACAAGAAGAGTTTTTATGATGAAGAAGCAAGTAGTGCTTCCAAAAAAAATGATGAAAGTCTCTCTAATAGTGAAAAAGAAGAAATCCTATTTTTAGCCATAGAAGAGAATGAAGATGCTCCTATTGTCAAATACCAAGAAGAAGAAAAATATTCAGAAGATGAAGAGGAAGCCATAGTTGACATAGAAGAGGAACTTATTATTGCTCTTGAATAATTGAAAAGGGTTAGAAATAAGAACTCAAGATTGAAAGCTCAAGTATAAGAGGATGAGGAAACAAAGGCAAAGCTTCTACAATATCTCACCGACTTAAAAGTTAAGGTTGAAGAGATAAGGAGAATTGAAGAAGGTATGACTGAGCAATTAAAGGCAAAAGAGCTAGAATGTGAAAGAATAGAACATGAAGCTATCATTCTAAAGAAGGGACTTGAAAAATTTAATGATAAGATATACCAGTTTAGGAAAAACTCAAAAAAATTGGATGATATTAGCAAAGCACAAATATCTTCATTTATCAAGACTGGACTTGTTTTTGAAGGTCAAGAGAAACAAAAGGGGGGGTCAAACTCAAAAGAAATAGAAGCATCAAAGAAATTAATTAATGAAGAGCCCAAGACCTATGCTGATATGTTGAAAAGTGGAAGCATCAATGAGAAATAAAACAATGCACCATCAAGGAACATGGATCATCACAGAAAAAGTAAAGAAAGAACCATGCGACCATATCCTCTAAGGAAAAATGAATATTTCTTCAATGGGTATTTTTTTTTTCAATCAATTTGGTCATAAAGCTGTAAATTATAGGGTCCATGCTAAGAATGATTTTAGCTTCACCAAGAGAAATTTCCATTCATTTGCACCTTCTATGGACTACAACATCATTTGCTACAATTGTAACAACTTTGGGCATAGAGCTAAATGGTGTAGAATAGTGTTCCCAAAACTTCCAAAGTCAAATAAGAAGGAGAATGGTCAAAATGGTCAAAGAGGTATGACCTCAAAAGTTTGGAAAAAGAAAATTGAAAAAGAAGAAGAGCATTGTAAGTTGGGAGTAGTTTTACTCCCATATCAAAATTGATCACCTCAAAAAGGAGGTGGTATGGGGGTTGTGTTAAGTGTCTTATTTTTAGCCCCAAGGAGCCCTTTGCCATTGATGTCAAAGGGGGAGAATTTTAGTAAGGGGGAGCAACTTGTGATCCGATTGCAGTAATGGATAGGTTCTTAAAGGGTTGCCATCAATGACAAAGGGGGAGATTGTTGGAATTATTGAGTTAATGAGTTGTCATTGATGTCAAAGGTTGACTTTGGTGAATAGCACACAGTGAAGCAAGGCAAATAATATATGAGAAGCAAGGAAAATATAAGTTCAAGGGAAGCAAGGCAAATACTATATGAGAAGCAAGGCAAATATAAGTTCAAGGGAAGCAAGGTAAATACTATATGAGAAGCAAGACAAATACTATATGAGAAGCAAAGCAAATAGATTTCAAGTGAAGCAAGGCAAAGATATTTCAATGAAAAGTATTATAATATTTAAATATCAAATTTAAATATTATAAAGGATATTTTAAGGTGATGAGACAAAAGTTTGAATAAAAAATTAAATATTCAAACATTATAATATTTAAATTATAAATTTAAATATTATAGTGGGCCAAATTTTTAGGGTGCCACATGAAAGGTGATATATAAATATAAGGTTGAAACATGATTTAAAAAGATAATGTTGGGCAATTGAAGATCGAGCACCGAAAGATATCCATTGATGAAAACCTTGTGAATGGAGAAGTATTGCAAAAAAATGCAGTGAAGGAGCACAACAAACGAAGGTGGTAAAGATGCTCGACAAATGGAGGTAGTGAAGGAGCATGGTAAACAAAGGTGGTAAAGAGACCTAGTGAATAAAGATAGTGGAGAAGACCTGTAAAATTAAGAAGATCAAAGCAAATGAAAGAAAGATTTGTGAGATGCGCAGGCTGCTTCGAGGAGCACAAAAACACACAAGTTAAATTTCAAGGCTCAAGAAAAGGAATAGTACGACAACGAATGAAAATACTTTCAGCAACGATGGAGAGAAAGAAAGCAAAACACAATAGATAGGAAACAAGAAGGCATGGCTTTTCAAGGGTGATTGTTCTCCGAAGTAGATGATTGAAGGCATGCAATCTGATTAAAGAAATATCTGTGGTGAAGTAGTCAAGCGAACAGTTGCATAGAAGAAAGCTTTGGAAAGATCAACACATGGGATATAGATGACAATAAGTCAAGCGTGCAACTGGGAAGATGTAATGGAAGTACACAACTTCATCACAGGAAGAAGGCACACAACATGCAGGTGTGATAGGGGTCCAAAAGCTCAATAAGAAAATTTTGGGTATGTGTTTTTAATCTATTTTTAGTTGAAAGAATGTGTAAGGTGTAAAGCTGAGAAAGTAAGGCAAAAATATTTTTGGGTGAAGATATTATATTAGTTGTGGTGTTGAAAGACTTTACATTCCTGTATGTAGAAGCACATGATAGATAAATTGATGTGATTGTCTAAAGTATTCTTGAATAGATGTTTTTGATTAAATCATCAAATAAGATATCGTTTAGAACCCAAAAGCTGGAAGTCATTTTTGTTGAGATAGGATAACACTCAAGACAAGTGCACCAAAATGGAAGAGTAAAAAGATGATGCACAGAAGCATTAAGGAGATTTGCAGTGTAAGGAATGTTTCACATTATTGCTGGGAATTCTACGTATGAGAAAAGACGTTGAGGCATTACTCCAAGAAGATAACACACACCCAAAATTTATGCAAAGTGATTGTGAAAGAAGAAAGAGCAGCGCAGTGAATTAGGGCATACACCACTTCATGAAAGAGTGAATGTAGACTACCATGGAAGACAAGCAAAGATTAAAATATTGTATATGTAAGTGAAGAAGGTTCATTCATTTCAAACAAGGTATGGTGATCTATAAGGCATGATTGTGTGCAAGAATTATTATGTTGTAATTTATTTTAGAAAAGGAGTTGAGTAAGTCAAAAAAGTGAAAATGTAGATTAGATTTGAAGGTGTTGATTATTTGAGAAAAATATTTATATATTGGTAGGTATAAGGTTAAAATGTGTTAGAAATGAATTTGCTATGTTGAAGTACAAGAATAGAGTCTCACATAAACGAAAGTATTGTATCCGAATTCATGTCAAAGTGTCACCTAGTGCAAGAATAGTGTGAAAGTATTCAATTGAAAAGGACATTATCAACTATATACAAAAGGGAAGGAAAGGTGTAAATCAATAATTACAATGTCAATTATCAAGTGCTAGACTAGAGCTACCTTTTAATGTAATAAATGTGAGGCATGTGGAAGTGATAGACTTAATGAATGTGAAGAACATATTAGGCATTTGTTAGCGCATATTATTATTTATATGTTCATGAAGATAAAATAAATTTGGGTAGAATATGTCTGAATTACTTTAGTTGAGGAAAACACATTAAAAAATAGGTAAAGAATTTGATGACATCATTATGCAATATTTGGTAATAGATAAGCATTATTTTGTATGAAAGGTTTGGGAATAGATGAGGATTTTTTTTATACAAGGTTTTTGAGCAGATTTGAGCAGGTTTTGCGAACAGGTTTTGGAGCAGATTTTAGTAGGTTTTGGAGCAAATTTGAGTAGGTTTTACGAGTGGGTTTTGGAGAATATTTGAGCAGGATTTATGAGTAGGTTTTGGAGCACATTTGAGCAGTGTTTTGAAGAACACAAGCTTATACTGAGAGGGGGGGTGAACAGTATAAGACCACTTTTTAACTTTTTCCTTTTACTTCAGAAAGCAATGCAATGAACCAATAGAAAAATCAAAGCGAGTAATCAAACCAGTGTACAAGTCATCACACAATTAAGACACCAATATAACATGGTTCACCCAAGTGGGCTACTCCACAGAGAAAATATTTCACTAAATTTTCTCAATCAAATCCTTTGGGAATCCTTCCCAATTACAATGTCTATGGACTTCCTGTACAAAGGATAATCCTTCCCCTAATCAAATATATATGAGCCTCCTGCCCAAAGGAGATGTCCTATCCCCAAAAGCTCTGGAAATGATACTTTAGAATATCACTACCTCTTCTTCTGCTAGCAGGTGGAAATCCTTTCCATAGAAGACGTCCTATCCTCATTGCTCTGGCTTTAGATACTTATTCTCTCAAATCTCTGTCAGATCTGTCCCAAGCTTAAGCCAAAATCTTGAACAAATCAATCACAAATGCTCATAAGTCTTAACCAAGACTTAATCAAATCTGTCCACAAGTTATTCAACAAGAACCTGTCCAAATCAGTCTACAAGTTCTCAAGAAGAACCTATCCAAATAAATCCACAAGTTCTCCACAAGAACCTGTCCAAATCAGTCCACAAGTTCTCCACAAGAACTTGTCCAAATTTGTCCTAGGAAGCTCACCAAGAACTTGCCCAAATAAGCTGAAGCAAGTTTACCAAGAAACTTGCCCAATGTGAACACACAAAGAGAATTGTTAGAGACACAATGTGTTTCATCCAATCATTTCAAATCAATCTCATAGAAGCATAAAGAGAATTGTTAGAGACTCAATATGTTCTATCCTTCAACTTTCAATCTCAACTCAAATCAATATCATAGAAGCATAAAGAAAATTTTTAGAGACTCAATATGTTCTATCCTTCAAATCTTAATCTCAACTCAAATCAATCTCATAGAAGGATGAAGAGAATTGTTAGAGACTCAATATGTTCTATCCTTCAACTTTCAATCTCAACTCAAATCAATATCATAGGATCATAAAGAGAATTGTTAGAGACTCAATATGTTCTATCCTTCAACTCAAAAACAAACTATTTTTCAAATCAGAATAAAGATAGAAGTAGTATACTTTCACAAGATCTTGAACCATGACCCAACAATTGTCAATAATGCAATATCAAGGAATCAACTCCTCCAACATATAACCATAACTTGCTATCAAACCCTAGCCAAGTTAGTTTTCAAGAACTCAAAGCAATCTCTCTCTAAGCATCAAAAAAGGGGTTCAAGATATTTCTGACTTCTCTCAAATGGGAATGCTCAACTTAACCACACAACCAAGTTTATCAAGCAAAGTACAACTTGATAAAATCAAATCTCAAAGGAGCAAGCCCAAATCATGTACTAAGTAAAGCATAACTTGATCAACTCAATCTCAATGGAAGCAATCTCAAAACCAAACTCTCAACAACCAAACAACTCAATTAGGGTTTCAACAACTTATAGCAATGGCATAAGCTTCTCACTCAAAAATCCTAAAGCAAACTTCAAATGCTTCCACTCTCATAAACCAAAATTATACAATAACTCATAAACTCATCATGATATTATAATGCATAATAAATACTTCCACTTTTAGAAAATAAGATCCACTCCAAATAAGGAAACTTAATTTAATCCTTTTCACTCCAAACTTATTTTTAGAAAACCATCAATCAATAATAACCATGGAAGAATGCGTCCATACCTTTACTTTGATGAAGAAGGAGAACTCAAAATCTATCACAACACTAACTCTCAATTTGCCATAAATTAGAGTTAGCAACAATGGAATAATGCACAATGATAAGAGTCCTAATAACACCTTATCACTCCAAATCATCAATAATCAAAACTCACAAATATACATATCAACAATATTCCTTTACACCTTATAACTCCTACTTAATATATCACAAAATAACTTCAACCTGAAAAAATAATTATAAGAGAATATCCACTCAATAACTCCAAAGGATCTCTAACCCCAATATGAAATTAAGCATAATTATTCCTTAAACCCTTAATAACTCCTAAAATACATTTACTTCTAAATGCATTTACCACATAAAAATTAAGCATCAATAATAACAATGTCAAAGCAATATTTATATTTAACCTTATACCTCCATCTAATTACCAACAATAATTGCCAAGTCAAATAAAATATTCCACATTATCAACAAAATATTTGTTAACATATATGTCTTAAATTATTGAAGCAAAAGGGTAGCACACGTAGGCACTCTCTAGGTTGGTTTAATAACCACCAAGTTGGTTTCATAAACCAACTTATTGTAACCACATTGTAATATTTATAATTGATATCAATCGGAATGAATCTATGCTTCATGAAACTCTACATGGTACCAGAGCATGGAAGATTGTAGGCAAGCATTGGGCGGATGTAGACAGGAAGATGAGCCATGAGCCAACCAATTATGTGCAGGACATAGGACGTAGACAGAGCCAAGAGCCAACCATTGACGAACGTGACACATAGGACACAAATAGAGCCAACCACTGGTGGATGTAACATGTAGGACATAAACAGAGCCAACCACTGATGGACATGACACACAAGTAGGAGGACACGCAGACAGTAAGTAGAGGATACTGGAAGGTGGCTATGGAGGCAAAAGGGGTGGGGTGGTTGCCCAAAGGCAACCAAAACATCATATGGCCTTCGTCATTTTTAAACAATCCTACAATGGCAGCATAGGCCATGTGGGATTATTGTTTTTTAAAACAAAATCCTTTGCACTCGACATGATAAGACCCACTATTTTCATAGAGGTTCTCATCGGGCCCTCTGGCTCACGTGGTTCATGTTGTGCTTGACCACCACAAGGTTATGGGTTCCATTCGCTGCAAGGAGGTATAAGGTTTTTTTTTTTTAATTTCCTTTCTTCTCTCCATTGTCGAAGGTATAAGATTTGTTTGGTTCTTGTTTACTCTCATCGGGCCTTTTGGCTCACGTGGTTTGTGTTGTGCTTGATCGTCGTGAGGTCACGGGTTCCATTCGCTACACATGTATTGATGGGTGGTAGTGTTTTTTGACACCCTATTTTTTTTTGAAGGTGGTGGAAATTTTTTGACAACAGGTGGGGTTATTTTGACACCCCAAGCTATTCAATTGATGCTTCTATGACAATTGATGCCTATGCTATCCAAAATTGACACCTTAAAATGCTTCCATCAATTTTTTTTTGGAGTTAAGGTACAATTTTTTTTTTCTTCCTTCTCTATTTTGCCAAATGAAAGGGGGACAGTATTCAATTCATTTACAAAATTGTCAAATAAAGGGGAAAATAAAAACATTTGAAAGTAAAAAAATCTACTAGATTTGTAATAGGTGTTTAAATTTGTGGGAATTTGTGATTTGTTTTGCATTTAAATATTTTGTTTTCTTGCATTAACAATCATAAATTATAGATAAAAATAAGACCCCAAATTTATACCCTATTTGTGCAATTTATTGCACAATAGCGTTCGGTATTTGAGATACCTTTGGTCCACACTTACAGGTAATGCTGTCATGCTTTGGACTACTATATTCACTGCCTAATATAGCTACAACAATGACATCTGAGCTTGTTCTCTATTAATCATTGGGGAGAAATAAGGCAAACCAGATCTATTTTTTTTCCATTTCATACCCACATCGTGATTGTTGTTAGGCGTAAATCCTGACGAAAGTTTTTTTTCCAAAGTGTTTAGGGGAAGTTACGCCCCACGCATGAGGAATAAAAATTTCTATGGTAGGTGTCATTAACAACACGATGCCCTTTCAGTATCGCCTATGTTCAATATATTGTGCTTCTCATATGTACTTATAGTCTCCCTCAAGTAAGGGCAGGTACATATTGAGTAGTATACTATTCATATATACCTATAGTCTCCCTCACGTAAGGGCGGGTATATATTGAATGGTTACAATATAAATATCTGGTAGGTATAAAGAAATGGAGACCAATTGGTGATATAAGGAACCTTCATAATGGCCACAATTCACAAGTATCTCTCAGATTCACAGTTTTTGAAAGGTCCTAACTTTGTTACATGGAAAAAAAAGATGAAAGCCATTCTTCAGTTGGAATATTTATGGGGTGTAGTGACTGGCATTGCAAAGCACCCTCAAAAAATAGGAACAGATCAAGATGCTTGGGATAAGAAGGACAAGAAGAGTCTCATGTTTATCTTGCTTGCTACTACAGATGAGTTACAACCTCATATTTGTGATGCAAAAACTAGTAAGGTAGCTTGGGATGCCTTGATCACAGTATATGAAGGAAATAATCAATACACTATTCTAAACCTTCAAACTCAACTACATACTCTTAGTATGAATTATGGGGAAATAGTTGATATATTCCTTTGCAGAGTGGCTGACTTGAAAGCGAAATTGAATGCCATGGGAAAACCATTGGATGATGATATCTTAAAATATGTCATCTTGAGAGCATTGCCAGGTTCCTACAAGATGTTGATCACTACTCTCAATGTTTTTGGTAGACAAGTATTATTTGTGGAGCTAGTAAATTTACTTCAGACTGAGGAGGCAAATTAGGTTTAGAAATATGATGTGCTAGATAATGCCCTTTCCATACAACAAAGTGGTAAGAAACAAAGTCAGTTTCAAAAATGGGGTCCTTCTTCCAAAGGAAAAGGGAAGCAAAATTAGTAGAAGGATAAAAAATATTGCAAGATTTGTTATATGAATAACCATGACACCAACAGGTGTTGGTTCAAAAACAAGCAACAAAATGATCAAGGTCCTAAGAAGAAGAGCAAAGACAAACAAAAATACAACAAGAAACATAAGCAACCTAAAATCCATATTTCTTATGCTGACTCCAACTCAGAATCATATTCTCTTGGGTCCGATTCAAATTCTAACTCTGAAAGAGCACACAAGGTGCTCATGACCCATACTTGGTCTTCCCAGATAGATGTTGTATGGTATATTGATTCATGAGCTAGCAAACACATGACTGGGGACAAATCATGGTTTGATACTTTTGTGGAGAAAGAAGGTAAGCCAGTTATAATTGTCGACAATCAAGTCTATCAAGTAAAGGGAGAAGGGGATGTTTCTGTGTCCCTTCCTAATGGTAATTTTCAAATTGAGAAGGTTCTCTATGTTCTAGGATTAGCCAATAATCTGCTCTGTCACATAAATATTGGATAGAAACATGGATTTCATGTTTCAAGTTGCCAAAGGCAAGAAGAGATGTTTTATCACCCATAGTGGTAAACATGTTGCCATCAGATCCTATAAATATGGCTTGTTCATTCTAGATGCTCTTTCAACTACTCATGTTGCTCTGGCTGCAAATACAAAGGAGGCCACCTCTCTCTGGCATAGATTTTATGGGCATATCAGTTCAAGATATTTGCTTGAATTACATAGATATGGGATGGTGAAAGGTCTTCCTCCACTCTCATCTATCTTACCAGTGTGCTCGGATTGCTTAGCAGGGAAGCAACACAAAGTACCTTTTGAAACTAGCTCCTATTGAGCTACAAACCCTTTAGAGATGGTACATATCAATATGTGTGGTCCTATGCAAATCGGCTATGGTGGAAAGAAGTATTTTCAACTATTTGTTGATGATTACTCATGAAATATGTGGGTTTTCTTTCTTTAGTTGAAATCAGAAGCATTTCTCTACTTTCAACTATTTAAGAAACTTGTCGAGAAGAAGTCAGGATGTTTCATAAAAACCCTCCACTCAGATCGAGGGGGGGAATACACCTCTGAAGAGTTTTTAGATTTTCTTAAGAAACATGGGATCAAAATACAACTGACTACAACCTATACACCTCAGCAGAATGGAGTTGCAGAAAGGAGAAATCGTTCCATTATGGAAATGGTTTGATGTATTCTAAAGGGAGCACATCTTGAGGATCAATATTGGGCAGAAGCAGTAAACACAACATCATACCTCCTAAATAGAGCACCCAATAGATCTCTACAAGGGAAAACACCACAAGGAGCTTGGAGTGGTAAGAAACCCTCCATTTCTCATTTAAGGGTGTTTGGATGTAAAGCATTCATGCACATTCCAAACAGAAAAGGAGGAAGTTGGATGAGAAAACCCTATAGTGTATCTTTCTTGGCTATGATGAGTATTCAAAATGTTATCGATTGATTGATCCTAAGACCAAGAAGACACACGTAAGTAGAGATGTTGTATTTGATGAAGCTTTCACATCAAAAGACACATCTACAACTGTATACCTAGATGAAGAAGAACCTAAGAAGGAGGTTCAACTTCCACAACAACAACAAAAAGTCCCAAAATGATATACTAGCACTTTGAGAGATGCTAAGTTGAATTCCCTTCCTGATATATCTCTAGATAGGCTAAGTACTCATAGTATGACTCAACAAATTAGAGCAGAGGAATCTACTTCAGATGTTGACAAACTTTATCAACACTTTGATGATTTATCAGTGGGTACAAAAAATGATAGAGAAGAAGATGAGGATGAAGAAAAGGCTTATATGTCTACATTGAATGCAAATGAACCCACAACAGTTCAATATGCACTTGATAAACCATAGTGGAAAGAGGCCATGAATGTAGAACATAAGTCTCTCATAAAAAATAATGCTTGGAAGTTAGTAGATCTGCCAATAGGAAAGAAACCCATAGGCTGCAAATGGGTGTTCAAAGTGAATTATAAGGCAGATGGATCTATTTATAAGCATAAATCCCAACTTGTTGCGAAGGGTTATGCTAAAAAATAAGGCATAGACTATGAAGAGACTTTTACCCCTACTACAAAAATGAATACCATTCGAGTACTTTGTGCCATGGGAGCTTAGTTTGGGTGGAAGTTGCATCAGATGGATGTTAAAAGTGCTTTCTTGTATGGTGACTTATAGGAAGAAGTATACATGACTCAACCAAAAGGATTCATGGTCAAGGGACAAGAACAAAAAGTATGCAAGTTGATCAAATCCTTGTATGGGCTCAAACAAGCTCCTCAAGCTTGGTATATCAAGATATATAGTCACCTTGTGTAGCATGGATTCAAAAGAAGTCCTTGAGATGCAAATATCTATATTAAGAAAAATTGTTGTGATATAGTGATTCTTGTACTTTATGTAGATGATCTGATCATAACAGGAAGCTCGGAAAGAATGATTGGCTTAGTGAAAAATGATTAGAAGCAATCCTTTGAAATGATAGATCTAGGACTTCTACATTATTGTCTTGGTTTAGAAGTTACTCAGAAAAGATTTCATATTAGAGTAACACAAAAGAAATATGCCAAGAATTTAGTAGAAAAATATCGGATGACTAACTGTAAGTCAAAAGCAACTCCAATGGAGCAAGGACTTAAGTTATCATGATATGATGAATCACCTTAGGTAGATGGTACTCTCTATCGCCAATTGATTGGGAGTCTCCTATATTTGACAAATACCAGGCCAGATCTCAGTTTTGTTGTGGGATATATTTCAAGGTTCATGCAAGAGCCTAAGATGAGTCATTGGAAAGTAGCAAAAAGAGTTCTTCATTATGTTCATGGTAGTACAAATTATGGTCTGGAATACAAAAAGAATAATAAGTTTTTCTTACTAGGATACACGGACTCGGATTATGCTGGATCCATTGATGATCGTAAATCCACTTTTGAATATGTTTTTCATCTAGGATCTGGACCTGTATCATGGCACAGTAAGAAGCAACATGTGGTTGCTTTATCTTCTATAGAGGCATAATATCATGCAACCAGTGAAGCAATCTATGAGATAATGTGGTTAAGTTGCATTCTTACAAACATGGGTCTTCCAAAGAATCTTCCTCTTCATTTGTTTTATGACAATCAATGTGTTTTGAATCTTGTCAAAAATCCAATTTTTCATGAACGTACCAAACATGTTGATACCAGATGTCATTTCATTTGAGATGAACTTCTAAAGCACCATATACAACTTCAATACATTCCTACTAATGTGCAAGTTGCATATATCTTTACTAAAGCACTTGGACGTATCAAATATGAAAAGTTTCGAGATACTATTGGAATTTGCCAATAATGTAATAAGGGGGGATGTTAGCAAATATGTATTAAATTATTGAAGCAAAAGGGTAGCGCATGTAGGTGCTCTATAGGTTGGTTTAATAACCACCAAATTGGTTTCATAAACCAACTTATTGTAACCACATTGTAATCTTTATAATTGATATCAATTGGAATGAATCTATGCTTCATGAAACTCTACAATATTTACCTTGGCCAAAAATCAATTCTCCAACCTTAGGAGAAGTGTGGAGACACCAACATAAGCACCAAAGTGCTTCCTCCTCTAAACTCATGGTCCAAAGCAATTATCGTACCACGTGCACAATAATCGTGACCAAAAATGAAACACGCCCAATGTGAATCGATCTCGACACCTCTGCCTAGCGAGTGCCTTTGCTTCACTACCTCCGCTGTTGGAGCACAAGTGCCCAAGGAAAATCTCAAGTGCCACTCGTCATTTTACCTTCCCTTTGCTCACAGAGATTTAACACAGACTAGATTTGTCTTCCTCACTGCACACAAAATCAAAATTTAACACAGACCTGATTTGTCTTCATCACTGGCACACGAAATCAAAAATTAACACAGAGAAAAATGAGACTCAAAAATCATAGTGCAATCCAAAATCGAAGGTCACAGAGCAATACGAATTTGAAGGTAATCACGCAAATCAAAGGTGCTTAAAACCTTAGGAAATAATTCCCTTTAATAGTCTTTCATCCCATGTAAATTGACGTCGACACTCCTTTCAAACATTGCATTTTTTATCCCATGCAAGTTGACGTTGGTGAGGTAAGTATTTTACATGAGCGCCACTAAGGGTTTAGAAACCCTTTCAATAATAATTATTAAATTAATAATAATTATTTTATTAATAATAAACTTAACTTAAAACCTTTTCAAAGGTTTGAGTTAATTTATTTATTAATAATCAAAATGGACTTTTAAGGTTTTTTCAAGGAGTAAAAACCTTTTCATTAAGCTAAGATGGTTTTAATAAAAACCCTTAATGAGTCCAGATGGTTTTAAGAAAAACCTTTAACCTTGTCACCATGGTTTTAATTAAAAAACCATAAAAAAACATCATGGAACTTTCAAGATATTTTTGGCACAAAACTCTTTTTGACATCAGCACAAATTCGTTTTGACATCAACACAAACTCATTTCGAAATCAATGACAACTCAAAATATGAAGCTAGGCAACATACCCAAAATTTCCAACATGTTTGTAATCAGGTTTGTGAGCAAGATTTGAGGATAGACCTTAGTAGAGTGTTGACCAGAATTGAGAGAGGGGATTGATGTCTCTTATGGATTGGTGTCCATAAATCAAAGAAAAGGGTATTGGTGTCTCTTGTGGATTGGTGTCCATAAACTAGAGTAGAGGGGATTGGTGTCTCCTATGGATTGGTGTCCACAAACTAGAGTATATGGGATTGGTGTCTCCTATGGGTTGGTGTCCACGAACCAGCAGAGGGTATTGATGTCTCCTATGGATTGGTGTCCACGAAATTGAGCAAGGGGATTGGTGTCTCCTATGGATTGGTGCCCATGAACATTGTAATAGGGGATTGGTATCTCCTGTGGGTTGGTGCCCACGAAATTTATTGAAGAAATTTATAAGAAATATTTCTTTGTGAATGTAGCCCATATTGGGTGAACCAAGTTAAATCCATGTATCTTATGTGTGTGGTGATTTGTGCATTATTTCATTATTGCAATTAATAATATTTGAAGTTATTGCTTTGGAAAGAAAAGTAAAATTTGTATCTTATATTGTTCACCCCCTCTCAGTATAAGCTTGTATTCTTCACTTATATACAAGTTAAAGTTCCCAAACCTAAGTATGCAACAACCACACAATGCTAAAAGTAAATTTACTAAAAACAAAATGCTGGAATATAAATTGTTATCACTACTTTGTTTTAAGAAGGACTTTGTGGGAGGAGAGCTATTCGATACAAAGGTAAATATTGCATTAACCATTAACCATTAACAAAAATAATCAGGTTACAAAGTTTAAATAAACACAAAATAACCATACTAGAGAAAAGGGGGGAATAGGAGAAATTAAGGGAAGGGAGAAGAAATTAAATTAAAACTCTCTTGCCGCCCAACGATGCTGCCGTCCAACTGCCGTCCAGGTAAGGTAAAAGGTAAGTAAACTTACCCAAGGTAAAATACTCTTTTTAACCTTTTACCAATGGTAATTTTCCAACATTCTCCCCCTTAAAGTTGAGAGGATTGACTATACGAGTCTCTCGGCTTTATAAATTGAGCTTTAGCCATGCCTTTGGTGAAGATGTCCGCTAGATTATCCAAAGTGCTACGGTATTGAAGCTCAACTATCTGCATTGTTCCACCATATCTCTTATGAAGTGATACTTCATATCAAAATGTTTTGACCTTTTGTGGTGGATCGGATTATATGCCAACTGTATGGCACTAATATTATCACAATTCAGTTTGGTTGGACCAATTTGTTTTTTGCCAATCTCTTCAAGGATTTTCCTCAACGAGAGGATTTGAGTACTAGCATGGGTAATGGCTATATACTCAGCTTCTGTAGATGATAATGCTACAACAGATTGCTTCTTGGAACTCCAAGTTATTAGTCCCGAACCTAGACTAAAACAGTTCCCCGATGTAGATTTTTTGTCATCTATATTATTGCCCCAATCGTTGTCACTATAACCAACTAACTTCACAGAGTTAGACTTGTGGTAATGGATTCCAAAATCCAATGTACCTTTTACATATCGTAAAATTCGTTTGGTTGCTTGAAGATGCAGCTCGGATGGGCATGCCATAAACCTTGATACTAGAGAAACAACATATTGTATATCTGGCCTAGTGTTGGTGAGAAACATTAAACTCCCAACCATGCTTCTGAAATTGGTCATGTCAACTTTTGGTGCTCCATCATCTTTGCTTAGCTGGATTCCATGTCCTGTTGGTGTTGCAACTGATTTGCACTGCTGCATAGCAAATTTCTTGATCATGTCACGAGCATATTTCTATTGACATATGAAGATCCCATTCTTTGATTGATGTACTTCCATTCCTAGGAAGTATCTCATTAATCCGAGATCCTTCATCTCAAACTGATTCATCATGGAGTTTTTGAACTCCATATTCATTTTATTATTACTACCCATAAATATTAGATCATCCACATATAAACAAACTATGAGGATATCTACTCCATTCTTCGGGTAGTATAGAGTTGGTTCACTCTTGCTTTTTGTGAAACCATACTTGCTGAAATAGCCATCAATTCGTGAGTACCACGCTCGTGGTGCTTGCTTGAGGCCATAAAGTGCTTTTTTCAATTTATAAACAAGGTTCTCTTTTCCTTGTTCTTGGAAACCTTGAGGTTGTTGAACATATACCTCTTCTGTCAGGTATCCATTTAAAAATGCACTTTTCACATCCATGTGTTGAATGTTCCATCCTTTATGGGCTGCCAAGGAAAGAACAGTTTTGATTGTTTCTTGTCGAGCAACTGGAGCAAAGGTTTCCTCATAATCTATTCCATATTTCTGAGTAAAACCCTTAGCTACTAATCTTGCCTTGTGCCTTTCAATGCTTCCATCAGCATTGAATTTGGTCTTATAGACCCATTTACATCCAACACATTTTTTTCCCTTGGGAAGCTTCACAAGCTCCCAAGTATCATTCTTTTTAATTGAGGATATTTCCTCTTCCATGGCATCTTGCCATATACTTTCAGTACATGCTTTTTCATAGCTAGATGGTTCTAGTTGTGCAGCAACCAACAAAGCATAATTGACTACATCACCCCTTGGTTCATGAGACTCATCATCTCCTGACATTTGAAGATTTTCAAGTCTTGACAAAATGTCGTCCATCTCACTAGCTTGACTCCTAGTGTATCTTTGTTGGAAATTCCTATCCAACATTTGAGAAGATGGATGACTTCGTAGTATGCGCTTTCCTCTATTTGTCTCTTTCCTTTGAGAAACTGGATCAATATCCATCGGACTTGGAGCGCTTACAGATCTATGAAATCATTTCGGAGAGTTTGGGGGTGCCAACAAAGAAGTCCCTCTTGGACTTGGTGTACCACTTGATGTACTTGATGAAGATTCCTGATGTGGACTTTGTGGAGGGGAACTTTTTCCACTACTTTTCTTGGGGTGTACAAATGTGGAACTTTCCGAATTAGAGTCTATATCAACAAATTTTTTATGACCCCATTCTCCCCCTTCATCAAAAATTACATCCCCTGGAGATAATTATTTTATGTGTCTTGGGATTGTACAATCTATACCCTTTGGTTGATTCACAATACCCTACAAAAATACATGCTTGACTCTTGGGATCAAGCTTCTTTCTCTTCTCCTCAGGAATGTGTGCATAAGCTAAAGAACCAAATACTCGAAAATGTTTGACATTTGGTTTCTTACCGTACCATCCTTCATAAGGAGTGATACCATCTAAACTAGAAGTCGGACTTCTATTTAGAATATATGCACTAGTTCTCACTGCATCCGCCCAATAGTTGTATGTTAGATGCTTTGTCTGAAGCATCGTTCGTGCCATTTCAACAAGGGTGCGGTTCTTTCTCTCGGCCACACCGTTCTGCTGTGGGGTATAGGCAGTGGTGAACTGCCTTTTTATCCCATTTTGCTTACAATAATTTAAAAATTCATTTGAGGAGTACTCTCCTCCTCTATCGATGCTGAAGACATTTGACATAGTAGTCACATTGCTTTTCTACATTATTTTTGAAGTCTATGAAGCAATCAAATGCTTCATCTTTGTGTTTCAAAAAAATAGATCCAGCACATTCTAGAATAATCATCTATGAATGTTAGAAAATAAGAATTGTTTCCAAGGCTTTTTGTTTGCATTGGACCACGGATGTCCGAATGTACTAGCTGAAGAGGATAGCTTGCTCTCCACGCTTGGCCTCTTGGAAAATTTGTTCGGAGTGCTTTCCCAAAGCACATGCTTCGCATACCTTCTTATGTTCTTGAATTTTTGGTAGTCCTGTCACCATAGCTTGTGATGTTAACATTTTCAAGCTAGCGGAATTGAGGTGACCATATCTCAAGTGCCACAATTCACTTGGATTTGTAATAGCAATGTTTGCAAGTTGAGCTCCCCCCTGGCTCACCAAATTTTAGAGGGAATAACCTATTCTTTGTCATAGGTACTTCTGTGATGACTCTGTTACAATTGTTTTTATCAAGGATTGTACATTTTCTTTCATCAAAAACTAATTTGTAATGCTTCTCCATCATTTGGCCAACACTTAACAAATTGTGTTGTAGCTATGGAGTATAGTATATGTCATTCACTTTTTTAAGGCCTTCTTTTGTTGGAACTTCCATAGCTCCAATGCCTTCAACTTGCAAAGATTTATTATCCCCTAACTTAACATGGGATTTGTAATTTGAATCTAATGTAGCAAAGAGATTTTCTTTGCCACTCATGTGGTTGGAGCAACCAGAGATCCAAAATCCATGTATCTTTAAGATTTTGATCTGACTGTCCATAAGAGAGAAAAATATTTGATGGACCTTCTTCTTCTCCGTAGAATGAGCCATATTGACTGCTTTGATCTTTTGAAGTCTTTGACCAGCAGTCACGAGCGAAGTGTCCTTGTTTCCCACAATTGAAACAAGCTGTTTTAGTCTTGTTACTTCCTCGTCCTTGATTTCCATGGCCTGCATTGCCGCTTTGGTTCTGATTGGCTCCTCTGTTTTGATTTCCACCTCTGTTTTGATTTCCTCCTCTGTAGGAGTTGCTTTGGCCTTTGCCTCTTTGTTGTTGTCCTCTTCCTCGACCTCTTCCTTGTCCTCGTCTTGCAGCTTCGTTCGAAGTGAAGGCTTTATCATCACCTCCATAGCTTGTTGAAGGTGCTCCTTGAAGTCTCTCTTCATGTGATGTTAATGATCCAATCAAACTATCAAATGTAAGAGTAGAAAGGTCTTTTGATTCTTCAATTATGATGGCAATGTGATTCCACTTAGGAAGAAGTGTTCTCAACACTTTCTTCACAATTGTTTCAATTTTTGTGTCATCACCTAAAGTTTGCATCATATCAACTACTGCTTTGACTCGTACATAGTAGTCACCGACGCTTTCATTTTCCTTCATTCCCGAGATTTTCAAAATCTCTTTTTAAGGTCTGAAGCCTGACTTGCTTCACTTTATCACTTCCTTGGAATCCTTCTTTCAAGGCATTCCATGCATCTGTGGCGGTTAAGTAAGATGCAATTCTAGGAAAGATACTTGGATCTAATGCCGCTTGAAGATGGTATAAGGCAAAAGAGTTATTTTTCTGTGCATCTTTGAAGATCTTCTTGTCGGTTGCACTCAAAGTAGTCCAATATGTTGGAGCAATGTAACCGTCTTCAATACTATCCCATAGTCCTTTTCCTATGAGTAATGTCCTCATTTTGATGGACCAATACTCATAATTATCCCCACTGAATTCGGGGATTGGTAGATTGTTATTTGATCCCATTACTATCTACTAAAACAAGAAACCTTTCTTATATAGTCTTATTTCAAAAATACTTTACAAACTATCAAGCCTTGCTTGATTTACAATCATAAACAACTCACTCTTGTTGTTGTGATTCAGCAATTACAAAATTGTCAGCGACTTGTTCGTCGTCGTCACTGATCAATATAATTTCAGGAGGAGGTTGTAGGATTTCAACTGAATTACAATAATGAGTATATTCAGATCCTTGTGGAGCAATCTCCACTGTGTCGGATTGTTCAAATCTGCTCCCAAAGGAGTTATCTTTTGAATCTGCTTCGTATCCTAGATCAGGATTTCTCTGTTGGGCAATAACCGTGTTTTGCAACTGTGAAAAGACTGAATTTATGCCTAGTGTTCTCACGTGCTCATCAAAGCTTTCAGCATTTGTTCTCAGTAACAAACTACAAAGTGCTTGGTAACATCCTTCCGATCTTATCATTTAAGAAAATTTCCCAGAAATTTTCTTTTACAAAGATTTCCTCTTAGGAAATTTTACTAATTTTTTTACCTCTTAAAGCGTAAATTTTTTTTTACAACTATTTCCTCTTAGGAAATGTCAATCATCAACTCAAATGATAAATAAAACCTTTCAATTTTTTTTTTTTTAAAATTTTACAACTATTTCCTCTTAGGAAATGTCAATCATCGAATTTTTTTTTTAAATTACTTTAAAGTTTTTTAAAGAAAGATTTTCTTTTAAAAAAAATGTTGACCCCACCGAGGTTCGATCGTGCGACCTCGCGGGCATCAAGGCAAAGGGTAGCCGTTGTGCTACCGGGCAGATCCGGGAGCATTAGCTGGCTCCCTGCCCTTATTGCTGGCGCAACGAGCGCGAAGCAAAAAAAATGACCCCGTCGAGGTTCGATCGTGCGACCTCACGGACGTCAAGGCAAAGGGTAGCCGTTGTGCTACCGGGCAGATCCGGGAGCATTAGCTGGCTCCCTGCCTTTATTGCATTCGTGTCGAACGCGAAGCAATGTTTTGGCTTCGCGCTTCGACGCGAAGCAAATTTTTTTTATTTGGGACTTAATAGTCCCACATCGCCGATGCGGCGATGTTGATGCTCTTTAAAAAGAGCAAAGCACTGTATGTGCTTTGATTGCCTACGGGTAGTCCACAGGCTACGTGATCCTTTTGCCACGTACCGCGCGTAGGTCTCCTCGGGCCATGCGTAGGTGGCCTCTCCAACGAACCACCTCGGGCCGCATGCCGCCCTCTCCAACGTGCTGCCTCGGGCCGCGTGTCGCCTCGTCAACGAATCACCTCGGGCCACGTGTCTGCCTGCGCCTATCACGTCCAGCTCCACCAGTGCCTCGAGAATCATGCCGATCTACTCCAGCACCTCGAGAATCATGCACTGATCTGCTCCTGCGGGCCTCCTCGGGTCCTGCGGGCTACCTCGGGATCCGTGCCACCTTGGCTCCTATGGGCTGCCTCGAGATCCGTGCCACCACCTCGAACTACGGGCCCCACCGCCTCGGGATTCGGGCCGATCTCGGCTCTCGGCTCTGATACCAAATGTGGGAGGAGAGCTATTCGATACAAAGGTAAATATTGCATTAACCATTAACCATTAACAAAAATAATCAGGTTACAAAGTTTAAATAAACACAAAATAACCATACTAGAGAAAAGGGGGGAATAGGAGAAATTAAGGGAAGGGAGAAGAAATTAAATTAAAACTCTCTTGCCGCCCAACGATGCTTGCCGTCCAACTGCCGTCCAGGTAAGGTAAAAGGTAAGTAAACTTACCCAAGGTAAAATACTCTTTTTAACCTTTTACCAATGGTAATTTTCCAACAGACTTCGGTATGATATTATTGCACCTACTCCCTTATTTATAGGTTAAAGCTTCCAAACCTAAGTATGTGACAACCACACAATGCTCAAAGTAAATTTTCTAAAATAAAAGCTAAATTGTTATCACTACTTGATTTTAAGAAGCACTTCAATATGATCTTGTTGCACCTACTCCATTATTTACAGGTTAAAGCTTCCAAACCTAACTATGTGATAACCATAAATTAAAAATAACTTGCTAAAATCAAATGCTAACTAGAAAAGCAGTAAAATTGATCCTAAGAAAATGAAACCTAACAACGTTGAGATGAAGACAATTGTTAGAACTTCTTGTGCCACTCTAACCTACACACATGTTGGAACTTCTTATGCTACTCTAACTACACAAGTAAGCCTCCCTCTCATGTAATCCAACAGTCTCCAATCAAAAATCATGGTACTATTCTCCCTGATAACGATGCCAAAATGTCAAGCTGTAATATCTCACACTTATTATCAATCTAGGTTAGATTTAAAGAACAATAGTTTCGTATAGATATCCACAATTCTTGTCCATTGAATTTATTCCATTTTCTTAGTTTCATTGCAAGAAATGAAAGTTTGCAATAAATGAAATTGAATGAAATTATGTTTAATGCAATTATGATTTAGTCTAATGTGGATCCACATTATGATTTAATAATGCATTATATATTTAATATATTTTATAATTTTATATTGTGCAATTTAATTAAATCTATATTCTAAGACTATTCTACATTCTAATTCTATCTACTATGTTTTTTGGGAAAGAGATTTAGGGACTAACCTTTTGGAGTGGGCCCTACCTCCTCAAGGTTAGTATTAACCTCCTCCCATTTTTACTCTACTTTAAATTCAATAATTTATATTCATTAAACTAAATTTATGCTACTTAATTTATGCTTACAGGAAAAAAAAATAAAGTTACAACAAAAAAAAAGCATGGAAAAAATAAAGACTTGTATTACCATACTTGCAGAAAGATAATTGATGCTAAATTATTCTTTTATTCTAATCCACATAATCCATACAATGTAACATGTTGTAGAATTATTCTCCACTCCTTTCCTACGTATGTAGGCCTCTTCCAAGTATTTGACTTTGTAATATATAAATTTTACAACACTATTTAAATAAAAGTCTTCTGACCAAACCCCATAAGGGGGGCGGAGGTCCAAGGTTCAAATCTCAAGCCTCACCGAACTGAATGCTTATCCCTTTCCTGGTGCTTTCAGTGGTGTAAAATATTTGAAATGATTTTGGCATGGTGGTTATAGGGGTGGAATACGCGAAGATCTGTATGGCAACTTCTGGTGTGGACAATGTAGAATATTGTGGCGGCCATAAAAGTTGAACAACCTACCCAGATTCGTGGTGGCTACTAATTCCACCATGTAAATTAAAAAAAAAAATACAAGTCTTCAACTTATTTTCGTTACATATTGAACGGACTTAAATTAAATTCTAAAATTACATAACATGATAATCTAAAATTAGAAATAGCTTAAAAACAAAATTTGGACTTATTATAAATAAATTTATCCTTTTCTTTAGGAGAGGATAAATTTGTTACATTCAGATTACGTAAACTTCAAACAATTAACAAATTACATAAATTTAGCAAATTACATAACAAATTCAAATACGATCAACAATATAATAATGACCATGTTGATTTTGCATTGTATGTTGTGCTAGCTGAGTTGTTAATACATGTGGAAATTCCATCACGTAAAATAGGTTTGCACAGTCAACCAGTTTCTATAGACTGTTTCCATAGGTGCTTTTCGTAGATACTTTTCGTAACCTACTCTTGACATGTATTTTCACAAATTGGTTCATATATATTTAGTTGTAACATTCCCTATGAACTACCTGCAATATCCACCTACTAAAAACAGAATATTCTTATGTATTTTACGTAAATTTACCAAAAATCATATAAATCTTGCTTATTTTTTAGCAAACACTACACCAAAAAAGGGCTTTAATGATGGCTGAATTAAGGCAATTTTTTACGATGGTAAAAACTACCCTAATAGATCCTAAGAGGGCTATTTTAAACCACCCTCTTAGGGTAACTACCCTCTTAGGACTAATACAATGGTTATAAACCACTGTCTTTGGGTTCCTCTAAGAAGGCAGTTATAAACGGCCCTCATATCCCTATGACAACATTTATAAACCACCCTCTTAGGTCACCCTAAGATGGTGGTTATAAAATATCGTCTTAGGGTGACCTAAGAGGGTGGTTTATAACCATCATCTTAGGGATAAGAGGGTAGTTTATAACCACCCTCTTATGAAAGAATTAAAAATTAGAAGAATTAAAAGATGATGGTTATAAACTATCATCTTAGAAGAATTAAAAATAAAATAATTAAAAGACGATGATTATAAATCATCGTCTTAAAAGAAATAAATTAAAATATGATGGTTATAAACTGCCATCTTAAAAGATTTAAAAAAAATTAAAAATGATATATTCTTTTCACTAGTTGTAGCTATCCTTTCCAAAATATTCTAGCTATTAACCCTAAATGTGTCATTCCCTCACCCATTAGCTATTAAACCTAAATGTTTCATTCCCTCACCCATAGACTATTAACCCTAAACATGTCATTCCCTCATCTATTCTAGTTTGTGCAGATGAAAAACCAACAACTGTTCTCCCTCTCTCATCCCTTGCCCATCCTAGTTTGTGCGGGTGAGCAACCAATCACTTTTCTTCCTCCCTCCACTCTGAAGGCAAGGGTCATTTTCAAGCGAGCAAGACCCACCCAAATACCTTCTGGAATATGTGGACCCTCAATGATGAGATTTCAAGACCTAATACAAACTAGGTAGTGACTGCCTACAAGCTTTAGGTTGCCTCCCCATGTATTGTTGACTTGTTTATAATAATCCCCACCACTATTGCCACTTCCTCCCCTAAACTATATATATCTTGTTTAGTTTCATAAGGGGGTGGATTCTATTCAAAGCCACTCAATATACATAGAAAGAAGACTGTATATTTCTTTGCTATTGTGGGATGTGATTCTACTAGGGGATGTTGAGAGAGCCAAAGTAGTTTGTTTGTTGTACTTTATCTTGTTATAGAATTTTGTGTTGTTGGCTGGGGTTTGCCCTAAAATTTCCTATGACACTTGCTACTTTACCCCTGGTTCTTCACTTCATTGAATAAAATGGTGAGATATGAGGGCCGAAGTAGAAGTCGAAGGCACAAAACGGGGCATGAAGATGAATTAAATATTGGAAGAGATGAGGTCAGTGAATTTTACATTATTTTTGGTATTTACTATAACTTTTGTGAACCCATGTCCTTTTAGGGTTTGGAATTTTTTAGTTTGTAAAGTTTAAACCCTAGATTACCTTAATCCTACCAAGAAACAAATATTAAAACCCTAGGGTGATTGTATGATCTAAAATTTAAACCTTAGGGCTTAAATTTTGTGAACCCATGTCTTGAAACCCTGGTGTCTCCCATTTCTCCCTCTAAACCACTTTCTATTTTATTTCTTGTTTCTCATTTCTCAATTCTAGGAACATAGTGCAAGAGATTAAAATTGAAGAAAGTATATTTGTTGACATTTTTGACTAGAGCTTACCTTGGCCTTGTCTGGTGTAACCTTGAATACAATAATTTTTACAGTATTAGTCACAAAAAACTAATGTCATAACTACCCCTTGTCCTATAAATCTTAAGGAGATTATAAAACTACCCCTTGGGGATAGCCAAAAAAGAAAAAATAAATTCTTGTCCATTGGTATATGCTACTATTGTGACTCCTTAGTGCTCCTACTTGTAGATCTATGACCATCTCTCAAATTATTTTTAATCAAGATTTTTAATAGATCTAGGTCAAGGAACATCCTCAAAGAGACATTGGACAAGCATCATCCATAGTAAATATACCTCTCATCCCTTAACATTTCACATCCCCTTATTTAATCAACATTTTGGTCTTTCATATGTTTTTGTTTCCTTCCATTTTTGTCATTATTTCTATAATCAAACTGTAAAAGGAAACTAAGGCTTGATCCCTCCACCAAGCAAGTCTATCATTTTGGGTGAGATTCAGAAAAGCCTTGCATAGTGATCACCAATTTTATCTATTTTTCTCATAGGCTTAATATTTTATAGGTACAAGATGAAAGTGCCATAAAACTATAAATGACCCATGCAAAATATTGCACTTGTATGAGGGGAAAAATTGCACTAGTATGGTGCATCTATCTATGCAAAGAAATTAGGTTTACACTTTTTGTTCTATCTCTATTTCAGCCTCTGATCTATAAGATTGTAAGTTGTTTTATTATTTTATAAAAAACACTCAATTTTACATTTTATGATTGCAAATTGATTAACTCATAGGTATGAGTCATAAATTATAGCATTAGAGTTATGATTGAAAGGCTATTCATTAATTTCATAAGGATAATCTCTTTGATTTGAGTGTTTGTGATTGATTCTTATGCCTTGCATAAGTTTTGTAAAGGAGATAACGGTTTTGTAACTATAATTGGGGACATAATCTAGTTCATCTTGTTGCACTTAAGCATGAAATGAATATGAATATAGCTTTCACTATAGGATAGTTTCTTTGTATGTATGCATCACTAAATTATTGCTTGAATAAAGGATGTGTTACCACTTGTTTTGTAATCATTCAAATGAAGAATCACATAGTATAGAAATTGTGTGTTGCATTCTTATTTTTACCTGAATCTTACACTAATCATCCAATATTTCATTTAGGATAGGAACTAGATTTGAAAACCCTAGGTGTATGTTCAATTAACTCACAAAATTATATCCTTAGGACTCACAAAAATATCCCCTAAACTTTGAGTATGGTCCAGTGCAAAATAGGATTCTCGCATTAATGATCTATCCAATTTTTTGTGATCATGGCAAGAAACTGTGTAATTTGTTATTATACAATAGAATAAATGCATGGTTTTTTGACATACTTTAGTAACAACTGGTTTTGTTGTTGATAGGTCACTTGTATAACTCTAAAATCCTCAAAATAAGGCTAAATCAAATTGTTTTTATAACAAAATTTGTTGAATGATAGATATTGGAATGTAAGTTTCAAATATAATATTATTTTCTATTCTATTCTAATTTTATATTTACATATCTATATTTATATAAAATTTCATGTTTGTAGTGTCATTAACACAATTTTGGAGGTATCACATGGGCTAAATCATATCACTTTACAATGAAATTTGTGTAAACATAGGTACTGGGAGGTAGATTCTATGCATACAAATTTCATTTAGTTTATTATTGTCACATGTTTTTTATTTATTGATTATTAAAGGTTTGTTTGAAATAAAAAGTAAACTCTTATCTTTAGGTAAGTATAGAAATTTTTAAAACACATAAAAGTATTAAAAATATTCAATTTCTCTAGATCTATTTATCTACCTTCATTCTTTATAAAAATTGTAAATAAAAGGACGTTTGTTGCACCAACATATCTATGAAATAATTTATCTAAAAGTTTATACTTAGATTTAAAAATAAATTAGAATACGTTTGACACACTCAAGGAGCATTTTTTTATTTTATTATTTTTGTTGTTATTTACTTATTTTTAAATTGGTTTTATGTGTTTGTTTGCTCCTTGAGTATGTCAAATGTGGTAGGCCAGGTCCGAGTCCTGGGCGTTTTTGGTGGAATGGATACCCCTACCTCCTTGGGTATTACCCGAAAGTGGCATCCCTTTTGGGATGTTTTCCACAAATATATATATATATATATATATATATATATATATATATATATATATATATATAAATTAGAATAAAATATTTTTTCTTCAAAAGAAGTCCTAATTTTGTATTAAGTAAATAGAAAATTACATTCTTCAGATGCCTCTCTAACATTACTTCAAAACCCTAATAGTGACCTAAAAATCAGATTGCTTTGTTCATATTTACATAGAGTGTAAGATCTGTAGACACCTAAAACACGTCATGTTTAGGAGGCTACTCATATGGACACCTTTGCAGGCCATATGACTGATCTTGGACCTTACCAAGATCCAACAGTGGTTCTAACCACTCAAATAGGATAGTCTAGTCCTAGTCAGCCATAGCCACTAATGAAATCAATGGTTGCTTCCGTAGTTGCTGATGATGAGAGTGGCTATGGGCTAGTCATGCTTGTTGATAATGGCTAACCCTGTAACCAACTCAGGTTACCAAAGCTAAATGAAATACGTTGAGTGTAATTTATTCTTGTATGTTTAAGATATCGAAGCTTCTAGAAGCATCCTTGCAACTGCTTATGCATAATCGTTTCTTATTCTTGGATTCCTTGTGAATCTAGGATGATAAATTGGGTATCTATTTAAGGCCCCAATTTTATATACAAACCTTGGATAAATTCATGTGCTAATGCCATAGCAGAGCTCTATTGTATTGACTAGTGAATCAACATATCTATGAGGCACAATGAAGACCTATCAAATTGCATAATGACACTTGCTTTTCTACCAATGGAGACTGCCCTGGCTTGAAGATCAACCTTGTTGTTCAAGTGAAAAATTGCTATGGATTGAAGAAAATTTCTCCATAAAACTGTGTGCCAAGATACAAGCAATCCTTGAGCATCAATTCTCCATTGGAAATGATCATCACCAGACTAGGATTTGAAGAGCAGAGTTCCTTTTCCATGATCATTATTTTTGATAGTGGCTCGTAAGCACCACCGCTGATGTTGATAGCAGCTAATAGATCTAAATGCTCTGATAATTAGTGGCTACGGTTTGAGATATAATTTCCTATGTTTTAGCTATAGATTTTATATTATTATCATTTTAATTTATTTTCTAATATAGAATAGAAGCATTTATTTCAGTTTTATGCATTCTTTCCACTTTTTACTTCACTATTGTATGTATCTTTGCACATCTTCATGTATTTTCTTATAATTTATACTTTTCAAGAGACAAGCCTCATTTCGATAGGCCTCATATGCTACTAATCCATATTGTAGTTCTTTATGTGTAGATTACAGAGCATTTCATAGTTAAATATCATCAAGATCCATCATCATTGGCATCACAAAGTGGAGGTTCCAGGGATAATCCCTCCTATAATCAAGGTTTGAGGATTCTAAGAATTTGTTGAAGAGATCTATCACATGGAGTGGTTTATTTGTAATATGTATCAAATGGTCAATTCCTCAAAGGGATGCTCTTGTAACCTCATGTAAAAGAGAACTTATGAATATGAATAAAATGGGTACTATTTCTTATATTTCCTTCTCTTTGCATTGATTTCATGTTATATCTTATGAATTTGATTACATATTGCCATGGATGTTAGATTTTTAGCTTCTTTCAGGATGATCACTACCTCCTTCATTAGGCTTGCTCAAAACCCTGGATCGTAAGAATTTGTCACTAGTGTTGTGGGCTTCTTCACTCTAGAATATGCCTATAAAGGTAAATAATAGATGTGATTTCTTAGGTCCCAACATAACCAACATGCCAATTTGACATACAAAACCTATAAAGGTAAAAGGTAAATGCAATTTCTTAGGTATCAGCTTGGCTAGGAGACCTATTTCACAAACAAAACCTTACACTTCATGTTATATATGTTTTTCATATTTGTTAACTCCTTATGTCTCAACCTTGTGATAAAGCTCATTCATAAATTGAGCCTTGCTAGTCCTCCTATGACTGTATCATGCTACATACATTCATAAAATTTAGTCTAATATCATCAAACCTCTAAAAGCTACCATCAAAAGAAAAAGAAAATTTTTTCAGAATATGTCACCAAATAAAGTCTTTGACTTTGGTATTTTGAATAAAATAATCAATGATGTCTCTGCTAGGGTTTCAAAGAGGCTCTTCTAGGGTTTCACTTGCATGTTGTTATCTGTTTGTTCTTCCATCACCCACCATACCATTTGTGCCCTTATGATATCTGCACACACTATGCCATTCTTAGTTACTACTCTGCTTGGGGCAGGGGGCTCCGTCCCTTTCAATGACTACCTCTTAGGCCATTATTTCACTGGTTAGTGAAGTTGTAGCTATTAAGATCTATGGAACTAGTAAAACAACCCAATAATTTTATCCTGAAGGTAGTTTCCCGGTGCTGGACATAACCTTGCCCATGCCGGATGTTGATAAGACTTGCAACTGGCTTGAAACTCACACCCTGGTAGGGCACTTTCTAGGTAGGATTCCTAGTGACTCACTAATATGGTAATGGATTTAGCAAGTCTGGCAGCCATATGGCATAAAAGTTGATCATATTCAAAACCTTACTAAAGTTTTGTTTCAATTTTAGTTTGTTGATCCGCATCATGTCGTTACTGTTATGAGCAAAGGTCCTTGGTATATTAGAAATACCCTTTTAATTCTTTAGCCTTGGCATTGTAATTTTATAGTTTCCATTGATGTTTCCTTGCATGTCTCCATTTGGGTGGAATTCCCAGGTCTCCCTTTTCTCCTTTGGCCATTATTTTCACAACTTGTCACACCCATTGGCAAGTTTATGAACATGAAGCCACATAAATTCTATGTTGTGCGGCCATACAAATGCATTTGCGTTGAAATTGATATATTAAAATATCTTAAGGATTCTATTAATATTCAGGTTGGGGAGACTTATTTTCAACAATGGGTGGTTTATATCAATCTCCCCAAAACCTGTTAGCGGTGTCAATCTATTGCCCACAAGATAAAATATCGCCCTCTTATGGAGGGTCAATTCAAAAATCAGGCTTCAGTAGAGACACCTTCAAACACAAATAAATCTACACCAGGAAGAAAAACAAAGGAAATCGATCGTAAACTTTTGTGGAAGTTGGTAAAAATGAGTTTCAATCGAGCTCTCAATCTAGGGTTTCTCATGCAACCTCTATAGAAGGAACTTCTATTTATTTTTCTTTAGGTACCTCTTCTGGTAATAACAAAAAAATTTACCAATTATTCAAGCCTCCCAGTTAGCTAAGCCATAAGCTATGCCAGTGCCTGCTCCCTCAAGTGAATGACAGGTTTCTCCACCTAATCTACCTAGTGAAGTTCCCTCATGAAACCCTTGTTGTTCTCATAGTCCAGTTGGGGATACCTCAGGAATCCCTTTGGAGAAGCGATGACAGACAATTGTTCTTCATGAAAACCATAATAGGTTTCTCACAAATACCTTTGAATCCTTAGAAAATTTTGAGGACTCTAAGGTCCTCGAAGAAAATATGCTCCTTGATTGTGTCTCATGAAGTGTTTATCTAGGAATTCTAGGGGTTTGATAGATCATGTGTGCAAGTACATAGTGTGTTAGGGTCTAGATGAGTTCAAGGTAAAAAATGGTAATATTGATATCCTTTGCCTTCAGGAGTCAAAGTCACTAATTTTATGTTGTCAAGTACTTGCTCCTTTCTATGGCCTCGAGGCCACACCTTTCATACTTTGCATGAGATGGGTAAAGGAGGGGCAATAATTTATCTTTTAAAATATTATCATTCTAAAATAATATTTTGGGGTTGTGACCCTTCTAATCATGTTGTTTAGGTTGTGATGGAGATTTATGGCCATATTCTTGGTGTGCTCAACATCTATGCTCCTAACGATTTTAATGATCATTATGTTTTGTGATGGTGGGCAACACTCTCTCTTCCTCTTGTTGTTTGGTTGCTCTATGGGGAATTCAATATGATTGAATTCCTAGATGATAAAGTGGGTCTTCTTCCCATGAGGTGGGCTACAAGAGAAAGAAAATCATAGATTTTCATGAAAGAAAAGTTGGGGCTCTCTAATCCCAATAGCTACTTTTTACCCTCTTCATTCCCAACTAGTGCTTGGTTCACATGGTATAACAATCAACAAGGTGAGAATCATGTTTTTAAAATATTGTATAGAGCCATGCTCTCATATTCTGATACTTTTACCTTCGAGCAACCCTCAGATTCTGATCTTTGTGTTTGAGGACCTATGTTATCAAAATTTGGAATCTTGTCCCTAGATTGAAAGGGGCCTTAAGATGGATTGATTGGTGGAATAATGCTATCATGTGCACTATCAAATTTCTACGCTTGCTTAGGCATAAGATTGCTAAGTTTCATCATCGCTCTAACATTGCTCTTAAATGAGAGTTGGAAGTGATCTATTATCAACTTTAGTCTAGTCCTTTCAATGAGGAGCTTCAGAGACACCTCATTATGGTTAAACACCAACTTCTTCTGGCAGAGCACTATGATGCCAAAGGAGCTCAAATCAAGGTGAGGTTGCACTGGCTCAAATTTGGAGATAGGGTTACCAAGGAGTTCTTTCAGTGCTTGCATCCTCATAATCAATTTTTAGGTATTAAAACCCTTAACTTTAATGGAGAGCATGTTTCTAATATTCCTAGTATTCTCTCTATTTTTCTATGGTTCTAGAATGACTTTATAAGTCTCAAAGAGTTGCCTATGATAAGGCCCTATATTTGAAGGATATGGAGGAATATCTTTCTCATATGACCAATGATAAATCCCTTGGTATCGATGGCTTCTATTATGAATTCTACAAATCCCTTTGGGACACTGTAGGGGTTGATCTTCTCAAAGTCCATCAAGAGGCCTTCTCTAAGGGTTAATTGGGCCCTAATATTAACCAAGGGATTATTAAATTTATCCCCAAGGTTGGTAATCCCAAAATCATCACCAATTGGATACCTATTAATCTCCTTAATGTCTCTTATAATATCATTGTCAAAGCCCTAGCTTTACGCATATGCCATATCCTTCCTATTATCATGCACCCAGAGCAAATTGGCTTCATTCAAGGCAGATACATCCTTGATAATATTATTGTTGTCTAGGAAGGTATGAAGTGGGCTTGTAATTCTAACCAACAATCTATGTTCATAAAAATTGACTTTGAGAAAGCATATAACAAGATTTATTGGTCCTTCATTTTAACCATGCTTAAAGCTCTTAGTTTTGGGCCCTACTTCATTAGTTCTATGGAAATATTGTTTTATGAGGCTTCAACTATTTTTTCCATTAATAGACACAAGTCCTCAACCATTGGTCTCTTTCGATCCATTAGACAAGGTTGCCCTTTAGGTCCTTCCCTTTATGTCCTTTCTACTGAAGGGCTTCGCTATTTACTAGCTCATCACGTTGCTCAGGGTTCTATTCAAGGAATTTATCTTCCCAAAGGTGAGTCTCAGTTGATCAATGGTAATTTTGTTGATGACTCTTTCCTCACTCTTATTGAGGAAGAAGGTGTCATTCAACAAGTGCTTGCTTGCCTAGACACTTTTTTTTTGGCTTCTGGATCCTCCATTCAATGGAGAAAGACCCAATGTTATAGGCAGTCTCTCGACCCAATGACCCACTCGCTTAATCAATATCAATGGAAGAACATCCAAGAGGGGGAATTTTTTCATTTTTTAGGTATTCCTTTTGCCTTTAACGGGTCTTTGCCAAATTTTTGGAAGTATGTTGTTAATAGGGTGGAATAGAAACTTACGTACTGGTCCACCAAGAAACTCTCCCTTGCTGGTAAATTTCAAATTTGCACTAAAGTCCTTGCAACCACCCATGTTTATTATTCTTCCTACTGGGTACCATACAAAATTTTTTATGTGAAGCTTGCTAATATTTTGCAAAACTTCTTATGGTCCTCCAATAATGCTTCAAGATTCCACTGTGTTTCCTGGGAGTATTGTTGTCTTCCCAGAAGCCATGGTGGACTTGGAATTATTAATACCCAACGTCAAGGTTGGGCTCTTTGTGTTAAGTGGGTCATCATAGCCCTCATAGGCAATGAGGCCTGTAAGATTCTCATATGACACTATATTAGTGAAGGTTCCTCTTTTGGAAGTAAGAGTTGGAAGGGCATGGGGTTCCCTTCCCTCCTTGTTTCCCCTGTGTCTCTCAAAGTGTCAGTATCCTTCATCATTAGGAGCATTTGGAAAGCTTGGGAGAGTGCTAAACCTTGGTTTAAATGGAATATACTAAGATTTTGGCATGGCCTCTCCATCAACCAAATGAATGTTTGGTGGTCACCTGTTATCAGCTACCAAGGTTTCCCGCTTGCATAGGTTCCCTGGGTTCATGCACTGAGATTATTTCGCAAAGGTGTGCGATGCATTATTGATTTATTTTATCATCCTACCAGGGATTGGATCCCTTGGGATGATTTTAGAGCTAAATTTGGGCTTAATCACTTTGACAAGGATACCTTTGAGGCTGTCAAGGTTGCTCTTCTTGACTCCATGTTACACAAGATTTATGTGCTTTCTTAGCGACCTTGGTGGAAGGACTGGAAGTGGTATTCAAAAACTCCATTATATAATTATAAGGTCTGATTTGGGTATGAATGGATCTCTCCTTGCCTCCCCATGATTAAGAAGCTCAATCAACGATGGAAGGTCTCCTCCACTCGACCTATTTGGTTGCACAGGTTCCAGATAGATTGGGCTCCTTTCTTGGAGCCCAAAATTTCTTGTTTTTCTTGGAGTCTTTTGCACCAAGGGCTTCCTGTTGGGGAGCATCTACAACAATTAGGCATCCCCAAACCTTCTTGCCCTTTCTGTATTCAATATGAATATTTTTTCCATATTTTTTGGGTATGTTCTCATGCTCATTTCCTTTAGGAATGGTTTTTTTTCTTTTTTAGACCCTATTCCTTTGCCATGTTTGAGTGGAAGCATATAATTTTGAAAGATCCTCCACCATTACCAGCTATTTTTTTTGAAGTGTGGTACTTTTTCGTATGGCAGCTATGTTCAGTTTATGGAGAGCTAGAAATGATTGTATCTTTGGTAAGTGTACTTCTTATTTGCACATATCTACTTTTGAGAAGTCTAATATTACTTCTTCTATGTATTTTCAGATTAAATTTCATGCCAATAAGGTGGCCATAGAGCTTATTAAATAGTGGGGGAATGCACCGTGCTCAATAATTTAGGATAATCCTTGTAGCAGATCCAGGTCCACATAACAATTTCACTCGCTCTCAAACTACACTTCTATCGTAGTTCAAGGTGCTTACAAAGATGGTCATGGCTATGTGACTGTTCCTCTCTCTCCCAAATCCTTGACTTGATGACTGGGATGACTTAAGAGTTTATGGCTGGGTTTATGTTCCTGACACTTATAGATAGGGGAGGGACTCATTTTCAAATTATCTAGGTGGGAATCAGGGGTGGTTGAAGGTTATCAATTTATTCTATCCATTAGTTATGTAAATTGTTATCAGTTTATTCTATCCATCATTTATCTAAAATGTTATCAGTTTATTATTTCTATCAGTAATGTAAACTGTATATTGTTCTCTTGGATTCCCTATTTATTTTTATAGGGTCAATTTTTTTTTGTTGATGGCATTAACCACGTGGCGTGTTTATCCACCTCTTTTTTTTTGTTTGTAAAAATGTATTTTGTTAATTATTTAATATAATGCTTTTTTACATTAAAAAAAACCAATGACAATGCTTTTGAGTGACAGGTTAATGAAAAATTCTATACATACATCAAATTAATACCTATGCATGTAAAATATAACCAAGTGATAGCACATACTAGCCAGAAGTATTTTTCACCTAAAACAAACAATGATAATGCAACCAATAGTCAATGTTTTTCTTCACATTAAGGCCAACCTTGCACAATATTAAATATAACAACTAAGCATAAAAGGAGAATGCAGTAAAAAAGTTCATACCAACTGGTACAATTCCAAGAGGTATATTTATTGCATGTTCCCAATCAGATCTCTCCAACAAACCATTTATGACCTACACCATCATACACTATATATTCAATTAATAGAAAAATAAAAATATTAAAACTTAGATCATAAGTCTGACCAATTGGCAATAAGCACTAGTGTTATCCATTAAAAGTGGTCCAGTGGCCATGTGGTATTCTTGCAACTCTATTTTATGTCACAACATGCAATAGATAATGTTGAGAGTGTCAAAGAGATATCATTTACACTAGCAGGAAAGATTATTACTATCAACGTAATAAAAGAAACACAAAATATAGTGTCGTAATTTTGAGTTTGTTTGTTTTATGTTTAGAAATTGGTTTGGGAGGAAATATTGTCCATTACATTGGGAATTATTTTGGCATCAATGTTTCCACTAGGAAAACACAACACCAGGTAGTACCAAAATTGAATCCAACAACACAAAAGTGGCATAATTGTGGCATTTCCATAGTTGTGATAAGTTGATAGTGGTCTCTCTTATTCATGATATTGGTTATCCAATGATGCTACCTATGACCATAGTTCACTAGATCAGACTTAGCTCAAACTTGACAAGGTGAAATGACAAAGTTGATTCAGTACTCAACAAATTTAGCACCAAAACTCAAAGAGATGCTCAACAAAGACACAGACTGAGTTTCCTCAATCCAGGCCAGTTTTTGTCGAGTCTTTGAGAGTTGTCTTCTTTGATGGGTGAATGAATTCTCTATGATAAATTTATAAGAGACTAATATGTTGATGTTCAAACTTTCTAATCATTTAGCCATGCATGTGTATAAATGCCCTGTTATGTTCTATTATAATTCAATGCCTAGTAGCATAAGTTGATGGAGTATGGTATTGTAACACAATGAAGTGTGCATCATGTTGGTGTTATGAGTTGTGTTGAAACATGATAAATTATGTGGACCTAAAACACAAAGGTAGGCTACAAGCAATTTATTTTCTTCCTTCATGAAGAGTCGACTAAGCTGCCTAGGCCTTTTCGAGGTAAGTATATTTCATGTTAATTCATAGGGTTGTGAACAAAGGCTTCATGGAACTGGTCAGACAAGGCACTGAATCCTTATTAAGCAAGGTAATGGCCAAGGCCAAGAACCCTAATACCTACAACTTGTGGGTCAAATTTTGAGCCGACAAGCTCTAAGGATTCAACAACCTAAACATTGTGCCAGTTGTAAGTAGACAAATTGACACGTTTACATAAATGTATGTTTGAGCATATGAATGTATATGCACAAATGTGTGTGCACAAAATATTTGTAATAATGTGCATATGGTAAAGTGTTTGTCATAATGTAATATAATGGGTTATTTTTAATGTTTTATGTAAAAAGGTAGTTCAAAGGTGGTTAGGTAATTGCCAACTACATACTTGTCCCATTATATCTATAAGTACACATCTATGTGAGAGATGTAGGAGTGCTTGTTATCATCGATCGAACTGTATTGTTGGCCAAAATTGCTTTTTGGTAGATTGTTCATCGAAGTATGTTGTATTGCAGATAGTTCTTGTGTAGGATACATGCAATGTGTAGAGTATCCATTTGTTTCTGTAAGTTATTCCCATTGTGTATGTTTGTTCATATAAGTGGTAATAGAATTATATTCAAGTGTGTTGTATTCCATTTCTACACAAATAGCCCTCATTGTAGTGCATGTGGGAACTCTCCCTCCCCCTCCATCCCAATGGTATGCTTGAGAGCTTACCAAATATCCTGAATGCAAAATAGTGTCAGCGGGAGTGACAGACTACTACCTTGCAGTTTTAGATCAATGCCCATTTTTTGTCCTTTTTGATAGTTAAAACCTGTAAGATATGTGAATTCCTCATCCAAATGAAGTCTAGAAGAAGGATTGAGCTTCCTTTTGACCCTCTGTGGTCTCAAATATTTTTTGGTGGATCAGTACTAAAATTTGAGAGTTTGGTTCTGGATTACCCACACTTTGTCAAGAGTAATGTTTTTTAAGTGAAGGAGTTTAGTCAACATCCAACACTCATGGAGAAGTGGAACAAAGAGTTCACATATCAGAGGTAATGAGGCTATCAAATATGTACAACACAGTTGTTGGTGATAGAAAATCTGCAAAACATAAAATTGGGAAACATCCACTAGCATAGTCCCAACCAAAAAAAAAAAATCAGTCTACATATGTCATCAAAAAGGTAGTTAAAGAAAATTCTTAGATTATAGAAGTGAGTTGTATAGTAATTCACAGAGAGAGGTATAAATGATTAGATAGACAAAAATGAAGCATAAGTCATACCAATTGGCTTGGGCCCTTTCTGCCCATTCAAAAAAATTGATGGTAAAATTTCACATTTTTTGTGATTCAGGGTATCAAAATGCAGACATTAAAAAGATAAAGAGTTGATGGGGATAAGTACAACCTAAAGAGAAACACAACTGGAACAATGGCTAAAATTGATAATTCAGAATGTAGAGGTAAGGCACATATTTAACATCACAATTCAAGTTCAACAAAGGAACTTTTGGAAAGAAGGTACTTTATATATAAAAAAAATAGAGACTTGAACGTTTAACAAAAGAAAGAAAATTTAAAACTCCATGGAATAGTAATCAAGAAAGGTGTAAGGAACATTAGGGGAAAAAACACATGGGCATGAAAACCCTGCATAGAAGAAATAGCAGAATAGAGAATATCATGTGCAACCACTAATGATAAATTATAGATATAACCCAAGGCAACAATGTTGAGTGTAATGCAGCCTTTCACATGATCGATCAAGGGACAGGTTCACAAACAAGATGAAAAACTATAGAATGTACATGCCAAGTAAATTCATACACTAAAAAGGAAAAAAATGATGTTAAGAGAGAGAATCGGGTGCACTGCAATCATTTTCTAATGCAGTTTTGTTTACTTAAGTACATGGATAAATCAATGGGATGTTAGAATATAGTAATTGTACACTTAAAGTGGGACTTTGTAAAAATCCACATTCTGATACAATGAGTCCAACAAAAAAACTTTCTTAACTAGGAAAACAACATAAACACTTCATTAATCAAATCGCATTATCTCAACCGATTATATTCCTCAACTTTCAAGGAGGAGACCTAGGTTCAAATCTTGCCAAGTGATATATGCATATTTGTCAAGCTATTGTAATACCACTATGTGGTCATGATTAATACAGGTGGGGCCTGCTTCAATACCATATAACCCATTAAAAAACATGAACACTTCATAAATGCAATTTTGGTGAAATTTCCTAGAAAAGCACAACATATAATTACCTTGAGAAGAAATCTACCTATCAATAATCTTCAGTCGTCCTCTAGGAAGCCAGAGTCCTATATCTCTAGTGTGCAACCACCCATCCTTGTCTAGTATCTCCTGCCTAGTTTATCATATTCATGATATCATAAAATCAATAAGATTTATTAGAACTACAACCTGATATTGTTTTGCTAGTTATAATCTAAGTTAAATTATGGGTTATGCACACATCAAATATTCCTGACTGAAACAAATAAAGATATCGACAATACTAAATAATGTTTTTTCCAGCTGCAGTCTATGAATGATAAAATTACTTGTAATAAACTAAAACTACTAAAGGGGATTGGAAAAATATTAAGCCCTGTTTCAATAAGGCAAAAAACTTAGAAAGATATCAAATTATAAAGATGGTAGTCTTTGAAATGCTGAAAAGTAGAATAGACATTTCAATGTAAATTATTTTGAAGCCAGGGATGTAGATTTATTTGTTGAGAAATTTTTTTTGAGAGCTACAGATCTATTGCCTTCCCACTTACAGATCTAGTTTGTGCATATTTATTGAGCTCAAGAAAGCAAAAAAGCTAACATTTTCTCATGTTTTCTTGTTTTCCCTTTGCTAAAATCGAAAAAACAAATGTTTACTCTATTATTGTAGTTGACCACCAAAATAAAAGGAGGGAAAAATAAAATCTAGAATAAGACTGTTGCTTTTTGTTCTCATAATAATGAATCTCATCTGTTGGATAGGGGGAATAACAACTCTATTGGGATAGATGGAGACATATTTAACCATGGCTCTTTCTTTTGTTCTTAAACCAGTTCTTTTCTTTCAACTATTTCTTCTAGTTTTTGTTTAGCTAAGGGTTCTTCCTTTTGTTTTGTAGCAACTTCTACTTTTTGTCTTATAAGAGTCAGTTGAAAGAAAAGAACTGGTTTTAAAAAAACCATGTACTGGGTTACACAAATGAGTTTTTTTGCAAAACTCGTTGGAATGATAAATATACATCGAACATGTGCTCTGCCACTAATTAGGGTCCAATTACTAAAGATGTTCAAGATGACATCATTGGAATGGTCAATGATGCATATGGATTGTTCAATGACAATTTATCAAAGAGTGGACAAGAACTACGAGATAATGATGTTGAGTTCCAATTGTTTTTGTTCTATTTTTGGAAAACACTAGTAGATAATTAATGGGTAGCTAGGCTAGGAGTGAGGAGAGTAGGTATTCTAAGCATGAGGTTTTCTAGTCATATACAAGAAGGTAATTTGTTAAAAAAAAGAGAGAATACAAGTGCTGCTAGGTCATATGATTAAAAGTCTAATCATTCATTCATGTTGTAATTTTTTGAAAAGAAGGTGTTGAGTGTATATTTTGCCCAATTGCAAAAAACCACCACATGCAGAGTATTGAACATAAAACTCTCTCTTGAAAAGAAACCAAATGATAAACATTCAACTTCTCCAAGGTTCTGGTAAAATATCTAAAATATTACAATAATGCCACAAATAATTCAATGATACATGTGACCATAAACAAGGGGCCTTTATTGGTTCTAAACAATGCTTAGTGATTGAAAGATATAACTAAAAGCAAATGTAAAATAAAAGTAGCTCTTTTTAGGGTTTTTTAAATTGATGCTACCCTGAATCCCTGTTAGTAAAGTATTTTATCTTCACTTAAAAGGTTTCAAATGATAAAATGTGGAATTGTCCACCTCATTTTAATTTCTGTTCCTTTAAGATGAAGTAAGTTTTAGATAGTTGGGTTCATTTTATCTTTCTTATGTTGATGCCACTACCCTAATAGTAGTTAGTAGAAGTTAGCGTGTTAGCAATGTTAGAAAAATTATCTTTCATTTCTTATCTTAATTTAATGTGAAATAATAGGTTAGTATCCCTCCTAAACCATGTGTTTTATCTGAAAGCTTAGATTAATGAATTTTGGAGGTGCAAAAATTTTGGAAAATGACCAGAATGGAAATAACTTGAAAGCTTAAAAATTCTGGAAATGGACCAGAATAGAAATGAAACTAAAAGGAAATTAGTAGAAATTTTGGAAAATGACCAGAATGGAAATAAAAGAAACTAAAATTCTGTATGGACCAGAATGAAATGATTGAATGCTTGAAATAAAATGAACTTAACAAAAATGAATGAATAAATAATGCAGATTTGGTTAGTTGAAAAAGTCAAATTCTAAATTAGTTTAGCAAGCTCCTCCCTGCAAAATCCCAAGTTATGAGGTAATCATAAAACAACCTGAATTAATGGACTTGCAACATAAGCACAATACCATTAAATCAAGTGCAAGACTCAAAGGAAATAATAGAGAAAACTGCATCATCTTGACCTTCGCCTATTGCAACCCATTTCATGGCATAAGACAATGGCTAGAAGTCACTAAAATGCAGAAATGATAAGACACTAAAAATGTTAGTTTTATGATTAGAAACCCTCATTTTGATTTTGCTCACAAAAGTTTGCTACCCTCTCAAAATATAAAAAATGCTCTTTCTTATTGCTTTTCGGAATGTTACATCATTTCTAGCCCCCCTAAACAGGTAGGATAGCAAGGTATAAATAATGCTTAGAAGTCCTTTTGCTTCAACTTATTTCACAATTAAAATAATAAATGGATATAAGAAAATAATCCATCATCATTTTCTGTGATTTAATACAATAAAATAACACTTCTAAACATTATTTTAAACAATAATAAAACCAAAAAAAAAGTCTTATGTAACTCCTTATGTCTCCCCTTTCTCTTATCACATAGGAATTTTACCCAAGAACCCCTTTGCACCCATCAAAATGAATAATAAAAAACATTTAACTATACCTTATAACCCCTACGATTTTAGGCCTTATATAAAAAAATGAATATAATCAAACAATATTCACATTAAAATAAGGCAGGCCAATCTCATTCAACGATATTTTCATTGTGCTATTCGAAACCAAGGCCTGATGGTATCTCTTCAAAGCCATACCAAATGTACCCAAGGATTGGGATGACGTCCCCCATCCTAGGCACTTTGGTTTCCATATAACCTAGTGAGGCCATCACGTCATCGATGCAACCATAACGTTGTCAAAACCACATTATGGTGCTACGATCGATGTAGCCATGGTGCTATCAAAACAACATCGTGATGGTGTTGCGTTTGATCATAGCCATGGCACTGTCAACACCACATCAGGGGGCTGCCATCGATGCAGCCATGGTGCTGTCAACCCTTCACCATGGTGTTGCCATCGATCGTAGCCATGGCGCTATCAACACCACGTCAGGGGGCTACCATTGACACAGTCATGGCACTGTCAACCCTTTGCCATGGCTATCAAGCTCCTTGCTCTCGCACTCACGCTATGCAATACCAACAAAAAACTTTCCATGATCTCAAGGTAGACCTTTATCTCCATCGATTAGGGTTACGGGTTGCCCTAATAATGTTTATTTGTTGGCTTGTTTGATGACATGCCTTTGGTTTCAACCATTTCACTGTCAAATATGGTGCCTTATGTGCTATCCTCCTGAAACCCTAATGCTATCTTTGGCCGCTTCCTCTTTTGCTAGCATTACGTAGCCTCGAACATTTTGGAATAGCCACCCTTGCCTTCGATAGTTTTGAATAGCCGCCATCACCTTCTCCTGCAATCAAACGTAACATGGTCAAACATATTATTATCACATCCTTTGTAAAGTATATTATAATAATATTATTATATACAATATAATAATAATATTATAATAATAACATTTTAGAATAAAATAATCATAATAATATTATTATAATAATAATATTTTAGAACATTATGATATAATCATAATAATATTATTATAATAACATTTTAGAACATCATAATAATATTACTATTATATACATAATATAATTAATGTAATTATATTAGGTAGATAATAGCATATTATTTTCTATCACAATTTATTTGTACCTTTTGTATCCTCTTATTGTTTTAGGTAATGTTTTGGTCAGGCCTTGCTTTATTAAACACATTTCATCACCTTAGATAGTATGAAGAACGTTAAACTCTATTTATCAAAATGGATTTTACTTAATCTAAGCATTAATGCCTAGATTAATTAATCATTAAATATCAAATAACTAAAGCAATTAAAATCATTAACATAAACAGTCAAACATCACTATTCTTACAAGCCAAAGAAAACCAAAAACCTTTAATACCAAAACATGACAAGTGGATCCCCAAGAAGCTTGGGGTGGTTGTGGAAACTCCACAACAAAGTGGTGACTCTGCTGGGAAATGCTCCTGAGCATTTTGGTGAGAACCCAAAAAGAAAATCTGAAAACACACTCCAAACCAGAAAGCAACAAGCATCAACAAATTCATAAATAATGTCAATAGAATCATAAGAACAACAAAATATTAGAATCATGCAATATTAACTCTGTGTGTGTGAAGTACTCCACACCTTATTGTTTGTAACTTTTCCGCATTGCATCACCAATTTTACTTGACTAGAATTATCGCAATGAATATGGAGAGCTTTGAGGGTAAAAATTTTATAGCATGGGCAACACATTCTATGGTGGCTTAGGAAAACACCTAAAAAATGTCCAACCATCTTAGGATCAAATGTGTGTACGATGAATTCATTGAATAGATCTAGAGCTTGGTTATGAGCCATCATCATCGAGGGTCAGTGTGTGCAAGTGGATCTTAGAGCTTTGGGAAATTAGATTCTCAACCAAGGTGTGATGAGAATATAACCCTATCCTTTACTGCTCTCATCTTTGACCAAAATAATTAAACCAGTTATGTATGAGGTCATCAAACTAATCTATCCTCATGGTGGACATAAATATCAACCTTGCAGGAGTCATGTCACCAGGCATGAGTGTACTACACTGCCAGTCAGCATCTATAGCCCCGATGGAGGTTAACCCCATAGTCCAGTCTTCTTTGCTTGGCTTTGCTCTATATTTTTTTCCTTAAATAATTTTGGGGATGACTACCCATCCTTTTGAGGGACAAGTAGTACGATCCTTACAATTCAGTTTAGAGTTTTGGAGAATCGGATTCTCAACCAAGGTATGACGAGAATTTGACCCTATCCTTACTACTCTAATTTGTAAATCATGCTAGTGATGATAACCACTATTTTATGAGCATAAATATTGTAGTGGTAAAAGCCACTATTCATGGACTATGTGCAGGGCAAGATAGACCAAAATTATATTTTCGCATCACATCCCCATCCAAGTATGGTTTCATATTATTTTACCCAAGATGTTGGACATGGATAGAAATGTGATAGACCCACGATAACTTCAGCAATAGTTTCCAAACCTAAGATCTTCTTAGTGTTCTTTGTGCCTTTGATCCCAAGATAATTGGACTTCACTTTCAGTGTTTGGGTTTAGCATATGGAGGTGGATTTGTCATGATGTTTATGTGATAAGAATGTACCCTTGAGACATGGATGGATGATATGCAAAAATCAAAGACTTCATGCTTCATGAGCTACAAACAATATTCACATTTTCAAGCCCTTTTGCCATATGATTCCAATGTTTCACATCCTTTTAGTCTTGGTTGACATTCATATACACATAGGCTGACCTCTTACTCTTACAATCAAATCCAAAACTGGACAACGTTGACACAGTAAAAACTCCTAAAATCAAAGAAAACAAAATAAATAGGAAATAATACTGACAAGACAAAAAATCAAGCAAGCTGATTAGTGTACATTTAATACAATGAATCTACCTTTAGGCCTGAAAATAATGCTTTAAGTGAAGGCAATTGATGGGTAAGGCCAAATCCTTTCCATCCAAGGTTTTTAATCTGAAACTATTTTCACCTAGGACTTCGGATATTAGACAAGGTCCTAGCCACAAGAAATCAAAATTTTCATGTTCTCTTTTCTCATGCCTTTTATCCCACAACAAAACTAAATATGAAGCTTTGAAGGCCTTAATTTTGGACCGTTTATCAAACCACATTTTGATTATGTCTTGATGTTTGCTGAAATGAAGCATGGCTTCCTCCCTCTTCTCATCAAAATGCATTAATTGTGTTAATCTTATTTCAAGTTTATTATCAGTCCCAATATAGTCTTTTATAAAATGTAAAGTTTGCAATTTTAGATTAGTGGGAAAAATAGGATCTTGCCCATAGACTAAGTGATAAGGAGATGTCCCAATTGACTCCTTGCTTTTGGTCCTATCTACCCAAAGGGCAAATTTTAACTTACTATGCCAATCTCTAGGGTTATTTTCAAGTAATTTTTTGATTATGCATAATAAATTTTTATTTGATGATTCTGCCAAACCATTGCCTTGGGGGTAATAATTGGAAGAGAATTTTAGACTCACCTTATTTTCGTATGCCCAATTTGTAAATTCTAAAGAGGAAAAGGTAGAACCGTTGTCACTTACTATGGAGTTAGGCATTCCAAAATGAGTGACTATGTTTTCCTCTATAAATCTAATCACAACCTCGGAGGTGGCATTCTTAGTAGGTATAGCCTCTGTCCACCTTGTGCAACAATCAGTAGCAATGAGGATGAACTTATGGGAATCGTACAAGTTAGGATTTATCACCCCAACAAAGTCTAATCCCCATTGCGCAAATGGTCTAATATCTATCATTGACTGCAATGACATTGCTGCATTCCGCTCTCTGTTGGCTGCCACTTGGCATATGTGACATGTTATTACATGTGTATGTGCATATTTAAACAAGAGGGGCTTGTAATACCCAGCTCTAAGAATCTGTTGTGCTATTGTATTTGCTGACCCGTGTCCAGTTCCATACTTACCATGGAAGTCTTTGAGTACTTGGGTTGCTTCCTCTTGAGTAATGCAACAAAGAAAAATTCCTTCATGATTCTTCCTGTACAACACACCAAATTTAATTAGAAATCTAGCTGATTTTAAATGTAGTACCTTGCACTGAGTGGAATTCAAATGAGAAGGACACTTACCATGCAACAAAAAATATACAATATCTATGTACCATTCCTTTGTAGTGATATCATTAACCTTATAGTTTTGGCACGTTATTGAAGGGTCAATTTCTGTGATGGCCTTGACCAAACCTTGTCCACACACTATCCTCATGGGCTTTATCTCTAAGTAAAATTATTGAAAGGTAGAAAGCCATTTTCCCCTTCTTTCACCTAGCTCACTCTATAAGAACATGGACTTTACTGCAGGGTCAGGAACTATAGCAAAAACTTTACTATGCACAATGTAATGCCTAAATTTTTTTACAGTTTTAAACAAAGCATACATTTGCTTGTCTAAGATAGAATACCTTAGATTTACATCCTTAAAATGAGAACTCAAAAAGGCTATAGGATTTTCAATGTTGTCTTCACTTTTCTGAGTTAACACACTTGCAAAATAATGATCTGAAGAAAATGTGTAAACATAAAATGGTTTAGCATAGTCTAGACTAAAGAGAACAGGGGCTTTAGAAATAGCATCTTTGATGCTTGTGAAGGCATACATTTTATCACTGGTCCACTTTATCGAAACATACTTTTTTAGCATATCATTTAGGAGCTTGACAATCTCGAAAAAACCTGAAATGAATTTTCTCACAAAGTTAATCTTACCGAAAAAGTACCTAAGATTCTTTTTTCTATTGGGATGAGGAATATCCCGGATAGTGGCTATCCACTCTGGGTCTATAGCAATCCCATATTTTGAAATGACATGCCCTAACAACTTACCCTTTGTTATCCCAAAGATGCACTTTTTTTGGATTTAGGGAAATTCCATGTTCCCTGCACCTTTGGAGTACTTTCCTCAAGTCTTTAACATGATCTTCCATTTTCTTGGAGAAGACAGGGATATCATCCACATAGAAAATAATTCACTTACCAATAAGCCCATTGAATGCAAAATCCATGGCTCTTTGGAAAGTGGCTCCAACGTTCAACAAACCAAACGACATCCTCCGATAGGAAAATGTTCCCCACTTTGTGGTGAAGGTCGTCTTCATCCTATCATTTGGATGTATGAGAATTTGATTATATCCTAAGTATCCATCCAAAAATGACATAATTTCAGACCCATTTACCTTTTGGAGTATCTTGTCAATGGTGGGTAATGGGTAATTGTCTTTTTGGTAAGCTTTGTTCAAATTTCTAAAGTCTATGCACAATCAAATTTCTCCACTCTTTTTTCTAACAGGGACAATATTAGCCACCCATGTGGAATGCCTAATAGGGAAGATGATTTTGGCTTCCAGAAGCCTCTTCACTCGCTTCTCTATCAAGGTCTCTAGGATTGGGTTAACCGTTCTTTGCTTCTGTCTAAAAGGCTTAAAATCGGGCTTCAGAGGAATAGTATGCATGATTACATTCTGGTCATATATTTTCAGCTCTTCATAGCTCCAAGATATGCAATCAATGTACTCTCCTAAAACCTGAGCTATTGACTCCTTCTCTCATTGTGTGCATGCATTTGCAATGAACACTTCACGCGGATCTACTGCAGTCCCCAAATTGAATGAATTGCATGATTCCTTGGGGATGGTATTTTAATTTCCTTTTTCTTTTGATATCCAATATCAAACAACTTTTCAAGAGAGGCCATATCACTTGGCATCTCGTTCCATACTCCAATTGTTACTACTTCTATTTACCTCCTCTCTTCTTCGTCTATAACCTAATTTTAAAATATACCATAATTAGTAACAAAACTAAAAATGTGTCTATCACTATCAAAGACCTATAAATTCATGATATTGTCTGGTATGGAGGGGCAAGGCACTAACTCTATGGATTTTTTTTTACATTTTTTATGGTCAGCAAGCAAAATCATGCTGGCCGCTACGGCTAACGAATCAACCATTTTATTATTTTTTCTTGAGATGAGGGAAATATTGAAAGCATCAAACTCATTAATAAATTCCCTCACTCTGGTTTATAGAGGTTCAACCTCTTGTCTCTACAGGTATACTGCTCCTTGACCTATTTGACTATTAACTTTGAGTCTCCTGATGCCTTAAGACACTTTACCTTTTCTCTTAGGGCTACCTAAAGTCCAAAAATTAGGGCTTCATACTCCGCCACATTATTGGTGGTCGGGAACTATAGTCTGTAGGCAACAATCAAAGGCTTACTACCAGGACATGTGAGCTCTACCCCAGCTCCCACACCTTGTTTTTATTTGGACCCATCAAACTTTAGGATCCACACCCTCTTGTTTTATTCTGATGTACCATGGTAAAGATTATTGTTTTGGGACCCTTTGGCTATGTCTTCTATGTCAAAATTGTAAACCCCTAATTTTGTTTTAGTAAACTGAATCTCATTGGGTTTATTATACTATGTAATCATTTCCCTAAATCTGGGCTCTCTTTCTACCTGGATTTGGTTTGGAACTCCTCTCCATGGCAACCACATATGGGAGGAATCAGTAACCACATAACCATTGATATTTCTACTCCAATCTCTACCCAAAACCATGCCATACTTGGTAGAAATATTTAGCACAAGGATATCAATGTAATTTTGAACCCTAGGCTCTGAGTTGATATGAACTAAGACATATTTTAAAAAACCTACTACATCCACCATAGATCTATCCAATTGGACTACCTTATTATTTGAATGAATAGGCTTAAGTCCTAGCTTTTGGCTTATCTCAACAGGCATGATGTTGGTCGAGGCACCAGAATCAATCAAACAGTTGTGTAAATTCTTGCCTATGATCCTAATGGTTATGAGAAAAGGGGGTACCTCTAGTTTTTCTTTCCTCATAGCAAGTTGGGGTTCTACAGATTTAACCTCATGAATTTGACTCAAGGAATTCAATCTCTTCCCCTCGATTTTATCCTGCCCCAATAATTGAGAGATCGCATACATTGAGATATTGGCCTTGGTCATTTTCATGTCTTATTCCAAGTTATAAGTGGATGTTCTAGGATTTGATACTTTTGGCATTGTATTAGGTGCTTCCAAAAATGGAGTTGGTGGATTCACATCACCTTTTGTATCAAGAGGAACTAAAGGGTTGTTTGGGGGAGTAGAGGATGTTTGGAATCCTTAGAACTCCTAGTAAAATACTTGTGATTGGCTTTCCCAAAACATCTAGCGGCCTGAGCTTCCAAGGCTTCATCCTCTTCCTCTCCTAACACATTCATATCTTCCTCCATCTCATAATTTTCTAAATAATGAATAACTTTAGACACCAAAGCATGTAAATTTCTATGGCAACAGTGATGCATTTCCTCATCACAATCCCCTAATGCATCAACCTGATTGGCTACTGGATTAGGTACGCACCCATTGTTAGGTTACACATTGGATGGACTTGTTCTCCTATTGTCGTGGTTTGGATTGGGCATGGGATTTTGGGCAACTTGTTTTTGTAACCGAATGATGTCATTGCCCTATTTTATGGTCATTATATTGAGCTCTTCCAACTCAAAATTGAAACCTTGTGGCTAGGACATGACAACCCTAGATCCACTAATATTTTTGACATTAGCAACCTCTGGATTAGGCAATAAGGTTTGAATCTAGGTGTTTTGGGTCCACCATGGACCCTTGGTCTATAGAGGTGCAACTATGGGACACGTATTTGAGGCTTGAGTACTACTCACCTCAAATATTCGTAAGGTTATCTGATTAGCAACCATCACTTACAGAGTGGCTAGAATGGCAGCATTAGGATATGTCAAAAAATATGGAAGCGTGGGAGGAAATGGGTATGACTGATGATATGGTGAAGCATTCATCATGGGAATATGAGGTATCACAACTTGATTCATCATGGTAAATTGATTGTAAGGGCCATATTGCCCTAACATGGGAAATTGAGGCATAGTGCCATCTTGTGGTGTCATTTGCTGCTCAATAGTCATGGCTTCAACATAAGCTAAGGCCAATATTATAACTTGAGGATTTCTCCTGGTAAACATGGTTGTCATCGAGTCTAAGGCTACGAGGTATAATTGCAACACCACAGTAGCATTTATTGCAAAATTATGAGTCATTTTTGTGTAAATATTTTGGAATCTAACATTAAATGTTCTGATAGGTTCATTAGGATACCTCTTGCATGACACAAATTGGGTATACATGATGGTATGATCTAGAAATGACCTAAATTGATTAACAAATGCAGCTTCCAACTAGACCCAAGATGTAATGGACCCTACAGGAATATTCCTATACCATTCATGAGCCATTTGGTCAAATATATTAGGGAAGAGTCGACAAGCGACGTCTTCATGACTGACTCCTTGCCTAATCATATGGTCCTTGTAAATTTGAACATGCTCTTTAGTTGAAATAGTACCATCATGGAAAAACTTAGAGATAGACCTCTAAAGGTGCCTAGGTATGTCATGGACATCCCCATGTATACTTAACGAAGAACTTTGGGTACCAAAACAAGAAACTGGTTGTTGTTGTTGCTGTTGTTGGGCCATATTAATGAAAGATAATGACCCTACTAAAGTAGTTGATACACTCAAGACAACAGATATTGTTACACTTGATGTAGCTCTTGTGATGGAACTAATGGATGCACATCAACTAAAGGTATTCAGATTTAGAGGTCTGAGAGCTAGCCTTTCCAAATATTGGTAAAGCATCTCTAAACCTAATGTATCAGAAGGCTCAGATGGGATTTTGATCCCTTGGATTTTGTATCTCAGTTTCTTAGGTTTGGGAGAAATACTTTTAAAAAATATTTCCTCAGTGGTTTTAGAACTAGTAGAAATGCGTTTAGGCAGATCCAGCCTAAGAAACTTAAATATATTCTACTAAGGCTTCTTACAAACTAGTCAAGAGTAACATGTTGCACCTGCAAACATAATATTATTGAACCAAAACTGACCACGTTAGCATTAGAAAAAAAACTAAATCACAAAGCATAAAATAAGTCCCTCCTTCTAGTGCCAAATATGTTGAGTGTATATTTTTCCCAATTGCAAAATACCACCACATGCAAAGTATTGAACAAAAAAATCTCTCTTGAAAAGAAACCAAATGACAAACATTCAACTTCTCCAAGGTTCTACTAAAATATCTAAAAAATTACAATAATTCCAAAAATAATTCAATGATGCATGTGACCATAAACAAGGGGCCTTTTCTGGTTCTAAACAATTCTTAGTGATTGAAAGATCTAACTAAAAGCAAATGTAAAATAAAAGTAGCTCTTTTTAGGGTTTTTTAAATTGATGCTACCCTGAATCCTTGTTAGTAAAGTACTTTATATTCACTTAAAATGTTTCAAATGATAAAATGTGGAATTTTCCACCTCATTTTAATGCTCGTGCCTTTAATATGAAGTAAGTTTTAGATAGTTGGGTTCATTTTATCTTCCTTATGTTGATCCACTACCCTAATAGTAGTTAGTAGAAGTTAGCGTGTTAGAAATGTTAGCAAAAATAGCTTTCATTTCTTATCTTAATTTAATGTGAAATAGCAGGTTAGTATCCCTCCTAAACCATGTGTTTTATTTGAAATCTTAGATTAATGAATTTTGGAGGTGCATAAATTCTGGAAAATGACCAGAATGGAAATAACTTGAAAGCTTAACAATTCTGGAAATGGACCAGAATATAAATGAAACAAAAAGGAAATTAGCAAAAATTCTGGAAAAGGAACAGAATGGAAATAAAAGAAACTAAAATTCTTGATGGACCAAAATGAAATGATTGAATGCTTGAAATAAAATTAACTTAAAAAAAATGAATGAATAAACAATGCAGATTTGGTTAGCTAAAAAAGTAAAATTTTAAATCAGTTTAGCAAGCTCCTCCCTGCAAAATATCAAGTTATGAGGTAATCACAAAACAACCTGAATTAATGGACCTGCAACATAAGCACAATACCATTAAATCAAGTGCAAGACTCAAAGGAAATAATACATAAACTACATCATCTTGACCTTAACCTATTGCAACCTATTTCATGGCATAAGACAAGGGCTAGAAGTCACTAAAATGCAAAAATAATAAGACACTAAAAAAATTAGTTTTATGATTAGAAACCCTCCTTTTGATTTTGCTCACAAAAGTTTTCTATCCTCTCAAAATATAAAAAATGCTCTTTATTATTGCTTTTCGGAATGTTACATCATTTCCAACCCCCATAAACAGGTAGGATAGCAAGGTATAAATAATGCTTAGAAGTCCTTTTGCTTCAACTTCTTTCACAATTAAAATAATAAATGGATATAAGAAAATAATCCATCATCATTTTCTGTGATTTAATACAATAAAATAACACTTCTAAACATTATTTTAAATAATAATAAAACCAAAAACATAGTCTTACGTAACTCCTTATGTCTCCCCTTTCTCTTATCACATAAGCATTTTACCCAAGAACACCCATTTGCACCCATCAAAATGAATAATAAAAAACATTTAACTATACCTTATAACCCTTACGATTTTAGGCCTCCTTTAAAACATTGAATATAATAAAATAACATTCACATTAAAATAAGGTAGGCCAATATCATTCAACAAGATTTTTGCTATGCTCTTCAAAACCAAGGCCCGATGGTATCTCTTCGAAGCCATACCAAATGTTCCCAAGGATTGGGATGACGTCCCCCATCCTGGGTACTTTGGTTTCCATATAACCTAGTGAGGTCATCATGCCATTGTCGCAACCATGGTGCTGTCAACACCATGTTGTGGTGCCACAATCGACACAGCCATGGCCCTGTCAAAAAAACATCACCATTATTCTACATTTGATCGCAGCCATGGTGTTGTCAACACCACATTAGGGGGCTACCATCGACACAACCATGGCGTTGTCAACCCTTCACCATGGTGCTGCCATCGATCATAGCCATGGTGCTGTCAACACCACATCAGGGGGATACCATCAACGCAGCCATGGCACTGTCAACCCTTTGCCATGGCTATCGAGCTCCTTGCTCTCACACTCATGTTGTGCAATACCAATGAAAAAATTTCCATGCTCTCAAGGTAGACCTTTATCTCCATCGATTAGGGTTACGGGTTTCCCTAATAATGTTTATTTGTTGGCTTGTTTGAAGACATGCCTTTGGTTTCAACCGTTTCACTTTCAAATCTGATGCCTTATGTGCTGTCATCTTGAAACCCTAATGCTATCTTTGGACCGCTTCCTCTTTTTCCAGCATTACGTAGCCTCGAACATTTTGGAATAACCACCCTTGCCTTTGATCATTTTGAATAGCCGCCATCGCCTTCTCCTACAATCAAACGTAACATGGTCAAACATATTATTATCACATCTTTTGTAAAGTATATTATAATAATATTATTATATACAATATAATAATATTATTATAATAATAACATTTTAGAATAAAATAATCATAATAATATAATAATAATAATAATATTTTAGAACATTATGATATAATCATAATAATATTATTATAATAACATTTTAGAACATCATAATAATATTAATATTATATACATAATATAATTAATGTAATTATATTAGGTAGATAATAGCATATTATTTTCTATCACAATTTCTTTGTACATTTTGTATCCTCTTCTTGTTTTAGGTAATGTTTTGGTCAGGCCTTGCTTTATTAAACATATTCCATCACGTTAGATAGTATGAAGAACATTAAAATCTATTTATCAAAATAGATTTTAATTAATGATTAAATATCAAATAACTAAAGCAATTAAAATCATTAACATAAACGGTCAAACATCACTATTCTTACAAGCCAAAGAAAACCAAAAACCTTTAATACCAAAACATGACAAGTGGGTCCCCAAGAAGCTTTGGGTGGTTGTGGAAACTCCACAACATAAGGTTTTATTGTGTTGAGTGTATGTTAGTTATGAAATTGATATTTCATGTTTGACTCTTAGTCCTAGTCCTTAGCAGTAGTACTTGATTTGCATAGATGGATATTTATGTATCTAACAAAAGTCTTAGGATACCCTCTTGCCTCATCTCTGATGGTTGGGGTGGGTAGGGATGTTTAGAAATTTGCCTATTATATGGAGGGCTCAGGTTGTCCATTCACCTATATCTATAAATAATAATTGCACTTGAAATAAGAATTTTCCATTTACATATATAATCATAACTAATTTTGCACTTGAAATAAGAATTTTTGTATAATCGTATTCAACTAGTATAATCATATAATCGTATTCAACTGGTATAATCGTATAATCATCCTCAACTGGTATAATCGTATTCAAGTGCAAGTTTCATGTAGATGGTAGTTAATTATTTGTTTCATTATGAGTAGTGTCTGGGACATGGCATGGAGTTCTTTGTCCTATGAGTAGTGCCTTCTTTTGATGACATTCATTTTAGACTTTGCTTTCACTAACAAAGGAGTTCTTTGTCCTATGAGTAGTGCCTTCACAACATGCTTGGGACATGGCATGGAGTTCTTTGTCCTATGCAAGATACCTTTAGAATATATCATTGAATATCTCACTTGGTAGGCAACAAGATGCTTAAGTTGAGCAAGGAATGTACCAAGTGCATATTAGACACCATGGCACTACTAGTAGATTGTACAAAGTTGTTTTCTTTTATTTTATTTTTCTTTTATAGAGGTTATGTGTGACCTTGATATATTATTTCCCATAGTTTTACAATATGTACAAAAAAAGATGAAGAAAGACACCATAGGCAGTTGAGGTTGTCACAACAAATCAGGAGCCAGTGATAGAGGCCTCGCACGCTAGTAAGTACTATCAATTTGATAGTGTTGTTCAATAGTGGTTGACCTAGGCATATTAGAATTGATCATGGTTTTGTCATCGACTATGGTGTATTGTAGAAACTGGTGGAGGATACTAGCTACATCATTCCATTAACGAGGAAGATAAGGAGGTGACCCATAACATAAATGAATCTGATGGTGAGAATACTCGAAATGAGGTTGACAATGCTTTGACTAATGAAGAAGGTACGTAGACCACACAAGAAATTTGCTCATGATGTTGGTTACTCGTTGTTGTCATACTATATGGCATAATGATGTTTGGATGGTGCCAATATTATAGGTGTTGATGCCAGGTCATCACACACTTCAAAAACTGAATCTCATAGAAAGAGAGGTCCAACAAGATGTGCAATAGAGTCAAGCAACATAGATAAGGTGGAGATCATTTGCAATCTAAATGGATAGCCCATAGGAAAAAATTATGTTAAGTTTACATCTTACTTGGGGGTGATTGCGAGGGAGATTGTCCCTATCACCCATACAGACTAGAGAGCAGTCCTAGTGGAACTTAAAAACCAGTTATGGACACTCATTATGGTAACTTTCTAGCCAATGGAGTTCATAGTGTCCATTTTTGAATACTTATATAAATGTTGCATCTAATAAATAAGATATTGGTTTGATGCAGCAAAAATATATCATTTTAGATGCAATGAAGAAATGGGTCTTCATGACCTTGAATGCACAATGGCATGTGATCATAAGCATCGACTTGTGAAAAACCACTATGATAAGTATGATAATGACGTAGATAGAATTGCTAATCCCCCACCTCATGTATCACAAAAATATTGGGAAGCCTTTGTGAATGGTAGGAGCAACATTAACTTTAAGGCAAGTACCAACCAATTTGCTATGGTAGTTCATATCATTGTTATGTTCATGTGAATTTTTCTGACCTTACTCTCCCTAATGAATTTATATATTGGTTTCTTCGTTGTGTTGTAGGCGGTGAGGCAAAGGAACAAACAAAATAGATCTCACCAATCCATCATGCACACTTGCAATCGAAGAGGATATGCTTGACTGGAGCATGAAATGGTATTCTATCATACTCATCCATTATATGTGATAAACATAGCTATATTGTTTTATCGTATGACTTATCCCCATGTCTCTCCAACTATATATCTTGTAGAGGAAGAGCCAACCAAATGCAAAAACTCCACTACCAAGGGCAACTGTGTGGATAGAAGCTCATAAAAAGAAGGATGGGGCTCCTATTTCACTAGAAGTTGTAGAGACAATCATAAGTGACATTCCCTTGGAAATAGCAATGCGTTGAACTTCAAACCATTGTTATATCGATTATTTTTTTAACATGTTACCAATAAACTATGCATGTGATTTTACCAAAAAAATGGATGATGCAATGTCATCTACGAGCTTCATAAATCAATATATTAAGGATGATGCCCTCGCCAAGGTTTTAGGACCCAAAATACTAGGTTGGGTTCAGGGTGTCGGCAAAGGAGTATCACCAACTACTCTATTTGTTGGTGAGGGTTACATACAGAAGTTGCACCAGATGCAAGAGCATACGGTAGATAAAGAGCAATAGTGGGAAGAGAAGCTTGTAGAGAAGGAAAAATGGATGGAAGAGAAGCTAGTAGAGAAAGAGAAAAATATTGAAGATATTTTGACATGGCTTTCATAGATAGAGGTGTGTCAATTTTTTCATGATTTCATATTTGAAATGTTTACATGTCGCACCCCTAAAGTTGTAATGATCCCTTGCATATAATTCCATAGGCAACATCACTACATGCTACCCCTACAATTGGATACAACATTGGTGGTGGTGATCAAGGCACAAGAAGCTGCTCAATACCTTCTAGGCTAGAGTCATCAATGGTATGACTATTATTTCAAATATAAAATAGTTGACTTAGTTTGTATTGTACACTATGCAGTGAATTTATCTGGGTTGTTGATTTTCCATGTAGGGACTGAAAATGACATCGATCACTCAAACTGAGAGAAGGGAATGCTACTTGACTCAGATCCATCAGGATAACATAGTGGTTGAAGGTATAGTGATCAGTATTGACCTTGAAGATCTTGTACATGGTCAACGTTTGGGTGAAGGTTATTGCAAAGTCAATGTGCACATCACCCATAAAGAGGAAATAATCTTGTTTAGAAGGAATGAGGAGATGGCCACAATGAAGGATGTTGTGGGATCCTTCATTGCTTGGCCTATATCAAATATTGTTTATAGATAAATTATGCCATGTTGTAGCAATATTGTATGATGCTTTGAATTAACATCTGACATCAATGATTACAAGGTAGAATATATCAGTGTCTCTAGAGCAACATATTTTATTAGATATTTTTTGTTCTATTTTTAGAAAATGCTAGTAGATAATTAATGGGCAGCCAAGCTAGGAGTGAGGCGAGTAGGTATCCTGAGCATGAGGTTGGCCAGTCAGATACAAGAAGGTAATTTGGTAAAAAAAGAGAGAGAATACAAGTGTTGCTAGGGCATAGGATTAAAAGTCTAATCATGCATGCATGTTGTAATGTGTTGAAATGAAGGTTTATTGTGTTGAGTGTGTGTTAGTTATGAAATTGATGTTTCATGTTTGACTCTTAGTCCTAGTCCTTAGCAACAGTACTTGATTTGCATAGATGGATATTTATGTATCTGATGGAAGTCTCAGGATACCCTCTCGCCTCATCTCTGATGGTTGGGATGGGTAGGGATGTTTAGACATCTACTCATTATATGGAGGGCTCAGGTTGTCCATTCACCTATATCTGTAAATAAGAATTGCACTTGAAATAAGAATTTTCCATTTACATATATAATCAAGAACAATGGCAAAAGTGCTTCTAGTATTTTTGAAAATTAAGAACCTTAAAACCCAAAGCCTTGGTTTGGTTGATATGTTACTAGGTCTTGGCGGTTAAATCTAAACTCAAAAAAACTTACATCTCTCTCTTTGTGGAAAGGAACTGGCATATCTTGAAATTATGCATTGTTTGTGGAAAAGAATAATGTATAGGGTATGCTTCTTGAAATTATGCATTGTTTATGGAAAAGAATAATAGATTTCCTTTGGAAGGCAAGATTCATAGCAAAATTTTATAAAGACACTTGTACACTTTGCTTGCGTGGATTGAATTTCTTTTTAAGAAGAGCTTGGCCATAAATATTAGCACAAAAATTATTTATTTTCAAAAATATGTAGAGCCGAAGGCTCAGATGTTAGTTTTTTTTCCCTTCCTGGAATATAATTTTCCTCCTATCCCTGTGGCTCATTTGATGTACACGCTTTAACTTTTATTTGATGTATTTACAACTATATGAGTTTGTATGGCATAAATATGGAAGGGTGATTTACCTCTAACAAGTTGCCAATGTTGACTACTAGAGAATAAGGAATTGGTTGGACAACCACCCATTTGTTGTCCTTCTGGATGTGCAATCCTTCAACTTCATTGTCCTGTAGCAATAGTGTAATGCCAGATCCATCTGCATGTGGGTTGAGGCCTAGAACAAGATCAGGCCTCAAACATGGTGGATAGTAATTTATCCACATATTTTGATAGGTATTTCCAAAAGAATGCTCAAAATAGTCAGTCTTCAAGCGTAGAATCTCAAAAATTAAATTCAACAACTTCAGAGCAAGATTCTTAATTTTTGAATTGTATTTGTCCACAATTTCCCTACAAAGTTCACAAAGAGTATTAATAATATGGTATTGGTATGAATGTTCTGAAATTCAAATCTCATTTCATATATTAGTCACTGAATATATTTTATAATGAAACAAGCAAGCAACTATGAGGAAGATTATTAGATATGAATAGTGATAGATGTTATTGCTTGATAGCCCAATTTAACATGAACTTTGTCAAAGGGTTGGAATATGAGGTGCAAAATTTGAACAAGATATCTAAGATAAAGTATAATCTCGTATGCCCACTAGTTTTGATGGGTAGGTTGGGATGTAAAATACCCACCTTTACCTTTACCTTTTAGTGAAACCTGTAAGGTGAATAATAATCTTCCCAACACAGACCAACCAAGATATTACATTGAGTGTATTTATTCCAAAAATTATAGTTATTGTTAAGCTGCAAGCTTACTGTAGTGGTAAAGTTTTTAGGTTTTCATTTAGGAGACCCAAGTTCAAACCCCACTTGGTACGAGGGAAGCAGGACCCCTCATAAAAACCTGTGTAAACTTAATTTTTTTTAGCTTATTAAAAAAAAAAAATTTTGGCTATTGTTTAACTATTTTGGTCATTTGTTGAATTTATCTTTTGTATCCAAAGATGAACAAAAGATCCATTGTCATACCATTGAGAAATATTGACTTCGACTTACAAGAATTACATCAATGGGGCTAATCACAAGAATTTTTTTTTAGCTTATTAAAAAAATTCTGGCTATTGTTTAACTATTTTGGTCATCTATTGAATTTATCATTTGTATCCAAATTTTGGCTGAGTATAAGGGTTATATATTATCTCATAGGACTTTATTCTGATAGCTATCGCCTTGCCAAGGACATTGTCATTTTATACAGTAAGTGTTCTATTTTTTATTTTTCCCTTCTCCAGAGGAAACCTTCAGATATTATTCCTTGCAAATTGAACTACTTTCTTAATTTTTGTATAATTCATATAATCTCAACCTTCCTTCTCTCCCCTCCCCTTCTCTTTCTTGCAAATATATTACATTTACTTGGGTATATATCCTAAATCTGTGATACCGAGAAGAAGAAACAAGAACCACAGAAGAACAACAAAGCAACCTGAAGGGAAGAAGTTGTGTAGGTTGGGGAGTTAAAAGCACACATTTGCATACATATTTAAAAAAATATAACCATTAGAGAAACATGCTTAAACTATTTTTTACTTTGTTTTAGTTGTATTTTAGATATACGTTGTGGCTATGGCTGAGAGTTCCATTAGACATAAATTGTGGCTATAGCTATGGACGTGTTTCACCAAAGAAAGGTCAAGCTTAATCTAAAATCTCAAATGTATACCCTTAGTGCCACACTCTTTAGAAGCCAGTGACAAACTACTTCAAATTTCTTTGTTAGGAAGAGCTTTACCTTTACTTTGCCCCTCCTTACACAAACGGTGAGAAATGGGCACTATAGCTGAACATATTTGCTTATCCTCTAGCAAAACAAAATCCTGCAAAGCAAAGTAAAACTTGCAACTCAAACTGGATTCAACATTTGGTTGTTGCTGATATTATTTTTGCTAATGATATGAATAATTAGCCATATTGTCAAAAACTGCTGAGAGGGTATCCTCTTCCTCTCCTCAAGCCTTGTTTCTCCCAGATTAGTGATGAAAGCAATAGGGAGTCCCAAGTGTCATCCCCTTCCCCTCTGTTAAAACATACAACCAAGTAGTTCTTGGTTCTTTGGAAATCTAAGGATTAGAGGATCCTTTCTTGGAATATCTAAAACCCTCAATAGATTCAAAGTAAGATATAATTTTTATCCAGACTTTTTTTTATTGAATGAAAAACTTTGTACTGGAGCTATTGATGGAACTTTGTGTCTTCATATTTCAAATGAGAAACTTGAAAAGAGTAGAGATGAATGTAATGGACTCATTAGGTCTGTTAAGTAACATCTATTGCATATCATGTGTGAAAATTTTGATAAAAATACAAGATACATGATAATCAATGTTATTCAGTTGGTGTAAATTTCTTGTTCTCTAATGACACGCTGGCTTGAATGGATGTGTGATGAAACGTAACTTCTCTCTTGTATTTAATATTATATTATACTTGCTTAGGGATATGTCATATTCCCTTCCCTATTGAAAAATGATTTACCTCCAAAGCATTGATGAAAATCATTGTGTTGTTGACTCCTTTGCTTCTATGTCATACTTTTTTGGCCTGATTGTTATGGTAAGAACAGTGTGTATGTTACAAAATTTATTAAACATGTATGTTTGAGATACAATTAATTATTAACAATTGCTTTTTGGTCTGCTTGAGTACCGATGCCAATTTTAACTTATTAATTTAATACGCAAAATGTAGTTGCCTCTTATATTATTTTGGTAGAAATTGAACCACAATATTTCTTGGATACTTGTGATAATTGTTGAGGATGATGTTATGAAAATTTTAATGAATATGATAGACTACAAGTAAAATTGCATCTAAATTTTGTGTTTCCTTCTTAATACCATCAACTTCAACTTCTATGGAATTGGGTTATTATCTACTTCCCAAAATATAATCAATCTGCTAATAATCACTTTGTTGTGTCTCTCTCAAATATGGTTTAAATTGGATAGTTTTCAAATCCCTAGATATAGTTGATGCTTTTAGATTTTAACCATATTGCAGGTGATTATACAGTTTTGATTTTAATGTTTGGTGCTATCATTGGCATTGACTATTACATTTTTAGATTTATGATTTATGCTTGACATAGGTTCAATGCTCGAATTCAACTTACTTGTAGCAATATCTTCTTTTGAAAATGTCATTTTGAATATAGTATATTGAATATGAAGGTTGAAGATTTAACCTTTGAATACACTTATATTCAACTTTTATTTTATAGAATCTCACTTTTTATATTTTTGCTTTATCTTCCTTTGTATGGACTTGCCTCGTTAATAGGTAATTGAATGACATCTATAAACTCTTATCACTTGAGTAGACTTCACCCTGGGTCTTCTCTGCACTATGATCTTCTAGTTGCTTGACATCCTTTAATGTTCTAGTATAATTGACTGAAATGAACTAAATACAACCTACACACTAGCCACAAAAGTAATTCAAGTGAATGACACCAAAATAATGACCATAAGATAAGGATTTACTGCAAGGCAATAAAAACAAGTAATTGCATTTACAATTAAGAGATGTACATGGAATATACTCACCCAGTTACTAGTGAATGGATTTGGCCTTCTTCTTGATTAGTACTACCTCTTATGGACTTAAATCAATGGCCTTATCCTCTAGATAAATTTTCTTAAAGCATGGCCATTTTATTCTAGCAGTGAAATTAAACCAACTCTCAAAATATTCTTTCAAAGTTTTTATTTTTTTCTCCTAGAGGTCTAAGATGATGGTTTTTAGCCGCCATCTTAGACCCCTAAGATGGAAGTTACAAACCATAGTCGTAGGGGTCTAAGACAATGGCTAAAAACTACCATCTTAGAGGCCTAAGATGATGGCTAAAATAGTCATCTTAGAGACCTAAGACTGTGGTTTTTAGCCACAATATTAGACCCTTATGACGGTGGTGTGTAATTTTCATATTAGGGTCCTAAGACAATGGTTAAGAACCACCCTCTTAGGTTCTAAGATGGTGGTTAAAAACCGTCGTCTTAGAACCTAAGAGGGTAGTTTTTTGAGGTGGTGTTTAACCACCATTGTATATCATGGACTTTTTATGATGCCCTCAAAGATGGTGGTTTGAAAACCACCCTTAAAGGTCTTTAAGGGTGGTTAATAACCATTGTTAAAGACCTTTTTTGGTGTAGTAAAAATACATTCAGAACATTATGTTTGTAACTCAGAACGTGAAAATAAAGCTACATATTGCCATAATATTTTAACACTCATCACCCAAGGAACAGAGATTTTTTTCTTTTTAACTCACAAAGAATTCCCAATATTTTTTTAGCATTATAAGGCATAACCACATTTTGAGTTCATTATCACGGTAGACGATAATTAAGTGGATAAGAGTAGCTAGCATCCCATACTTCTTAGGTTCACTTTTCTAAACCTCATAGTTTATAAAATATGACATCAATGGTCCTCCCACTTTTCTATACCCTCACTAATATAGGACAACTTGACCACAATGTAGAAATTATCCTTTAAGGCCTATAACACTTAAAGAGGATGCCTTTTACCTAACCCTACATAAGTCTATCTATGCAGGATTACTCTCGTGTAATGCCTTAGTTATTATTTCCTACACCTTTATGGGCTAACTAAGGCCATTACCACTCACCTGGTAATGAGCATGGTCAGCTGATCCTCACAATTCAAGGTGCCATCTCTATATTATCTTATGAATGAATTGGTGAATCAACCCATCATTTAAATTCCTAGACCTTAGCACTAGAATATGTCCAAGACTCACTTCTTAGGACTACCCAAAAGCCTCACCACTTTTGGAACACCCAAGCCTCACCATTCAAGGTGTATCATTCATAAATATTTGGTTATTGTATCACCACAACTCCTAGATTACAAATACTTGGTAATTAAATCACCACAACTCCTTACATATTACAAATAATTGGTTATTGCATCACCACAAATACTTTTATATTATGAATACTTGGTTATCGCATCACCACAACTCCTCCTAGGATTAGGTTATATTCTTAACTCAAGGGTTCTCTAGTATGGCTATAGATTATTACCCAAAAAGTCCCATCCAAATCCAAGTGTCTAAATAATTAAATAATATGAACTTTCTCTCAAGGAAATAAAGTGCTAAATTAAAAGATAATCTAATGCATCATAACACTTTGCTGAAGACTAAAATTTCAAAATAAAATACTAGTATTAGCATTTCTTTAATTACAATGAAAGAATATCACATCACCAAGGCAATATATTCATAATCCATGAAATAAACATATTCTTCCATTTGCCATAATCGATATTCCAAGAACTTTCATAAAGGAATAACATCATATAATATTTCATATTTGAACAAGTCTTGAAATACTATAACAAAACTAATTATAAAACATACTTCCTCTAATTACTTCACTTTTCAACTTTATAAATAACTTGACATAAGGAATAACATTACTTACATAATATACATTTTCAAAATAACTTTTCATCCTCAAATACAATGATATTACTCAACTTAAGTGGTCCCTAGTTTCATATTCTTTCTATGGTCTTCATGAAAGAAAATCTCCCATGAACTTGAGAGAAACATTAGGGATTAGGACAACGATTTTAATGCATATGCAAGCATCACATGCACTATGCAAGATAATATACAAGAACAATGCAAGATTTTGATAGATTGTATAATCATACTAATAAATTATCCCACAATAATGCAAGACCCCAGTTTCATGATAAAATGTATATGCAAGCCTAGTCAATGATTCGGTGGATTGTCCCATACCAATCCATAGTTTATATTCCTAGATATCATCACTAGGAATATGTCCAAGCCTCACCACTATGGACTACCCAAAAGCTTCACCACTTTGGGCCACCCAAGCCTCACCATTTAGGGTGTATCATTCACTAGTTATTGCCTCACCACAACTCAACTAAGATTATTATGGCAAAATGCATATTAGTCATATTGAGATAAGTCCATACATATCTCACTCATTTATGTATTTATTGCCACACAAACCAAATCTAAAATATTTAAGAGCATTGAGATAATCCCATGCTTCTATCACTCATATATGGATCTATTGCTACACAAGCCACATAAATATTTAGAAAATAACATCTAATTTTCTAAAATTTAGAAGATACTCCATACATTTTCAAATTATACTAAACCTTATAACAAGAAAAATTGCTTCTCTAATAAATCAATTTATACTCATTAATCAATATTGACTAATAATCAACACATAAATTAATCAATATATATTTAAAAAGACAAAAGCCTTCAATAATAATTAATAGTTTCTTCCCTATTAATTATTATATCAAAATAAAATAATCAAACATATTATTAAATCAATATTACTTAAATATATATTGTAGACATGAAAAATTGACCCATAAAAATGATTCAATTCTTCCTTATATCCCTAGCCAACCACTCAAACTTGCTAAGTGTAAATTTAGGACCCTTTTGCCTCCTCCCTTTTCCTTGTTTCCTTAGCTTTACCAAATGTGTGCTTGATCCATACAAGGTATAAATTTGGATTACCAAATTCACACCCTATAATGAAGGGGCGTTAATTGATGTTCTAGGGGTTTTTCTCACCAAAACCCCTCCTCTTACCAGTTCATTTTGGGGTCCACCTTGGCCTATGGTGAAATTTTATTTTCTCGCCCATTTTTCCCTCCAAATATATTATAAATAAGGGTTTTGATTCCCTCCTTGAAACCAATAAGTTATTTTGAGATTCCAATTCTTGACTTGCTCATTGTTCATGCTAATAAGTACTCATCTGCTCCAAATTGCTATTTTTGTTATTTTATGCTTTGATGGTGGCTGCTCTTGTGGATTGAGTGGAAGAGTCTTGATTACTAGATAGATCAACCTTCTTGGAGTTCTTCATAGACCTCTTCATTTCTTCTTAACCTCTCCATCAGCTCATCAAGCTTGGTATTCATGTTAGTCACTTTTCAAGTCTATTTTTTGTTGTTTTGTGCCCCATTACCGTTTTAGGGCCCAAAAAGGGCATCTAAAATAGATTCGTATCCTATCCTTATAGAAAAATAATTTTGTAACCCAAATTAATGCACCCCCTTTATAGGGTGCAAATTTGGTAAATTAGGGCTTGAGGGTAAGTTTTGCACCCAAAAACCCTAATTTGCATCTTGTATTTTAATATTCTCGTGTCCATCGTTTCTGCATTTTATTTTACTATTACATATCTATTTCACTCCATTTGTGCATGTTAAAAGGTCAAATATAAATTTTAATTTTGATCAGTTAGCTAAAAATACCAAGGGGGCTTGATTGTTGTGCCTCCATGCTCAATCTTATAGTAGCCTAAGCAAGCCTCCAAACGTTGATCAAATTTTGTAGGGTTTGTGAAATTATTTTGTAGGCTTGAAGCTATTGGATATTTTGAATGCAAGATAAATCTAGGATCAAACACTAGATTAGATAAGTTCCCTAATAGATATTTAGGTTGTTTGGTATTTTCTCTTATTCATTTTTATCCAAAACCTAGATTACAAGTAAAGGAAAAGATATTTGATGGAATTTCTAGGTATTTGAAAGAATAAAAGCATATAGTGTGCATCTAGTGTTTTAATATTTTTTGTGCATTTCCCTTGAATCCTTTATTAAGGATTTGTTTTGCAATCCTAGGGTTAGACATCATTGAATTACAAAATCATACTAGAGTTAGCTCTTGTCTTCTTGCATATTGTATGTCTTGCATTGTTCTTTCATTTTCACAATTTAGTTTAGAAAGGCCAAGAAATAGGTGTATGCTTAATTAACACATCAAAAATTCCCACCCCAAAATTGGAGAAAGTCCTAAAATAATTCCTGGTGAACCTATCCTTTCATGTCCTTGAGTGTAGAGAACATAACACACCCTCATGGTTCACCTTGGCTCCTAGCGGATCCAACCAAGAATCATACATGGTAGGGAAATTTTCCCCCTCTACATCTTTGGTGAACCCAACATGAAAACATTTCTAAGCGACCAAAAATAGGAAGCCTCTTACTTCGTGTCCTCTTGAAAACTTTAAACAAGACCATTAATCCTGTATGCTTAGATCAAAAAACATTTAAAAAGTATATTAAAAATATTTTGTGTGTTTCACTAGTTTTTAGTTCTCCTCCTTATCCACTCTATCCTTTATCTCTCTCCTAATGGATCCCAATCTTAGGAGTGGATGAAGGCTTTCATATTTTGATGAGATTTTCCAAGATGATGATAAAATTGATGGAGAAAATCATAATCTAAAAGAGGAGAAAAATGAAGAAACTAGGAATGACCTTGATCCTAATAAGGGACCCAATGGGAACCTTAATTTTAAATTATTTGAACATGTTTGGAATTTATACAAGCATCATAAGGATACCTTAGATAAATCTATGGAAGAGGAAGCCCAAATCAAGGAAGTTCGAACATCTCATCATCAATATGTTTCCCCTCAAGATGTTCATAACAAACCCTTAACCAAATATTTACATCATGATAATATTTTTTGTAACCCAACACATGCTACTACCGTAACCACCAATGTTGAAAAAATTCCACAAGTTCCTCCAAATAGTAGTGCATCTAAATATTATGTTCAATTCCCTCTTCATTTAGCTAATATCATCATTTATGCTGGGTCACCTCCCTATGATAATATGGTTGGCATGATAGCGGTAACCACAATGCAACAAACACATAATCAACATATTAACATTCTCAGTTGGAGACAAGTTCTTCATCCAACCCTCCTTAGTTTTGAAGAATATCCAAATAAGGAGCACGAGAATAGAAAAACCACATTTTGTGTTGAAGCCGCAACCTAAATTCTCCTTTGATATTCAATAGCAATTAGCTAGTACCACAACCAAAATATCTCTCTTATAACTTTTGTAAACTTCTTCTATTTATGGGAAAGCCTTGTTGAAGCTTCTAAGAAAACAAATCATTCCTCAAGAAATTTCCCCTAGTGCTATGGCTAATGTTGTAAGCTCTCTTGGGATACATTATATCACATTCTCAGATGATGATATTTCTTCCTCAGACTTATGAGGGAATTCTTCCCTCTACATTACAACATTTATTGGGGAGACTTTTATCAAAAGGATTTTGATTGACAATGGTTCTTCCCTTAATTTATGCACATATCAAATTTTCTAAAATTTTGGACTAAAAGAGAAATATTTAACTAAATCTAATGATATCATCAAAACCTTCAACAACAAGTCCCAAAAAGCTTGTGACATTGTATTTCTCCACCTTAGGATTGGATCCAAGATCTTAGATACCTTGTTCTATGTGGTGTCTTACCCTGCATATTTTAATTTGCTTATTGGATGTCCTTGGATCCATGCGATGCAGGTTGTCCCCTCTACCTTTCACCAATTTTTGAAGTTCAAATTTAACAATCAATTTGTCATAATTTTGGGTGATCCTCACACATTTGAATATCGTTCACTAGTTGAGAAAGATAAATTCGAGCTTAATTTATATCCATCAGACTCTTCATCTCACATAACTAAGAAATTTGAAAATTGAAGTGTGAGATAAGGATCATTAATCAATGTCTCATCACAATATTAAGTCAATTCTTCTTATCAGGAGCCTCTTTAGAGGATCTCATCAAGGTTTGGAATGGAGTGTTGAGGATGAGGGATCACCCTCTCTCTTTCTATTAGTTGTAACCCCAAATGAATATGCTAAAAGTGACACTCTTCATGACATGGCTCATGAGTATGTCCCTTAAAATGACATCCACTTTGATGGGTTAGTCCCTTACACTGTGTAGGTTGATTCTTCTAGTTCTCAAGAGGGATTTGTTTCTACGTCTCTTGAGGACCTTGAGAAACTAGGAGTGATTATTGCCCCACCTTCTCTTGAGGATGACTCATATATTATCATTGAGGAGACCATAGACATTAACATAGGTTTTGAGGAGACCCCTAGAATCCTTAAGCTAGGTAAAGCCTTTTCCATGGATGAGCATGACTAGTTGATAAATTTTTTGAAATAATTTTATAAAATTTTTGCTTGGTCATATATCGACATGCCAGGGCTTGATCCCTCTTTTTTATGCATCATTTGGTAGTTTCACCTAGTGCTAAGCCTATTAAGAAAAAAAATAGGAAGATGTATCCTAAGATCACCCATTTGGTTAAGGAGAAGATCCTACAATTCCTTGACATCAGTTTTATAAAAGCTATCGATTATTCTGATTAGATCTCCAATATCGTTCCTATGGCTATGAATATGGTAACAATAAGGACATGTACCAACTTTTAGGACATTAACTTAGAATTTTCCAAGGATAATTTTCCCTTGCCCAACACAGACCATATTGTAGATTTCATCACCAAATGTGGTATGCTTTCACTTATGAATGGTTTCTTAGGATATAATAAGATATTGATTGTCCCTAAGGACTAGGCCAAGATAAATTTCATCACACCATGGGCACCTTCTATTATAAATTCATACCTTTTGGCTTGAAGAATGCTAGTGCCACATATCAAAGGGCTATGACTTATATTTTTTATGACATGATTGATGATATTTTATAGGATTATGTGGATTATCTTTTGGGTCACTCCATATATCGACAGGATCATGTTCACGATCTAAGACAAATTTTTGAAAGGCTTCATTAGTTAAAAGTTCATCTTAAGCCCTCCAAGTGTGTGTTTGGAGTTACATCTGGAAAGTTGTTAGGTTTCATAATTTCTAGGTGAGGTATTGAAGTGGACCCTAATAATATAGAAGCTATCACTAATGTACCTCCTCCACGTACCTTAACCAAGTTATGTAGCTTTTAAGATTGACTTCAAATGATTCGTTGGTTCATAGCCTAGCTAGCTAATAAGAGTGAGCTCTTTATTAAGCTTATTAAGAAAGATATTATATTCCAATGGGATTTTAAGTGTCAACATGATTTTGATGAACTCAAAATATACCTCACTTCCTTACCCATATTAGTTCCTCCTGTGCCAGATAAGCATATGATGTTTTACATAGAAACCACAACTCACCCTTTGGAAGCCTTGTTAGCCCAACATGATGATAAAAAAAGAGAGTAAGTTATCTACTATATCAGTAGAACTTTTGTCAGCTATGAAAGCTGATACACTCCTTTATATAATCTTTGCCTTGCTATGGTATTTGCTTCCCAGAATCTAAGACACTACATGTTCAACCACAAGATATTGGTAGTGGTGAAGTTTGATCCTTTGTACTAATTAATATCTAAGCCCTAATTTTTAGGTTAAGTTTCTAAGTGGATTTTAGCCCTTAGTGAGTTTAACCTTACCTTCATAGGTTAGAATCCTATCAAGGATTAGGGGATTGATGATCAGTTATCCTATGCTCCCTTAGAAGTTGACTATCCTTTGGTCATCAAGTTTCCTGATGAGTGCTTTAGCATGGAGGTTGAAGATCCAGAGTCTTGGACTTTGTTATTTGAAGGAGCCCAATGCATGAAGGGCATTGGTGTTGGATTCATCCTAGTTACCCCATAAAAGAAGCTCATTACCCTATTCTTCAAGCTTCATTTCTCTTGCATGAACAATACTATAGATTATGAAGTTTTGATCCTTGGCCTTAGATTAGCCATAGCTTTTCAAGTTAGAGTTCTCTTTATCTTTAGTGACTCTCAACTTGTGGTCAATCATATTAACGATGTTTATAAAATATGGGATGATAAGAAAAAAACATTATAAGGAGATTTTCACCAAGATTTTATCTACCTTTGATTAGGTAACCATAGAGTATATCTCTATATTCTCTAACCGCCATGTAGCTTCCATGGCCACTATTGCATCCTCATTTCCTTTGGAGTTGGATGATTATCAAGCATCAATTATCATTAGATAACTTCAATAGCCCACATTGCTCAATTCTTGTCATATCCTATTAGATTTTTTGACCGTTGAAGCTTCTCCATCTAAGACATGGTATACCAACATATTTAATTTCCTTAAGGATGATTTGATTCCTGATGGTTTAGACCACAATAAATGTAATATTATGTGCAAAAGAGCATGTTGATTCATTTCAATTGTCAATACTTTGTATCAACAGTCTTTTGAAGGTATCCTCTTACGATACCTTAACTCTGGTGAAGCTCAACTAGCTCTTAGTGAGGCTCATGAGGTTTATGTAGAGGCCATTTTAGTGGCAATGCCATTACCAAAAAGCTCCTTCAGATGGGATACTATTGGAATTTCATGGAGAAAGACGCATGTGATCATGTTTGATGTTGTAACAAGTGCTAGTGCCATGAAAACCTTGTTTATGCTCCTCAACACCTTTAGGTTATTTCTTCCCCTTAATAATTTTACATGTGGATATTGGACATTGTAGGAAATATTAACCCAATGTCATCTAATGGTCATAATTTTAGCATACCAATGACATAGTATGGTGATTGGAACTTAGGTTTCCAAGTTCATAAATAACCAAATCCTTTGTAGGTTTGAGATTCCTTCGATGATTATATCTGATAATGATACTCCTTTTAAGAACATGGATTTCCATAAAATTTGTGCTAAGTATAAGATTCAGCATAGGTGGTCAACTCCGTATTACCCTTCGGATAATTGATAAGCCAAAGCATACAATAAGTCTTTGATCAATATCCTCAATAAGTTGGTTAATAAGACCAATCATGACTGGCATCTCCATATTTATCCTATCTTGTGGGTCTATCGCACTAGTGTGCAAGCTCCTATGGGTGCCTCTCTATACGTATTGGTATATGGGATGAGGTAATATTCTCATTCAAGTTAGAGCTCTGTTCATTATAAATATTGTTGCATGAAGCCTCGATCAATGATGAGTATCACTTGGATTGTTTGAATCAATTGGATTTGCTAGATGAAAAGTGCATTCATGCTTTAAAGCATTTGTGAGCCTCTCAAAATAGGCTCAAGCGATCTTATTCCAAGAGAGTTTGCAATCATTATTTTGAGGTTGGGGACCTTGTCCTTAAGGAAAATCAAAAGAACACTAATGCTTAGTCTAATATTAAAGGTAAATTTTAGCCTAATTGGTTAGGCCCCTTTATCGTAATAGCTTAGTTTGGTTTAGGGGCCTACCGTTTGGCTTCTTTGGATGGTACAAAAATTAATGAACAAATGAATATAATGCATCTAGAGAGATACTATGCATAACTTGCTACTTTGGATTTTCATATTACATTAGGTTTAGTTTTCATACTATATTTGGTCTTGCTTCTTCATAATGCATGACTGTCTATCATATTTTGTATGATTTACCTCAATTTTTTTCCTTGCATTTTTGCTTATCATAAAATGCAATGTTGCTTGTTTATATATTGCATGATTGCATGATCATATAATTTCTTGGAGATTCTAAAATAATGTCAAGTGATGACACCTAGTTACGTTGTATCTCATATGCATTGCACTCACACTGGGGCTTTGAAACCTAGTGAATCCCTAACCTAGGGCTCATCTCATTGCATCCAGTCATAATTTTGTATTCCTTGACCTTGCAAATTCTAATGTGCATATTTGTCTTCCCCAAGTCAAGGAATATAATTCTTCTTCTGTGTATCTTTGTCCTTTGCATATTTTTATTTCTCCTTCTCATCAAGACAAGGATACACATTCTTCCTTTTATTTACAAATATTGCTTTTTTTTCGTACTTTATCCTTTCTAAATCTTATTCTTCGAGAAGGATGCACACACACATTGTTATTCTTATTTACATCTATTTACTCTATTTAATTTTTAGCATGTGAACACATAGGTTATGCTTCAATTTGATCACTCATCTTTTGCACACACCACACCCCTATCGAGTAGTCATTACTTTGGCAATATAAATCATATCATTTCAACACCCCATAGTAGATAGCTTTATGGCAACAAGCGATGGGTAGCCTCCATTTGACCATTTGTAAGTATACATTCCAACGGGTATCTCTCTTCTTTTCTTTGACCATTAGCGAGCACTACACCCATAGTGGGTATCGCTCCACCCATCTATCTCAACAAGTATAACACCCTTACAGGATAAATTTGTGGCCACTAGTGAGGGGTAGCCTCCATTCATCCATATGCGAGCATACATCCTTATAGGGTTTTGCTCTTTTTCTTCTCTTTTTCTTTGACCTTTTTGGAGCTTTCACTTTCTTCTTCCTCTGCATTTATTTTCTCTTTTGTTGTGAACTTTTATTTTACTTTTTCCACCCTCTCATCCATGCATTATGCCTTGCATAATTTTAGCTTGCATGATAGCTTGCATTGCATATTAGTTAGGATTATTCTACATTGCATTCACTATGTTAAAAAAAAGTATATATATATATATATATATATCATAATAATGTGTGTGTCTTTTATTTGTTTGCTTTTTTTTATTTTCATATTTTTTGAGTTTCTAAAGGAATTTAGCATTAATTTAAAAACTTGAGGGGACACCCTAGCCTTAGAGGTATTAATGGTAGTAATGCCTCATTTTGCATATAAATTTGTGATGTGTAGGTTAACACTCCTATTTGCATCATCCCTTTATCCAAACCCGACCAAATATTTTTGTGTTTGCCCATAGGAGTTTACATATTTATTTGATGCATTTATTTGATTATAAATGCATCATAGAGGCGAAAAAAATAGACACAGAAAAGTGACCCATCAAAATAAGTCAATTTTTCCTTAGATCCCTAGCCAACCACCCAAACTTGCTAAGTGCAAATTTTGTGCCCTTTTGCATTCCTCCTTTTCCTTATTTCCTTATATTTATCAAATTCATGCTTGGCCCATATGAGGTATGAATTTGGATTACCATATTCATGCCCTATAATGATGGGATATAAATTTGGCATTCTAGGGGTTTTTCTCACCAAACGCTTCTCCTTGTCGGCATGTTTTGGGGTTAGCCTTGGCCTATGGTGAAATTTTATTTTCTCATCTATTTTGTCCTCCAAACCTCTTATAAATAAAGTTTTGGTGATCCCAAAAAGTTCTTTAGATATTCCAATTCTTGACTTGCTCATTATTCATTCTAACAAGTGCTCATTTACTCCAAATTGCTATTTTTATTATTTTATGCTTTGATGGTGGCTACCCTTGAGGATTGAGTGGATTTTAAGAACTTACTATTAAAATAAATTTCACTCACACAAAATACTTAAAAACAACCAAAATTAATCAAATAATAAAATAACACTATGTAGAAAGTAATTGTAGAATTGAAACAATCTCACAAATAACTCAGAATCATAGACCTTTTCGAGGGAGCAACCTTATTTAATATTTCATTAGCTTTAAAAAGATACATTCGTACCTGGATTCATGTATTTTAAAGATAAAGCTACATGCAACCCTACCTAAAGGCTCAAGAGTTGGCTTACATACAAAATACCACTTGAGCTAGAAATTTCTACAAAACATTAATTACAATCTTGATAATGATTACATGAGATGACACCACTTGGCTAGGTGCCTTACTTACCACATACATTACAAAGTATTACAAAATAAAATTATAATAGAATCCCCCACGTTGGAAGTGGGTCATTACATAAGCCAATGAGGATTACAAGATATTGTTAGGATGGGATCCTAACATGTCCTTATCCTTAAAAAAGCTTTGTCCTTAAAGTTGGAAATAATGAAACTGGTGCTAGAGCTGGTGGAGAGGCTCCCATGTAGCATCTTTTGGCTGAAGTCCATGCCATTGAAAAAGGACCTCAATAATGGTGTGGTTATAGGGAGTGCAAGTCTAACGATGTAACTATTTGGGCTCGAGCAAGATAAAACCTTATTCATCTAATTATGGAAGTGTAGATTGAACCTATACCTGAGTGCCCACAACCTTCTTGAGAGAGAAGATATGAAAAATAGGATGGAGCTTGGAGGTGGGTGGGAGGACCAATTTGTAAGTTGTGGCACCAATCCTTTGTAAAATATGATAAGGTCCATAGTATTTTACAAGTTTTTGGTACTTGCAAATATGGAGGGATGATTGTTTGTACAACTACAAGTGAAGGAAAACCATATCACCCACATCAAAGCTATGCTCAGAATAATTTTGGTCCACTTGTTGGTGCATCTAATTTTGGGTTGCATCCAAATTTAGCTTTAGTTTATGGAGAACATCAATGCACTGATTAAGAGTAGTATCAATGACATAGACGTTGGAACTACTCAAAATGTAAGAGGAAGGCGTGAGTGGAGGGCACCCGTAAACTACCTTGAAAGGGGTAACCTTGGTTGTTGTGTGATAGGAAGTATTGAACCACCATTCAACCAAAATAATCCACTTCACCCATAGAGTAGGATGATCAGATGCAAAGCAATGAAGGTAGATATTCAAACATTTGTTGATAATCTTAGTCTAGCCATCTGTTTGCAGATGATAAGTTGAATTTATTTTGAGTTGAGTTCCTTGCAACTTAAAAAATTCTTGCAAAAAATGACTATTAAATATTGGGTCACGATTGGACACGGTGGAGGTAGGCATACCATGAAAGAAGAAAATAGAATCAAGGAAAATTTAGGTAATGGTGGAGGCAGTGTAAGGATGGGATAGGGAAAAAAATGAGCATACTTCAAAAGACGATCCACTACCACGAAGATAATAGATTTGCCTCCGGACTTAGGTAAACCTTCAATAAAATCCATGGAAATATCCATCCAAACCTAGTTAGGAATGGGCAAGGGTTGAAGAGTGCCTAGAGAAGACACCGTTTCACCATTCATCTATTGACAAGTATCATAAGACACCATAAAATCTTGAATGTCCTCTTTCATACCCTTCCAAAAATAGTGCATTTAAGCCATTCATATGTTTTTATAAATATTAAATGACTTGTAGATGGGGTGGCATGTAGTATTTCATGAGAATTTCCCAAAGTGGGAACTTGTGAGGAACAACAAGGCATTGGTGGTAATAAAAATCATGGCCATACCAAGTGTAGCCCATATATGAAGCAGGCTAAGTGCGTAGGGAGAAAAAAAAAGTCTGTAAATCAGATAGTCCTAAAACTCTTATACCGAATTACTAAAAATAGAAGTGTGATTTTAGGAGTTACTATGTTTAGTAAGGGGTCTAAAAAAGTTCTTGGGTGTTATATATCAAAATGATCAGCTTGAAAATATGGTCACAATGTGCTATATTCCTCAACATAGATTTTGAGCTATATATATTTTTTAATTTTTTTATCCTCTTTTTTGATGAGTCTACTGATGTGGTTGATTTTTTATTTGAAGATGCGATTCAAAATTTGGGTACTGAATCAACTATCTCTGACATGTGTAGTTTGTTGACAGACCACTATGTCTCTGTCCCTATAACCTATACTGTAGTTATTGAAATTGTGCAAGTCATTAACCTGTGATCCTTTGTACTATGCAATTACTGACACAGAAAGTTATGTTTCTAACCCTGACCATCTATAATTTTTTATTTTTACATATGACTGTTACTATCGTTGTCGACCAGACTGGTATTATCATTGACTTGATTGTGACTATCACTGTACTGACTATTATTATCACTGACTCAACTGTTACTAGAATATTTTAGACTATGAGAGATACTTGTAGACTTTGTCCTAACTATTTGGTGCATGTAAATTTGTGCTTCTATGATAGGTAAGTTCTTGTATTCTCACTTTTAGGTTATGTGAATCCAGGTTTAGTAGAATAAGAAGATGTTATTTTTGTAGGTTGAAGTGTTTAACAAAACTAGGGTACACTAAGTAGAGGAGTATATAACACCCTTAGGTCCTTTGTTATACCGTAGTGATGAAAACTTGTGCTTGGACTAATATTTTAGTCCACTACCCAAGGAGGATTCCACACATATCCTTGAGCACACTATCTACCTCTTTAATAGTACAAGAGGGTAATCATATAGGATGTTGTGTCTCATGGACTATGGATGATACAATGTTGAAAATATTTCTACTAGATGAAATTTTATTTAAGCCTAAAATGGTCTCCTGATACACCTGAAGATGCGTGGGAGGTCAATTCCATGTGTGAGTGCTATCTAATGCTTGGTTATTGGAGCCTGATCGCCCCTCACTTCACTAGATGCTTTATGGGCTATCTAGCTTAGCCAATAATGATATCTCCTTCATGATACTTTAAAAACCCCAACATAGGGTTTCTAGCCTACTCAACTAAAAAAGAACTGCATTTTTTGTCTTCTTATGACTTTTTACTAATTTTTATTTGGATTTTAAATAAAAGAAAAACAGAATGAAAACACAAAAAAATAGACCTAACAGGTAGAAATGGATGAGCAAGAATTATCACAGTCACAGTAGAAATTGACCCTGGATGCACTCTGATACCACTTGTTAGGAATCTACTATTAAAATAAATCTCACTCACACAAAATATTGAAAAATAAATGAAATGCATCAAATAACAGAATAACACTATGCTAAAAGTAATTATAGAATTGAAAAAATCTCACAAATAACTTAGAATAACATGCCTCTTCGAAGTGGCAACCTCCTTCAATATTTTATTAACTTGCAAAAAGATATATTCGTACATGGCTTCATGTATTTTAAAGAGAAAGCTACATGAAATTCTACCTAAAGGCTCAAGAGTTGGCTTACATGCAAAATGCCACTTAAGCTAGAATATTCTACCAAACATTGATTACAATCTTGATAACGGTTACATGATATGACACCACTTGGCTAGGTGCCTTACTTACCACATACATTACAAAATATTACAAAATAACATTATAATAGAATCCCCCACATTGGAAGTGGGTCATTACATAAGCCAATGAGGATTACAAAATAACATTATGATGGGATCCTAACAGTGGAGGAGTCTTTATGACTAGATATATCAACCTTCTTGGAGTGCTTCATCCACCTCTTAATTGCTTCTTGATATCTCCAACATCTCATCAAGTTTAGTATTCATGTCAGTGTCTTTTTAAGTCTATTTTTTGTTGTTTTATGCCCTATTTTTTGCCATTTTAGGGCTTGAAAAGGGCATTTGAACTAGATTCATGCCCTGTCTTTATAGAGCATGAATTTGGTCAAAACAAATTTTTGCTCCCCATATATAGGGTGCAATTTTGGTAAATTAAGGCTTGGGGGTAAGTTTTACACCCCAAAAACCCTAATTTATATCTTGCATTTTAACATTTTGTTGTGTCCATCATGTTTGTATTTTATGTTGGAAATTTTGAGTATATTGTGTTTTCATTGATGTCAAAGGATTGATATCATAGGTTGATGTCAAAATAAAATATGGCATTGGTTGTCATTTATGTCAAAGGATTGATGTCAAAGATAGCTTGGCATGGCAAAAATATAAGGTTTATAAGTTGGATAATTATGCAAGGGACAAAGTTCTAAGTAATTGAATAAAAGGTTTGAAGGCCCAAGTTTAAGACCATGGTTCAAAAAGAAAGCAAGTGACTAAGGCTTAAAAGAAATAATATTATAATATTTGGGACAAAAGTTTGAAGACAAAGGTTTAAGTGTTGCAAGGGAAGTTAAAAAGTTTATTATAATATTTTTATATTATAATTTAAACTCAAGATGGGTTTGGCACCAACGTGTTCGAAGGTTTCAAATGAAAATTTTAATATAAGTATCAACGTCAAGAAAGGAGGTGAAATCCATATAAATATGGATTAAAATCATTCACTTGGTGTGTTTTTTGTTTAATGAAAATCGATCTCCCTCGTGCGCAAGTGTGAGAAAGAAAGGAAGGAGAAGATAAAATTTAAAAAGGAGAGAGGACGATGTGAATAAGGATAATATCATGGGCATTTATTCTCAAGCGGATGGCTAGCCTAGCGGCAGTCTAGGCAGTGCTAAGGCATAGGGCAGGTAGCAGGTCTTAGGGTCGAAACTTGATGGTGATGGTTTTTTATGTTTTTGTTGACAAAGAGGATTCGTCGAAAGGTTTAAAACATAATTCATGCATACACGTTTCTGTGTGGGTGGCTGGCCTAGCGATAGCCCAAGTGGTGCTAGCGCATGGGTAGGTAGGAGGTGTCATGGTCGATTCTCACCCGCGGTGGTTTTGGTAAGCGCAAAAATTAATTTTTGTTGACTAAGGTTGAATTATTAGGAGGCATAAGTTGTGTTTGGTCATTGTGTGCACTATTTGACTTAGGGAGTCATAAGGGAAATAAGTTTTTTATTTTGGAAAATATTTTAGAAGAAAATAAAAAGGGAAAATTGCAATCTTTTAAGGTGTTATTTTTTATATACAAAAATGAGGAGTGATAAGGTGTATTAGTGTTTAATTAATTTGTATTTTGTATTGTTGATATATTGTCTTGGCACTTTAGAAAGGAGAAATAAGGTGTAATTTAAGTTTATTGATATTTGTATTTTGGCACACCTTAGAAAAGAGAAGTTTGAGGATTTAGTCTTAAAATTCAAAGCTTTATCTTTGCAAGACTAAAGAGAAATTATAGAGTATATTTGATCACATATTTGAGGAAAGGTTTTTGTGATTGTTTTGAAAAGAATATTGGCTAACTTCTTGAAGTGGCAAAAAGAAAATTATTTTGGAACAGGTTTTGAGGGCACATCTTCATCAAAGCAATTTAAGAGGTATGTTGACATTATTCCTTCTCTAAGGTGGTTGGTTGAGAAAATATTTCAGAATTATAAGGTGGAGATAAAAGGGTTGATTAGTGTGTATTGTTGGAAATATTTGAGCTAGGGTTTGTGAAACAAATTGTGCATTCATTGTTTGAATGAATTTGTAATTTTTGAAGCATTGGCTTGAATGTATCGAATGTGGATGAGCAAGTTTTGTAAAGCAATTTGTGTATTGGTTTGAGTAATATTGGAAAGAACATATTGTGAAATTATATTGCATATCATTTCCTATGTGTTCTTGAACAAGAATTTTGGGTAGAATATGTTTGAAGTATTATGATCAAGCAAGTGTTATGAGTATTTTTGAGCATGTGTTATGAGCAGTTATGAGCATGTGTTAGAGCATAATTGAGCAGAGATAGTAAGCAGACTAGAGCAGGATTGTGAGTTATTTGAGTAGGACTTTTTGGGAGAAGGCTTGTGAGTAGTTCTAAGTAGTCTTGTGAGCAAGTTTGAGGTAGACTAGTGAGTAGGTATGAGATAGATCAGTATAGGTAGTTGAGAATATTTGATCAGTTTGAGTAGATTTAATCAGAGTTGTGAACATATTTAATCAAATTTGTGAGTATATTTGATCAGAGTTGTGAGTATATTTGATTAGAGTTGAGTAGAGTTGAGAATAAGATTTGGAAGCCAACTAGTATAAAGGGGATAGAGTTCTCTTATGGATAGAGGTCCACAAATTAGAGTAGTGGGGATAAAGGTCTCCTATGGATAGAGATCCATGAACTTGAGCATAGGGGATTGGTGTCTCCTTTGGATAGAGGTCCATAAACATTGTAATAGGGATTTGGTTCCCAAGAGATTCATTGAGAAAATTTATAAGAAATATTTTCTCCATGGATGTAACCCACATTGGGTGAACCATGTTAAATCATGTCTCTCATGTGTGTGATGATGTGTGCATTATTTACTACTTTGATATTATTGTTGTTATCATTTGGATTGAAAAGTAAAAAGTTTTATCTTATACTGTTCACCCCCCCTCTCAGTATAAGCTTATGTTCTTCAATTGGTATCAGAGTGGGTTCCTTCATGAAAAGCCTAATAGTTTGAAGGAAGATCCTACAAGAACATACATGACCATAGAAAATGGAGAAGAAGCCATGATTGACATGAAAGAGGAACTTATTGCTGCTCTTGGAAATTTGGAAAGAGTTAGAAAGAAGAATTCAAGTTTGAAGGCTCAAATTCAAGAGGATGAGGAAGCAAAGACAAAACTTCTACAAAATCTCATAGACCTAAAGGTGAAAATTGAAGAGGCAAAGAAAATTGAAAAATATATGGTAGAACAGTTAAAGGCAAAAGAGTTAGAATGTGAAAGATTGGAACTTGAAATTGTCTCTCTAAGAAAGGGAGTTGAAAAGTCTAAAGATAAGTTACAACAAAATATAAAGTTAGGGAAATAGAAAGAGGAGTCAAGCTCCAAAGGAACAAAGATATCAAAGAAAGAAGAGCCCATGACCTATGCTAATATATTGAAAGGCAAAAGCATCAAGAAGGAAGAAAATAGAGAAGCATCATGGACAAAAGTCAATTACAAAAATAACAAAGGAAGAATCATGCGACCATATCATTCAAGGCAATCTAATAGGTTACAAAATTTCTTCCATGGTTATTGTTTTTCATGTAACAAATATGGTCATAGAGTTGTACATTGCATGGTCCATGTGAGAAATAATGTTGATAGAAATTTCAATTCATTTGCACCTCTCATGGATAACAATATCATCTGTTACAAATGTAATAACTTTGGGCACAAGGCCAAATGGTGTAAAATAGTATTTCCTGAATCAAGCAAAAATAAGGAGGATCAGAAGGTTCAAAATAATACAACCTCAAAAGTTTGGAAAGAGAGAAAAGAACAAGAAAAGGAGAAGTCAATGTTGGTACAAATAACTCTTCATGCACAAGATAAGAGAAATCAGTGGTTTGTTGATAGTGGTTGTTCAAGTCATATGACAGGTGACAAAAGTAAATTTCTTGCACTTAAAGAAATCAATGGAGGATCAGTAAAATTTGGTGACAATGGTTCAACAAAAATTGTTGGGAAAGGGACTTTGAGTTTAGATAATGGAAAATCAAAGATAGAAAATGTATTGTATGTTAAGGGATTGAAGCACAATTTACTAAGTGTAAGTCAACTTTGTGATCAGGGGCACACAGTCACCTTTCATCCAAATAGATGTGAGATCAAAAAATCCAAGACATGAAAGCTTATTGCAGATGCCAGTAGAACTACAAACAATCTCTACATGTTGAGTGAAATTAAGGGAGAAAAATATTTCTTATCACAAGAGGATGAGAGTTGGTTATGGCATAGAAGAATGGGTCATCTGAACTTTGACAACATTGTGAAAATAAGCAACAAATAGGTTATTAGAGATTTACCCAGGATAAAAAGACCTCAAAGCACAATCTGTGCACAATGTCAGCATGGAAAGCAAACAAGAACAAGTTTCAAGTCAAAAGAATTTACTTCATCCGAACCATTGAAACTAGTTCACACTGATTTATGTGGTCCTACAAGGACAAAGAGTTTACAAGGTGAAAGTTACTTCATGCTATTTATAGATGATTTCTCTAGAATGACTTGGGTAGCTTTCTTAAAAGAAAAGTCAGAAGCCTTTGAGAAGTTCCAGGCATTCAAAGTTTTAGTAGAAAATAAAATAGGTAAAAATATAAAGTGTCTAAGATCAGATAGAGGAGGAGAATTTACTTCAGGTGAATTCATAGAATTCTGTGAACAACATGGAATCAAAATAGAATACTCAGTAGCAAGGACTCCACAACAAAATGGAGTAGTTGAAAGAAAAAATAGAACTATCAAGAATATGGCCAGAGCTATGCTAAGTGAGTCTAAGATTTCAGATGGTTTTTGGAGAGAGGCAGTTCATACAACCATCTATATCATCAATAGAGCTCAAGTAAGAGTAAATCATCACAAAACCCCATATGAGCTTTGGAAGGGAAGACCAACTACTGTGAAGTATTTCAGAGTTTTTGGAAGCAAATGTTACATTAGACGAGAAGAGAAAAATTTGGGCAAGTTTGATTCAAGATGCGATGAGGGTATCTTCCTTGGCTATTCCACTAAGAGCAAAGCCTATAAATGCTACAATAAAAGGACACATACAATTATGGAAAGTACAAATGTGATAGTTGATGAACAAATAGGGTCAAAAGAATCAACTCAAGAAATTGTATATCAAGAAGAAGAAAGTTGCCAAGAAGAAGTAGGTGAAGAATCAAAAGAAGATGAAGCACAAAGAACACCACCTAAGACTCCATCCAGGTATGTGCAAAAGAATCATCCAAGAGATCTGATTATTGGAAATCTAGATGAAAGACAAACAAGGAGGAAGATAATAGGAACAGGTGAACATGCAAATATTTCTTTGCTATCTAAAATTGAGCCCAAGGATTTCAATGAGGCAAGAGAAGATAAATTTTGGGTCAAGGCAATGGATGAGGAGTTGGATCAAATAGAAAAAAGTGAGACTTGGGAACTTGTCCCATGACCAAAAGACAAGAATATAATTGGCACTAAATGGGTTTACAGAAATAAGTTAAATGAAGATGGTCAGGTAGTCAGAAACAAAGCAATATTGGTATGCAAAGGCTATGCACAAGTTGAAGGGATTGATTTTGATGAAACATTTGCTCCTGTTGCATGACTTGAGGCCATAAGGATATTTTTAGCTTTCTCAAGCTTCAAAAACTTCAAAGTATATCAAATGGATGTAAAATCAGCTTTTCTCAATGGCTTCTTAGAAGAAGAGGTCTACATTGAGCAACCTGAGGGGTTCAACCTAATTGATAAGCCAGATTATGTATGCAGATTAAAGAAGGCTCTTTATGGATTAAAGCAAGCCCCTAGGGCTTGGTATTCAAGGTTAGATAAGTATCTTCAAGAATAAGGTTTCAGAAAAGGAATAGTTGACAACAATTTATACATCAAAAATGAAGGAAATGACTTATTGATTGTGGTGGTCTATGTGGATGATATCATTTTTGGAGGCAGTAATGATAAGATGTGTCAAAAATTTGCAAAGTGTATGCAAAATGAATTTGAAATGTCAATTCTTGGTGAGTTGTCCTTCTTCCTTGGATTATAGATTTCACAATTAGAAAAAGGTGTATTTCTCTCACAAACCAAGTATATAAAAGAAATGTTGAAAAATTTCAAATTGGAGGATTGCAAACCAGTGAGTACCCCCATGGTTACAGGGTGCAAGTTGAGTAAATATGATGAATCTCCTGAGGCAAATCAGACATTGTATAGATCCATGATTGGTAGCTTACTATATGTCACAACTACAAGACCAGATATAATGCAAGTAGTGGGACTAGTGGCAAGATTTCAAGCAGTGCCAAAGGAAACACATGTACTAGAAGTAAAGAGAATTCTCAGGTATTTAAAAGGAACTATGGAATTTGGACTTTGGTATCCCACAAGTAACAACTTCACTCTCACAACATATACATATGCAGATTGGGCAAGCAATATTGATGATAGGAAGAGCACAAGTGGAGGAGCATTCTTTCTTGGAGATTGTTTAGTCTCTTGGCTAAGCAAGAAACAAGCATCGATGTCCTTATCCATAGTAGAGGTAGAGTACATTGCAGTAGTTGCTTGTTGTACACAAGTGTTATGGATGAAGTAAACTTTAAAAGATTTTAAAATAGAGCATGATCATCCCATCTCCATACTATGTGATAATACAAGTGCCATAAATATTTCAAAGAATCCAATGATGCATTCAAGGACCAAGCACATTCCAATAAAATATCATTTTTTGAGAGAACAGGTGATGGATAAGCAAGTCAAATTGGAATATGTTACTACAAAGGAACATATTGTGGACATATTTACTAAGCCACTTCCAAAGGAAACTTTTGAGTATCTTAGAGGAAAGTTGGGAGTAGTCTTACTCCCATCCCAAACTTAATCACCTCAAGGAGAGGAGGTGGGGAGGGGGCTGAGCTAAGAGTCTTATATTTAGCCCCAAAGGAGTCCCTTTGCCATTGATGTCAAAGGGGGAGAGATTTGAGTAAGGGGGAGAGAATTCATTCAAGGGGAGCAGCTTCTCAGGGGGAGAAGATTTGGAATCCAGTGGTTGTAAAAGGATTTTTTAGAAAGGGTTGCCATCAATGACAAAGGGGGAGATTGTTGGAAATATTGAGTATATTGGTTGTCATTGATGTCAAAGGTTTGATGTCATAGGTTGATGTCAAAATTAAAATGGGGTTGTTTATAAATATTTAATTTAAATATGTGAATGGCAAAAATATAAGGTTTATAAGTTGGATAATTATGCAAGGGACAAAGTTCTAAGTAATTAAATAAAAGGTTTGAAGGCCCAAGTTTAAGACCATGGTTCAAAAAGAAAGCAAGTTGACTAAGGCTTAAAAGATATAATATTATAATATTTGGGATAAAATTTTGAAGACAAAGGTTTAAGTGTTGCAAGGGAAGTTAAAATTTTTATTATAATATTTTTATATTATAATTTAAACTCAAGATGGGTTTGGCGCCAACGTGTTCGAAGGTTTCAAATGAAAATTTTAATATAAGTATCGACGTCAAGAAAGGAGGTGAAATCCATATAAATATGGATTAAAATCATTCACTTAGCGGTGTCTTGTGCACAAGTGTGAGAAATAAAGGAAGGAGAAGATAAAATTTAAAAAGGAGAGAGGATGTGTGAATAAGGATAATATCATGGGTATTTGTTCTCAAGTGGATGACTAGCCTAGCGGTAGTCTAGGTAGTGCTAAGGTGTAGGGTAAGCAACAGGTCTTAGGGTCAAAACTCGATGGTGATGGTTTTTATGTTTTTGTTGACAAAGAGGATTTGTCAAAAGGTTTATAATATAATTTATGCATATATGTTTCTGTGCGGGCGATTTGCCTAGCAGCAGCCCAAGTGGTGCTAGCGTGTAGGTAGGAAGGAGGTGTCGTGGTCGATTCTCACCCACGATGGTTTTGGTAAGCGTAAAAATTATTTTTTGTTGACTAAGGTTGAATTATTAGGAGGCATAAGTTGTGTTTGGTCATTGTGTGCACTATTTGACTTAGGGAGTCATAAGGGCAATAAGTTTTTTATTTTGGAAAATGTTTTAGAAGAAAATAAAAAGGGAAATTGCAATCTTTTAAGGTGTTATTTTTTATATGCAAAAATGAGGAGTGATAAGGTGTAATTAGTGTTTAATTAATTTGTATTTTGTATTGTTGATATATTGTCTTGGCTCTTTAGAAAGGAGAAATAAGGTGTAATTTAAGTTTATTGATATTTGTATTTTGGCACACCTTAGAAAAGAGAAGTTTGAGGTTTTAGTCTTAAAATTCAAAGCTTTATCTTTGCAAGACTAAAGAGAAATTATAGAGTATATTTGAGCACATATTTGAGGAAAGGTTTTTGTGATTGTTTTGAAAAGAAGATTGGCTAACTTCTTGAAGTGGCAAAAAGGAAATTATTTTGGAACAGGTTTTGAGGGCACATCTTCATCAAAGCAATTTAAGAGGTATGTTGACATTATTCCTTCTCTAAGGTGGTTGGTTGAACAAATATTTCGAATTATAAGGTGGAGATAAAAGGGTTGATTAGTGTGTATTGTTGGAAATATTTGAGCTAGGGTTTGTGAAACAAATTGTACATTCATTGTTTGAATGAATTTGTAAGTTTGGAAGCATTGGCTTGAATGTGGATGAGCAAGTGTTGTAAAGCAATTTGTGTATTGGGTTGAGTAATATTGGAAAGAACATATTGTGAAATTATATTGCATATCATTTCCTATGTGTTCTTGAACAAGAATTCTGGGTAGAATATGTTTGAAGTATTATGATCAAGCAAGTGTTATGAGTAGTTTTGAGCATGTGTTATGAGAAATTATGAGCATGTGTTAGAGCATAATTGAGCAGAGACAATAAGCAGACTAGAGCAGGATTGTGAGCTATTTTGAGCAGGCCTTTTTGGGAGAAGGCTTGTGAGCAGTTCTAAGCAGGTTTTATGAGTAGGTTTGAGGTAGACTAGTGAGCAGGTATGAGACAGATCAGTACAGGTAGTTGAGTATATTTGATCAAAGTTGTGAGCAAATTTAATCATAGTTGTGAGCATATTTGATCAGAGTTGTGAGCAACAAGATTTGGAAGCCAACCAGCGCAAAGGGGATAGAGTTCTCCTATGGATAGAGGTCCACAAATCAGAGTAGTGGGGATAGAGGTCTCCTGTGGATAGAGATCCATGAACTTGAGCATAGGGGATTGGTGTCTCCTTTGGATAGAGGTCCATAAACATTGTAATAGGGATTTGGTTCCCAAGAGATTCATTGAGAAAATTTATAAGAAATATTTTCTCCATGGACGTAACCCACATTGGGTGAACCATGTTAAATCATGTCTCTCATGTGTGTGATGATGTGTGCATTATTTACTGCTTTGATATTATTGTTGTTATCATTTGGATTGAAAAGTAAAAAGTTTTATCTTATATTGTTCACCCCCCTCTCAGTATAAGCTTATGTTATTAATTTTATTTTATTGTTACATATCTAATTTCCTCTATTTGTGCATGTAAAAATGCCAAAGACCAATTTTATTTTTTAAAGGTCAACTAAAAAGACCAAGGGGGCTTGATTTCTGCACTTACAAGCTCAGTATTATAGCAGCCTAAGCAGGCCCCTAAATGCTGATCAAATTTTTTAGGGTTTGTGAAGTTATTTTGTACGTTAGAAGCTATTGAATATTCTAGATGTAAGATAAATTTGGGATCAAAAACCAGATTAGATAAGTGCACTAATAGATATTTAGGTTGTTTGGTTTTTTCTCTTATTCATTTTTGTCCAAAATCTAGATTACAAGTAAAGGAAAAAACATTTGATTCAATTTCAAGGTATTTAAAAGAATAAAAGCATATAGTGTGAATCTAGGGTTTTAATATTGTTTGTGCATTTACCTTGGACCCTTGCTCAAAGGATTTTTTGTAATCCTAGGATTAAACATAATTGAATTATAAAATCATAGTAGGGTTAGCTCTTGTCTTCTTATATATTGTATGCCTTACATTGTTTTTTCATTTTCATAGCTTTGTTTAGAAAGGCCAAAAAATAGGTGTATTCTTAATTGATACATCAAACATTTCCACCCCAAACTTGGAGCAAGTCCTAAAATTGTTCCTGGTGGACCCATACTTTTGTGTCCTTGAATTTATAGAATATAACACACCCCCATGGTTCACCTCGGCTCCCAACGAATCTAGCTGAGAATCATACACGATAGAGTAGTTTTCCCCCCTCTACTTTATATATATATATATATATATATATATATATATATATATATATCCTATCTCTATTCAAGCTTTTATAAAGCATGATTATAATCTATAGGGTGGTATTTTTGTAATCCTAGGATTAGACATCATTGAATTATAAAATCATAGTAGAGTTAGCTCTTGTATTCTTGCATCTTGTATGCCTTATATTGTTCTTTCATTTTCATAGCTTTTTTTAGAAAGGCCAAAAAATAGGTGTATTCTTAATTGACACATCAAACATTTCCACCCTGAAGTTGGAGCAAGTCCTAAAATTTTTCCTGGTGGACCCATCCTTTTGTGTCCTTGAATGTAGATAATATAACACACCCCATGGTTCACCCTGGCTCCTAGTAGATCTAGCTGAGAATCATACATGCTAGAGTAGTTTTCCCCCTCTACTTATATATATATATATATATCCTATCTCTCTTCAAGCTGTTATAAAGCACGATTATAATCTACAGGGTGGGACTTAAACTTCTAGGCTCTTATCTTTGCATAAAAACAATGAATCACCTAAGAAGCAATTACAAAGTTTTTTTTAAATCATGAAGAAATAATGTAAGCATATCCAAAAAACTTACCAGGGACCTAGAGGAGAATGGTTTGACTTGCTCTAGATTTTTTGAACTTCCTTTTTCCACTTTGTTTCTTCCATTCACCCATCTAAGAAGTGCATAATCTATTTTCCAATAGCTCTCTCTGTCTTCCCTTGAATGGGTGCTTTGCACCTATTATATAGATAACCTTCATGCTAATAATAAACAAAATTCTATATCTGGTTGCCCTAATTTTTATTATTATCTCTCCTTTTTATAATAATAAACAAACTTCCATATCTGGTTGCCCTAATTATTATTATTACATCTCCATAATAATAATACAAAAAAACATCTATATCTGGTTGCCCTAATTATTATTATTATCTCTCCATGATAATAATAATAAACCAACTTACAGAAGGTGATTCTCTCATAGTAATATATGTAATTTTGAGGAAAGCAAAGGCTCCGTGAAACATACAAGAGATAATTGTGGAAATCCAAGATCTTGCTAAAGAGTTTAAATAAATCAGGTTTACACATATATTAACGAAAGGTAAAAAATGTGCAGATAGGCTAGCCAATAGAGGGGTTTTGATTGAGGATCATGAAGTTAAATTTTCCTTTCCATGGTTAGAGGAAATAGTAAGTTTAGTTGAAGCTAACAAGAAAATGTTGATTGCCTGAATACATAAATGATTAAGTTTTACTTTAATGTTTTCTATTGATAATATCTACATTATTTTGTAATAGTAATATATTTTCATATAGACTATTTATTATAATTTTTGTGGTTGCACTTGTGTTTTAATAAGGAAACTAGCAATCTAGATTTGGTAAGGCAAACTATGATAATGCGATGTTTTAGAAATATTACTCTACTAAGATGTAAGGCATATATAGTAGAGGTGAAATTTTGGTATTGTGAAGATTGCTATAGGAAAATATCAAGAAGGATGCTAAATTTTGGAATATTTGTATTCATACAAAAAATTGAAAAGATCCAAAAAATAAAAATAAAAAATTCAAACATTTTATGTAAAATGATGTAGATTTCTAGCTATAGCATCTCAATTGAGATGAGAAGTGTATCTATTTGTAAAATCTCAAGATCTAAAGAAGAGAGTTGTAATTTTTCAAGGGTGGGGGACCCGAGTACAACCCCTTATTATCTAGCAAAAAAATTAATAATAATAAACCAACTTCTATATCTAGTTTCCCTAATTATTATTATTATCTCTCCATAATAATAATAATAAACCAACTTCTATATTTAGTTGCCTTAATTATTATTATTATATCCCATAGTATTAAATTAATTAATATTATATTTAATTAAATATACCCCTATTTAAACCTTAACTTAATAATATTTATATACCCCTATTAATATACCCCTATTATTAAATAGTTTATTTACTCATGATAATATTAAACTAATAAATACTATTATTAATTTATCTTGTCTAATGTTTGTTAGCTTTTGATGTAGAAAGCACTGAGAGATAGCAATCACAAGATACATAATAATATGAAAGAAAGTAAATCTACTAGATAACTAAAATATGCAATAAATAGAAATGATATAAAATATTACAATGTAGCTATGGAGGAAATGAACACTCCATTATAAAGCTACTAAACTACATTGCACCCATAACCAATGGATAGTGTTGCACATAGAACTAAGCTACACTATATCCCTAATTCCTATGTATCTATGACTCTATATCTATATATCTATGAGGCCATCCTTATATAGGAAAAATAGGATACTTGGCCAACACTCTATCTAGTTGTGCAAGGGACAACTTGCACATTGACACTTGTGCATTTATTACATTGCATGAAGTAATTAGATAACTTAACCCTAAATTAATCTAGGTATATACCTTGGAATATACATTTAAATAACCCAAATGATGGAATAGAATCTATTTCTAACACCCCCTTGAGAAGTAATACTCATTATATTTCATATGATGGAACATGTTACATTATATAGGCTTGAGCAGAAAAGATCATAGCTCAGATTAGTGGAAGCCCATTTATTATCGTAAATCAAATCTCCCTAACATAGCTTGACTAACATAGCACATACTAACTTATCTCCTATATGCTCTTTCAATTCTAGAATTGAAATCACGTCTAAATTAGTGAAGCTAATACAAATATTAAACTAATGCTAATTATTGGAACCTAGATACTTAGGGAAGATTAAAGTATGCTCTAAAGTCCAACATTATCCCCCTTAAAGTTGAGAGGGCTGACCAGACAGTCTCTCAGCTTTATATACTGAGCTTTAGCAACTCCTTTGGTGAATATGTTCGCTATGTTGTCCAAAGTGTTGCAATGTTTTAGCTCAACCACATTTTTCTCCACCATGTCTCTTATGAAGTGATACTTCATGTCGAAGTGCTTTGACCTACTGTGGTGGATATTATTATGTGTGAATTTGATGGCACTCATATTATCACAATACAATATGGTAGGATCATTTTGTCTCTCACCTATTTCTTCAAGTACTTTTCTCAACCACAAGGCTTGGGTACTAGCATTTGTGATTGCTATGTACTCGGGATCAATAGATGATAGTGCTACAATAGTTTAATTTTTGTAAATCCATGTAATTAGTCATGACCCAAGACTAAAACAATTCCTTGAAGTTAATTTCCTATCATCTATATTTTTGCCCCAATAACTATCACTAAATCCAACTAATTTTACATCATAATTTTTGTGGTAATGGATCCCATAATCCATTGTACCATTTACATATCTCAAAATTCTTTTAGTTTCTTATAGATGAAGTTCATATTTATCAACCATATACCTTGATACTAGAAAAATAACATATTGAATATTCGATCATGTGTTTGTGAGGAACATTAGACTTCCAACCATGCTCCTGTAAGTGGTCTTGTCAACTTTTGGTGCTCCATATTCTTTGCTTAATTGTATCCCATGACCTATTGGAGTTGCAACAGACTTGCATTGCTCCATGGAAAATTTCTTTATCATGTCATGAGCATATTTATGTTGAGATATGAAGATCCCATTTCATGTTTTATGTACCTCTATTCCTAGGAAGTAATGCATTAAACCTACATCCTTCATTTCAAACTCTTTCATCATGGAGTGTTTGAATTCCTCATTCATTTTAGCACTACTACCCATGAATATTAGATCATCCACATATAAGCACACAATGAGTATGTCTTTACCTTGTTTCATGTAGTAGAGAGTAGGTTCACTTTTTCTCCTAGTGAATCTATATTTTTGAAAGTAGCCATCAATGTGTGAGTACCATGCTCTTGGTGCTTGCTTTAGTCCATACAATGCTTTCTTCAATTTTTAGACAAGTTTCTCCTTACCTTATTATTAAATGCCTTGAGATTTTTGCCTAAAAATCTTCTTCATTCAAGTACCCATTGATAAATCCACTCTTAACATCCATGTGTTGAATGTTCCACCCTTTGTGGGTAGCCAAGAAAAGTACTAGTCTGATGGTCTCTTGTCTAGCAATAAGAGCAAAGGTTTCCTCATAGTCAATCCTATACTTTTGAGTAAATCCTTTTGCTACTAGCCTTGGCTTGTATCTTTTAATACTTCCATACGCATTAAACTTGGTCTTGTAGACCCATTTACATCCAATACATTTCTTCCCCTTAGGAAGCTCCACTAGTTCCCAAGTGTCATTATTTTTTATAAAGGTCATTTCCTCTTTCATGGATTGTTTCCATACATAATGATTACATGCTTTGTCATAACTAGATGGCTCTAGATATACACTATTCATTAAAGCATATTTTACAACATCTCCCTTAGGTTCTTGGAAGTCTTCATCACCATACATGTGCAAATTTTTAAGTCTTTTCACGACTTCATTCATCTCACTAGCTTGGATTCTAGTGTACCTTATTTGAAAATTATTGTCCATCATTTGAAAATAAGGATGATACTGAAGTGTTCTCTTACCTCTTTATGGTGGATCTACTTCCATTGGAGAAAAACTTGCTGATATTTGTGGAGGAATTGGAGTAGCACTTGTTGTACTTGAAGTAGAACTCTTTCTTGGACTTAGAGGAGGACTTTCATTGATGTTATTGTTAATGGGTTGCATTGGGGAGGAGCTTACACCTTGAGATCCATCATCAAAAAAATGTTTTTGATGACCCCATACTACCCCTTCATAAAAAATTACGTCTCTTGAGATTACAAATTTGTGTGTTTTTAGATTGTAGAGCCTATATGCTTTTGAAGACTCACAATACCCAATGAAAATACATGCTTGACTTTTGGGATCAAGTTTCTTTCTTGTCTCATCAGGAATGTGTGCATATGCAATACAACCAAAAACTTTAAAGTGCTTTACATTTGTATTTTTGCCATACCATCCCTCATATGGAGTTATCCCATCTAAAATAGAAGTGGGACTCCGATTCAAAATGTAAACACTTGCCCTAACAACATTAGCCCAATACATGTTACTTAGTTTCTTTGTTTGAAGCATTGATCTAGCCATTTATAAAATAGTGCCAATTGTAGTGTATGGCTTGCTTTCCATGCTTGACCTCTTGGAAAATTTGTTCTTCAGTGCTTTCCCGAAGCACATCCCTCACACACCTCCTTGTGCTCTTCAAATTTTGGTAATCCACACACCATAGCATGTGAAGTCAACAACTTCAAGCTTGCAAAATTAAGATGACCATATCTCAAGTGCCAAAGCACACTTGGATTTTCTATGGCCACACTAGCAAGTTGAGCACCTCCTTTTTCCCCAAAATTAAGAGGAAATAACCTATTATTTGTCATAGGTACATTTGTGACAACTCTATTACAATTATTTTTGTCAAAAATTACACATTTTCCATCTTCAAAAACAATTTTATAGTTATTTTCCATGTTTTGTTCAACACTAAGCAAATTATGTTGGAGTTTAGGAGTGTAATAATTATTATTCACCTTCTTTGTACCTTCTTTTGTTGGAACCTCCATGGCTTCCATACCTTCAACTTGTAGTGCCTTGTCATATCCAAATTTGATCTTGGACTTGTATGTGGAATCCATTGTAGCAAATAACTCTTCTTTGCTACTCATATCATTTGAGCAACCAGTATCCAAAATCCAAGTTTCATTAAGATTTTGATCCGATTTTCCATATATGAGGAAAAAATTTGAAGAAGTTCCTTCCTCTTCTCCATAGTTTCCATAATTATTACTTTTCCCTTCTTGAGAAGCCTTGAGTATATAATCTTTAGCAAAGTGACCAAGCTTACCACAATGATAACAATACTTGTTTGATTTGTCACCTCCTCTTCCTATTCCTTTTCCTTGGTAGTCACTTCTTGATCTACCTATTCCTCTTCCTCTTGAAATTTTCCTCTCCTTTGTCCTCTTCCTTGTCCTCTTCCTTGTGCATTACCATGAGTCTCACCTTCCTTGGATGAGAATGCTTTGTCATCACCTCCAAAGCTTTATGATGTAAAACCTTGAAGTCTCTCTTCATGGGACATAAAAGAACCAATTAGTGCATCAAATGTTAGAGTAGAAAGATCTTTATATTCTTCAATGATAATGGCAATATGGTTCCACTTATGAAGAAGTTTTCTAAAAAATTTCTTCACAACAACTTCAGTTTTTATATCTTCTCAAAGGGTCTCCATTTTGTTTACAATTGCTTTGATTCTCACACAATAATCTCCTACTCTTTCGTCTTCTTGTATTTTGAGATTATCAAAATCTCTCTTCAAAGTTTGAAGTCTCACTTTCTTCACTTGATTGCTCTCTTAATAGCTATATTTCAAGGCTTTCCATGCTTCTAAGGCTGTTGAACAAGAAGCAATCCTAGGAAAGATACTTTTCTCCAAAGCTGCTTGGAGATGGTAGAGAGAAAAAAAGTTCTTATTTTGGGTATCCTTCTTAGTAGTTCTATCAACTGCACTTAAAATAGTCCAATCTATTGGTTCAGTGTAGACTTCTTCTACTATGTCCCATAATCCTTTGCCTATGAGTAAGATATTCATCTTGATAGACCAATACTCATAATCTAACCCATTAAATTTAGGAATGGGAAGGTTATTATTTGCATCCATTTCTTAATCAATAATACTTTGGAAGGAAAAAAAAATACCCCTCTGTTTTACTTTTGAAAGAAACAAATTCAATATATTTTGAAATCAAACAAAAAACCCTCTCTTTTTTGCATAGCTTGTAGGTATTATTTTCGTTGCTCTGTGAAACTAGCATTCCTCTCCACTCTAAGCTACCTCGGAGCAACAACTGGCTACCTCTATATTTATTTCTATAATATTATCTCTTCTTCTTACTACTACTTCTCATGTAGCTAACCACCAATCGGGTGGTGGTTCTTACATTAGGCAACACTACTTCGGTGGTGCCTCAACTACAACACTTACCAAAGTTCTTGCTACTTCTCAAGATGTCCAGTTGTGATGTCAAATCCACTATGGTGCCTCCTCTGCAAAGCACTAACAAAGTTGTAAAAAATAAAATAAAAAACTTGTTATCTCATGGTTACATCTACAATGGGCATCTCATGAATACAACTTGCTCTCCTCTATCAATTCCTTCAAATTGATGCTCCTGATATTCCTCTACATTTTCCAAATTGAACCAATTGTCCCCGGCCTGTACCTTGTGCAAATAGAAAGTTTCATCTTATCTTGCTGCGATTATGCTACCTTGCAACAAATTAAAAGCTCCTCTAAAATTCTCCACACTGCAGTGATTCTATGATTCTCCACACAAAGATGTAGTTGTCGTTCATCTAGATTTCACCACCGGTGCTTCTACTATGACAATTCTGCGATTCTCCACACATGGTCCTACAATATTTAACAGAGTTATCCGATCCTACAACAAATTGAAACACTTCACTATATGTGTTCCAAAACTTTCACCATCGACGCTTCTACATGATCTCTCCTTCTAACATAGTGCTACCTCCCTCATTGTAGTTGACGTAATCGACCCCCATCCGCAATATTGTAATCTTGTCACGTCTATTTCAGAAACAAATCAGTTTGCATCATGGGGTTTTAAACAATAAAAGAGGATATTTATCCCACATATGGGATGCCACAACCTAAAAAAGGTGTTTAAAACACAAATTATGCCTATTGTGTTTATGAATACCTCACAATAGTCTCATTAGCTGCTCATATTTTTACCTTGTAGGGTCAATTGAAAACCACCACATGTTTCAAATCTCTCGTGTTGAGTTCTTCCATGTGTGTCAAGTCTCCTATGTTGAGTCCTTGTCCCATACAATAGAGTTGCATTACGTTAGGTTATCTTAGTTGCCATGTCCACCATCTTGTGTCAGGTCTCATGAAGGGTTTGTGTCATGATCATCAAGCCACGATCTTGGGTCCTCCAATAAAGAATCTATGTCAGCCTTAGATCAACTAGCAGTCTATCCATTGTGTGACTGTCAGTAGACTATGCTATAGCAGTTAGCAGGTTAGCATCAAACTTGCTAGTATGACATCAAATCTATGATGTGTCCAACCCCACAGGTCTCTAAGAGCCCTGAAATGGTTGTCTATCAGTCCACCTTGCGTCAAAGGATATACATTGGAGACATTAGAAGGATGTGTTGTAGATTGATTTTAGTTAATATTTCAATCTTATTTTATAACCTTATAATTCACTTTTTAGAATGAAAGCAAATTAGATGAGGAAATTAGATTAAGGCTTTATACCTTAATAAATTCATATGAATATGGTAGTAAACTCTCCTTATTGAGCATGAATTCTCCAAGGTAATCAATGGCTTTAATGCTCTTCTTAAATACTAGTTGATTGAGAGTAATATCTATTGCACCTGACTTGCTTTGGATTACTACCGAATTGTGCTTGAACTGCTATCGAGCATCTGTCGTCCATCAGTCAAATTATGCCTGAATTGTTGTTGATCATTTATCATCGATCTATCGAAGTGCCATAAATCCAATACCAAGTAGATTCCAAAATATTTCTTGTATCACTTTCAGCTACTGCGCTTCCTTTCCATTGTCCAAGAAGTATTTAATAGGAGATAGGATGAGTGATAAGTGTCACGACATAAGTTTTTGAATGCTCATGGAAGCTTCAACTTGGTTGGTGGAGGTGCAAAAATCACTATATTGTTTGTGAAAAATGTTACCTTTGGATTGAAATATTTTGATATTATCTTGATCATTGTCCAAGAAATACTCCTTCCTCAACCTCTACAAGCTTCCTTTGTTGTAATGTATGTTAAGCTATTAGCTACACGTAAATCCTCTTTTGCATGGAGTATGGGTTCCAATAAATGTAACGTCTTCTTTGTGAGAGTTATAGAGGATATTTCATAGTATGACAAGTGGTAGCTTCATACCCTTCTATTTATCAATGCTTACTTGAAGACTCTCCAATACATTTCCACCTTGATCTTTATTGTTTTACGTAGATGCTGAAATATCTCTAACCAAACAAAGCTAATGGTTGAGCTGTGGTGGAGATATGGAGGAGCTTTAGTGGAGATATGGAGTAGATTTGGTGGCCCTTGAATTTTGTATGAATTTTAGTTCTTGGATGAAGACTCCTTTATGATTCACTCCACTATTAGCTTTCACTTATGGTAGAAATACTTTGTAGATTGATTTGATAAGAATGCTCCTTTGCTTTAACATTTGTTTTCTTTGATAAAGTTTCTCTGATTTTACGTCTATTTGCTTTGATAAAGATGTTTGTTTGCTTTTACATATTCTTTATATTCTAATTTATACACAGTTTGATCTTCCCTTATGCCTTATCTTCTGCAGGTTCGACTGTCCAATATGAGCCCTTTAAGTGGCTCCTAGTGCTTGGAAAAAGAGTGCTACGTTCAACCTTTCTTCACTACTTTTTCCTATGGATATTGTACCTTTTGGGGGAACATTCAAATATGATTTTGGGATGTAAAAAACCAGATTAAATTAGTGCAATAATATGTACTATAGAATGTACACATTTTTGTTGTTTTGTTTTGTTTTTTGTTTTTATGTTTATTGTTATTGTTCTTGTGTTTCTTTCGTTCTTGTTCTTGGGTTTCTCTTTGTTTGTGTTATTTCATTTTTTTATGTGTGAGTGTTTTCTATGTTTTTTTTTTTTTTTATTGTCTTTTGTTGGTTGTTTTTATTTTTATTTTATTTATTTTATTTTTTAGGTTTTGGTTGTGTTTATTTTTCATGTTTTATTAGGTTATGTCTTTGTAGTGTTATGTTGTTTTTGTCTTGTTTGTGTTTTGTTATGTGGTTATTGTGTTTTTCTATGTGGTTTGTGGTGTGGTTTATTTTATATTATTGTGCGTGTTTGGTTGTGCTTTTGGTTTTGACACACTCAAGGAGTTTGTTTTTTATTTTATTTTATTATTTTTGTTGTTATTTTCTTTTTTTAATTTGGTTTTGTGTGTTTGTTTGCTCCTTGAGTATGTCAAAGGTGGTAGGCCAAATCCGAGTCCTAGGCATTTTTGGCGAAATGGATACCCCTGCCTCCTTGGGTCTTACCCAAAAGTGGCATCCCTTTTGGGATGTTTTCCACACAAAAAAAAAAAGAATGTACATAAACCTCCTTTGATGCACCTTCTTTTGCACTCTTATTTTAGATCTGAGATTCTGGTTTTATGGTATATTTTTCTCCTGCAATACAAGGGTTTTGAGGTTGTATTTTATGAGTGGACACCTTCACATTTTTTCTTGGATACTTTGATAACAAATCCAAGCTTAGATAATAGTAGATAGAAGCTTTTAATTTATGTAATTTTCTACACTTTATTTTCTTGCATTCATTCTAGTAATGCTTTGGATTTGAGACTCACCAAGTCTCAATATTTGAAGCTTCTATTTTTGTATTTGGTTAGTTGTGTTCTTCTACAAGTTTTGGAGGATTATAAACATTTTTGGTTGGCTTATTTTGGCCACTACGAGTTACAAATTTGTGTGTTTCAATAGTGTATTTAGACACTTGATACAAATTAGATTTTGTGCCCTTCAAGAACACAAAACTAATTTCTTTTGAGAGTAGTATAATAGTGCAAGTCTTTCACTTTTAATGCACTAATATTACACCTTATCACTCCAATAAACTCTCAAATTAATGCACTAATAATTTACTACAACTAATCAAGAATAACCTAAAATGAATCTTTAAGAGTTATTCTACAATTTCACTACAACTAATATTGTAGGAATTAGTCTTATTTTTATTTTTCTAAAATAGATAATAGGTAGTTGATAGAAGAAATTTTGAAATATAATAAACTCCTAATTAATGTGCAAATGAACCTTAAAAATAAATTTTTATTTTTGCACTTTCAAATACTGTAATCCAATTTTCTATTTGCAACTTTAATCCAAATTCAGGTGCTTCTAACGAAATCTGATAGGTAAATGAATTAATGAACCTATTTGCACCAAATATTTGCATACCTTTTTGTAGTAGCTCTTTTATCACTTCTGTAGAGGATGTATATCTTGGTGTATAGAATCACCAAGTTGCTACTATGAGAATGTCTTTGCAGGTCTTTGTAGACTGTCTTGAATAGCTCCTTCACCAAATGATGGTCTCGACCTTTCTTTTATGAGCTTAGGATTTGATGGTTTGTTATCCTCTTCTTTTCTACTCCTTCTACTACAAATTTGGAGAAGTATTTGTCTCTAAATAAATGCCTTATTGCTATGAGAGGTAATATTAAAATTTTTAAGATTTGGTGAGATTCTTCTATCTTCAAGTCATCTTGTTGATTTCTAACTTCAAGCAGGATCTTCTTCTGATATTTCAAACTCCTTGCCAAATTCTTCTTCATGGATTTGGCACTCCTTGCCAAATTTTTCTTTTGATATTTGGTACTCCTTGTCAAATTCTTCTTTTGGGCTTGTTTTCATATGGCGATAATTTTCCCAAGTCCTCCACTCTCAAGGGCTTCTCCTTGGCAGTGGATTTCTCCAATGAGTTTTCCTTTGATAATATCTTCAGTAAGGATCTCCTAGCCTTCTTTTGGATGCTTGATAAGACCTTCCCAAGGTATCTAATATGATAAATTTTGATGGTCTTCCTTGTGAAATTTTCTTCAGCATTCTACTCCTGGAAGTGTTGGTGATTAGATCTACTTCTAGATCTCTAATTTTGCTACTTCTAGATTTGAGCAGGAATCACCTAGTCCTTATTCTCTTTCTCATTCCTTGAATAGAAGTTTATGCAATGAGATATTCTCCTGATCTATTTGATTTTGCTTCAGGTTTTGAATTGATTATGAAGAAGATACCCTTACTAACTTTCTTGTAGGAAGTTTCCCAACTCACTAGATCTTATTTCCTTACAAAAAAGTATCAGTACTAACATATTTAGTCAACTTATGAATTAGATGTTATCTTCTAATTATTCTTCAAGATCAAGGATTCTATGGCCTTTTTTTAGTATCAAGGCTTATATGGCCTTTTTTAGTACCAAGGCTTCTATGGCCTTTTCAATATCAAGGCTTATGTGTCCTTTTTAGTACTAAGGCTCTTGTGGAATTTTTGGTATTAAGACTTTTGTGGCTTATCCTTTAAGGCTCATGTGGATTTTTATCCAATGCTTCTATGGATTTTTTATGTCAAGGCTTCTATGGTCTGTCCTTCAACTTGTTTTCTTTGATTCAACAATGGAGATCTTAAGTCTCCTGACTTCACCACAACTCTTCACAAGAAGTCTTCTTCTATAGTATTATTATCTTTCATAAGGAACCAATTCTTTACGCTATGAGGGTACGCTAACCTTTGAGCAAAAAAGTTGGAGTCTCCTAGATTTCTATTATATGAGGAGTCCCATCTAAGAATTAGTTTTCTAAAAATAAAAGAAACTTTAGGCACTAGTTAGCAAATTTCAGATATCCTGGATAATTCTCACTAAATTATTTGTCAATCCAGTGGCTTGAATGTTGAGTCCTAGATGAGTTTTTCTTGAAAATTTATGAAAATACTTTAATCAATTACAATCTCAATATTTATTGGAACTAAAATTTATTTCAGTCCTCACTCGTGAATCTCCCTAATTCTACCACCTATATTCTTTTGAGATATTTTGACAGTGGTTGGTCCATTGACATGTCAGTTTGTCAAAACTCTCAAACTCAATGATAATGGTGGCTTTCATATAGACCTAAACAGACTAGATATACCATAGCTTTGATACCATTGTTAGATTTTGATGTAGCAATCACTAGGAGATATCCATCACAAGATACAAAATAATGTGAAAGAAAGTAAATCTACTAGATGACTAAAATATGCAATAAATAGAAATGATATAAAATATTACAATGTAGCTATGGGAGAAATGAACACTCCATTATAAAGCTATTGAACTACATTGCACCCATCACCAATGGATGGTGTTGCACACATAACTAAGCTACACTATGTCCCCCGACTCTCTCTGTATCTATGAATCTATATCTATCTATCTATGAGGCCATCCTTATATAGGCAAAATAGGATACTTGGCCAACACTCTATCTAGCTATGCAAGGGAAAACTTGCATATGTACAACTTGCACATTGACACTTGTGCATATATTACATTTCATGAAGTAACTAGATAACTTGCCCCTAAAGTAATCTAAGTATGTACCTTGGAAAATACATTTATATAACCCAAATGATGGAATAAACTCTATTTCTAACAATTTTAATATTATCCTTTAATATTAGTATATATATTTAAATATTAATAATACTAACATTATTATTAATACCTTCATCAACCAATTAAGAATAAATCAATAATAAATAAATATGCATAAATATAATCATTACCTAAGTTGGAGGATCTATGACAAATTTGAGGTTATAAACCACCTACAAAATAAATCCCCTAAAAATAGGGGTAAGGGATTTTTTGCATTTATAGTAACCTCCTTTCACGCTTATGAATCTAATCATACATGCACACATGCAAATGCTTCTACATGATAGGCTTGCATATTACCCTTGTGGTTGTTATATTGATTATAATCCATAATTTTCTATTTCTCATTACTCTCAACTTTGGTGGTTGTCCCATACCACTCCATCCGTGAGAATACCCTATCCTGCAACCACAAAATTCATTAGTAGTACATATTATAAAAATAAAATAATTCTAAAAATAGTGTATTTCTAAAAATAGCATAATCTAACTTTAGAAAGCATAAACTATATATCAACTTATCTTGATAGAATAAAATAGGATCATGCATTAAGTATCAACACACCATTACATCAATCAAACAACAAGGAAAATTCCTACCAAGGTGGGCCATTACATACTTCCCCTAGGACTAAACATAGTCCCTTGTATTTTCTAAAAACAAATATTTTTTATTCAAATAAAAATGGATTTGTTTTCTCATTTCACCAGCATCTTCCCAAGTAGCACAATTTAAAAAAAAAATGGTCCCATTGGACCTTACATTGATTTAGGGTACATTTTCTCAAGTTTTTAAAATGAAACCCTAGAATATTGATAGGTCATACCTGAATTGCCATGGGATCTACCATATATAATTTTAACACATTTCAAACATAAGAATGATTGGCAATATACTTCCTAAGTAGGGATATGTGAAAAGTATTATAGATATTTGATATGTTGGGTAGTAAGGAGAGCCTATAGGCTATTGGACTAATCTTATAAATTATTTTAAAAGGCCCAAAAAAATGAGGATCCAACTTAGTTGACTTGGCAATTTTCATGGGTCTCACCCTCAAGAAGAATCTATTTCCCACCCTCAAGAAGAATTTGTCTCACCCTCAAGAAGAATATTCTAGTGATTGGCTACTTCCTTGAGCCTTTGCTGGATCAACCTAAGCTACTCCTCCATCTCCCTAATATTTTTTGGTCCAATCACCACTTGATATTTCATATTTTCCCATGATAGATATGTTCAACACCTTTTTTCATACAAGGCCTCAAACAGAGCCATTCCCAAGGATGCAAGGATGCATGGTATCTACTATTATATGTAAATTCAACTAGATGCAAAAAGTCTTCTCACTTATTATTTTAATCCATGCAATACATGTGAAGCATATCTTCTAGAACTTGGTTAACCCTCTTTGTTTTCCCATCTATTTTTAGATGGTAAGAAGAAATAATATTCAATTTAGTGCCCAATACACAATGAAGAGCTTTTAAAAATTATGACATAAACCTAGAATATTTACTAGATATGATCACCTTAGGAAAACCATGAAACTTGATTATTTCCTTGGCAAATGTATTTTCCATAACTAATGCATCATCCTTGATATTTATCATTATAATGTACAACCTTAGTCAACTTGTCTACCACCAAAAGTATTACATCATGTTGGTACCTTGTTTGAGGTAAATCCATTATAAAATCCATAAATATAACCTACCATTTTTGAGTAGGTATATCATGTGGATAAAATTTTCCTACTAGATGTTGATCTTCTAACTTTACCTTTTGACATTTCAAACATCTAGCAAAGAAACTATTAAAATCCAATTTCATTTCAAACCAATAGAAGGTCTTTTCATGTTTTCTCTCCTCTTTGTACCTCTCGAATGAGCATAAAATGGAGAACTATACACCTCTCATATAATAATTCTCCTTAAATATCTAGTTTTGGTTATGACAACCCTATATTTGAAACATAAAAGTCCATATTTTATGTTAAAATCCCTATTTTCCTCAAGCGTTTTCTCTAGTTTAACCTGGATTTCAATGCAATATTTGATTCTATAACTACATTTCCTTGATTTTATCCATCAATTAAACATGAATCTAGGTTACTGTTGTTATATACCTTCTCCTACTAAAGGTTTCAAAAACTTTATTTTTATTTCCTTTGATATATTCTATACCAAAGTCATACTCGACTAGGAACTCTATCCACCTTCTTTTATTTAAGCTTGGTGATATGTCCTTAGCTCAAAAGTTTTTCCCAATAAACAATACCTCTATACCTTAAGGGCATGGACAACTACTACTAACTCTAATTCAAATCTCTTGCTTCTATTTTACCACTCTAATATATCTATTGAAGATACTTGTTTGCATAATGAGGAGCCCCACTAATGAAACAATCGATCCTAGATGCATGAGACCTTTTCTATCTTCTATCCTCTTTTTGAGCTAAATCATTCTGCTTCTAAGGTTGAGGTTTTGAATTATCCTTTGAAAATTCTTCTTATAATTTTTCTTATTCCCATTATTCCTATTTTTAAAGTTTGGGTTTCCTTTACTTTTCTTTTTTTTCTCTTTGTCCCATTTTGTAAATCCAACACTCTTCCTGTTCCTAAGTTCTTGTTTCCCTCCTTCTATCAAGACTCCATAATTGAAGAAGGTCTTCTTGGTTTGTTGATTGGCTTCTTCCTATTAAGCCAAATCATATGATTTTTGAAGGATTTTGGGCTTAAGAAAATTAATAACTATTCAAATCTTATGATCTACTCCCAAGATGAACTTTTGCATCTTCAATTATTCCTTGGCCTCATACTCATAAATATATTTCAAAGTATTAATGAATTCTTGATAATATACCTCCACAATCAGTGTACCCTATTGGAGCGTAGGGAACACCTCAAATTTCTTTACATAAAACTTCTCCAATAGGAATTTCTTCTTAAATATCCTTACAAAATTATCCCGTTTGAGATCCACCACTTATATTCCTCTACCTACCTTGAATGTATTCACCATTCCAAGGTTGCATCTTGAAGATGAAGAGTTTCCCAAACTGTTTAGATTTTGGTAGAGTAATTCTTCATGAAAAATAAGTTTCCACTTCATTCAACCAAGACTCTATTGCTTCAGGCCCTTCTTGTCCATTAAATTTAGATACCTTGACTTTCTTAAGGTCCTTGGAAAAATCAACCTCAATTTGAGCTTTACCCTCATGGATTCGTCTTGCATGATTATCTTCTTGTCTACCCTCTGAATACCTATTACTAGTCTCCTGATTGACTAGTGTTTGTAGTATTTTTGTTGCTGCTCCATCTACTCTTGAAGTAACTTAACTATGAAAGAAATATTTTCCACCCCCTCACTGGAGTCCATTGTTCTTCCAGTTTTCTTTTTGGATTCCATTATTATTATAGACTTAATATTAGTTAGTTTTATCTCCCTATGAACTAACTCATACCATTATCACTCACATGATAATGATCATGGTTATGCTTATTTCTTCACAAGGTGCCATCCCTTATAAGACTATTATCATTCACTTGATAATGTTCATGGTCACTCTTGCCGTGTAAGGTGTCATCTTTGATAAGACCACTATCACTCACTAATACTGATCATGGTCATATTTTCCTCATCGTAAAGTGCCATACCTAATAAGAAACTATACTTTCTAGGATTTTTACTCCTTGGTCTAATTGGTCAAGATGACATGCAATACCCACCTTATCCCAAATCAACTTAAGGTCCCTAGAATATTAAGCCTCCCCAAAGTAGCACATCAAATCAAGGCTCAACCTAGGTTCTCTCCATGGAAGCTTCTATTCCTATGACCTAGGCTCTAATATAAAATGTAACAACCCACTTTCTTGACCCAAGGGAGAGATTTTTTATCTTTTTTAACTCACAAATAAGTCTCAATATTTTTTTAGCATTATAAGGTATAACCACATTTTGAATTCATTGTCACTGCAGATGACACTCAAGTGGACAAAAATGACCAACACCCTATACTTCTTAAGTTCACTTTTCTAAATATCATTATTTAAAAAATATACCTTCAATGTTCCCTCCACTTTTTCTATACCTATCACCAGTATAGGATAACTTGACCATGGTGTAGGGATTATCCTTTAAGACCCATAACACTTAAAAAGGCATATCTTTTCTCTAACCATAGATAAGTCCATATATGTAGGATTACTCTAGTGTAATGCCTTAGTGCTTAGTTACTACACCTATGTGGGTTAACTAAGGCCATTACCACTCACCTAGTAATGAGTATGGTCACTTGATCCTCACCATTCAAAGTGCCATCACTATACTATCTTATGAATGAATTGGTGGATCAATCGATTGTTTAAATTCCTAGACCTCACCAATTAGGATTTATAAAAGCCTTGCCACTTTGGAAACACCAAAGCCTCACCATTTTAAGTGTATCATTCATAAATATTTGGTTATTGCATCACTATCACTCCTTCCATATTACAAATACCTAGTTATTGCATCATTGCAATGCCTCCCAAGATTCATAAATACCTGGTTATTGCATCACCGTAATCCCTCCTAGGATTGGATTATATTTTTGACTCAAAGGTTCTCTAATATGGCTCTATATTCTTACCCAAAAATCCCCATCCAAACCCAAGAGTCTAAACATTTAAATAATATGAACAACTCTCTCTCAAGGAAATAAAGTGCTAAATTAAAACATAATCAAATGCATCATAACACTTTTCTAAAGACTAAATGATTTCAAAATATAATACTAGTCTTATAATTTATTTAATCACAATGAAAGAATATCACATCACCAAGGCATTATATTCATAATCCATGAAATAAACATATTCTTCCATTTACCATAATCGATATTCCAAAAAAAATCATAAAGGAATAACATCATATAATCTTCCATATTTGAACAAGTCCTAAAATACTATAACAAAAGTAATTATAAAAAATCCTTCCTCTAATTACTTCACTTTCCAACTTTACTTGTGTACGAGGGAAGCATGACCCCTCATAAAAACCTATGTAAACTTAATTTTTTTTGCTTATTAGAAAATAAAAATTCTAGTTATTGTTTAACTATTTTGGCCATTTTTTGAATTTATATTTTGTATCCAAAGATGAACAAAATATCCATTGTCACACCATTGAGAAATATTGACTTTGAATTAAAATAATTACATCAATGGGGCTAATCACAAGAACTTTTTTTTAGCTTGTTAAAAACATTTTGGCTATTGTTTAACTATTTTGGTCATCTGTTGAATTTGTCATTTGTATCCAAATTATGGCTAAGTATAAGGGTTATATATTATCTCATAGTACTTTATTCTGATAGTTATTGCCTTGCCAAGGACATTGTCATTTTATACAATAAGTATTCTATTTTTTATTTTTCCCTTCTCCTAAGGAAACCTTAAGACATTATTCCTTGTAAAGCTTTCTTAATTTTTGTATAATTCATATCTCAACCTTTCTTCTCTCGTCTCTCCTTCTCTTTCTTGCAAATATATTACATTTAATTGGGTATATATCCTAAATCTATGATACCGAGAAGAAAAAAAAAGAACGACAGAAGAAAATTAAAGCAACCTGAAGGGAAGAAGTTGTGTAGGTTGAGGAATTAAAAGCACACATTTGCATACATATTTAAAAAATATAACCAATAGAGAAACATGCTTAAACTATTTTTTACTTTTTTTTAGTTGTATTTTAGATATATGTTGTGGATAGGGCTGAGAGTTCCATTGGATATAAATTGTGGCTATAACTATGGGCATGTTTCACCAAAGAAAAGTCAAGCTTAATCTAAAATATCAAATGTATACCTTTAGTACCACAATATTTAAAAGCCAGTGACAAACTACTTCAAATTTATTTGTTAGGAAGAGCTTTACCTTTACTTCACCCCTCCTTATAGGTGTAAATACACATATTTTATTCTATAAATATATTATTTGGTCTAAAAATGGATTTATGGTTTGTTTTGGGATATTATTAATTTTTTCTTTTCATCAGGATTAGTTGCCCCCTTGCTTTCTAACCGGATTGGTATATGGAGTCTCGTTCCCCTTTAATACTTGTTCTTCTTATCTTGAATATGGTAAGAAACAATGTTTCTACAAAGAAACGAGTTGTGTACATTAGAAACACTAAATAGGTCCAATGGTAGCATTTGTTCAAACAAATATTTGCATCATCTTGTGTTTACAGATAAAAATATAACCTTTAGATACACAAATGGTGAGAAATGGGTACTATAGCCAAACATATTTGCTTATCCTCTAGCAAAATAAAATCCTACAAAGCAAAGTAAAACTTGCAACTCAAACTAGATTCAATATTTGGTTGTTGCTGATATTATTTTTGCTAATGATATGAATAATTAGCCATATTGTCAAAAAATACTGATAGGGTCTCCTCTTCCTCTCAAGCCTTGTTTCTCCTATAATAGTGATGAAAGAAATAGGGAGTCCCAAGTTTCATCCCCTTACCCTCTGTTAAAACATACAACCAAGAAGTTCTTGGTTCTTTGGAAATATAAGGATTAGAGGATCCTTTCTTGGAATATCTAAAACCCTCAATAGATTCAAAGTAAGATATAATTTTTATCCAGATTTTTTTACTGAATGAAAAACTTTGTATTGGAGCTATTGATGGAACTTTGTATATTTAGCTTTCAAATTAGAAACTTGACAAGATTAGATATGAATGTAATGGGCTAATTATATCTGTTAAGTAACATCTATTGCATATCATGTGTGAAAATTTTGATAAAAATACAAGATAAATGATAATAAATGTTATTCAGTTGGTGTAAATTTCTTGTTCTCTACTAACATGTTGGCTTGAATGGATGTGTTATGAAACGTAATTTCTCTCTTGTATTTAACATTATATTATACTTTCTTAGATATATGTCATATTCCCTTACCTATTGAAAAATGATTTACCTTCAAAGAATTGATGAAAATCATTGTGTTGTTGTCTCCTTTGCTTCTATGTAATACTTTTTTGGCTTTATTGTTATGGTAAGAACATTGTGTATGTTACAAAATTTATTAAACATGTCTATTTAAGATACAATTAATTATTAACAATTGTTTTTTTATTTGCTTGAGTATTGACACCATTTTTAACTTATTAATTTAATACAAAAAATGTAGTTACCTCTTATATTGTTTTGGTAGAAATTGAACCACAATATTTCTTGGATACTTGTGATAATTGTTGAGGATGATGTTATAAAATTTTTAATGAATATGATAGACTACAAGTAAAATTGCATCTAAATTTTGTGTTTCCTTCTTAATACCGTCAACTTCAACTTCTATGGAATTGGGTTATTATCTACTTCCCAACACATAATCAATCTGCTTCCCAACAATAATCACTTTGTTGTGTCTCTCTCAAATATGGTTTAAATTGGATAGTTTTCAAATCCCTAGATATAGTTGATGCTTTCAAATTTTAACCATATTGTAGGTGATTATACAATTTTTATTTTAATGTTTGGTGCTATCATTGGCATTAAATATTACATTTTTAGATCTATGCTTTATGCCTGATATAGATTCAATTCTTGAATTCAACTTACTTGTATTTTATTTTGAAAATGTTATTTTGAATATAGTGTATTGAATATGAAGGTTACATATTTAACCTTTGAATATACTTATATTCAACTTTTATTTTATAGAATCTCACTTTTTATATTTTTGTTTTATCTTCTTTTGTTTGGGCTTGCCTCATTAATAGGTAATTGAATGACATCTTTAAACTCTTATCACTTGAGTAGACTTCACATTGGGTCTTCTTTGCACTATGATATTCTAGTTGCTTGAAGTCCTTTAATATTCTAGTATAAATGACTTAAATAAACTAAATATAACCTACACACTAGCCACAAAAGTAATTCAAGTGAATGACCACAAGATAAGTAGTTACTGCAAGGTAATAAAAACAAGTATTTGCATTTACAATTAAGAGATATAAATGGAATATACTCACCCAATTACTAGTGAATGGATTTGACCTTCTTGATTAGTACTACTCTTATGGACTTAAATAAATGGCCTTATCCTCTAGATAATTTTTCTTAAAACATGACTAGTTTCTTCTAGCAGTAATTAAACCAACTCTCAAAATACTATTTAAAAGTTTTTATTATTTTCTCCTAGAGGCCTAAGATGATGGTTTTTAACCACCATCTTAGACCCTTAATATGGTAGTTACAAACTGTAGTCGTAGGTGTCTAAGACGGTAGATAAAAACTATTGTCTTAGAGGCCTAATATGGTGGCTAAAAATCATCATCTTAGAGACCTAATATAGTGCTTTTTATCCATAATATTAGACCCTTACGATGGTGGTGTTTAATTGTCATATTAGGATCTTAAGATGATAATTAAGAACCACATTCTTAGGTTCTAATATGTCGGTTAAAAACCATCATATTAGAACCTAAGAGGGTGTTTTTTTGAGGTGGTGTTTAACTACCTTTGTATATCATGGAATTTTTATGATGCCCTCAAAGACAACGGTTTAAAAATATGATGCCCTCAAAGACAACAGTTTGAAAATATCCCTTAAAGGTATTTAAGGAAGTTAATAACCATCGTTAAAGATATTTTTTTGGTGTAGTGAAAATACATTCAAAACATTAGATTTGTAACTTAGAACATGGAAATAAAGCTACATATTGTAATCATATTTTAACACTCGTCACCCAAAGAAGAGATATTTTTTCTTTTTAACTCGCAAATAAGTCCCAATATTTTTGTAGCATTGTAAGGCATAACCACATTTTGAGTTCATTGTCACGGTAGATGATAGTACAATGGATAATAGTGGCTAACATCCCATACTTATTAGGTTCACTTTTGTAAACATCATAGTTTAGAAAATATGACATCAATGGTACCCCACTTTTCTATATCCTCACTAATATAGGACAACTTGACCACAATGTAGGAATTATACTTTAATACCCATAACACTTAAAGGGGATTTCCCTAATCCTACATAAGTCTATCTATGTAGGATTACTCTAGCGTAATGCCTTAGTGCTTAGTTACTACATCTTTATGGGCTAACTAAGGCCATTACCACTCATAGTAATGAGCATGGTCAGCTAATCCTCACCATTCCAGGTACCATCACTATATTTTCTTGTGAATGAATTGGTGAATCAACCCATCATTTACATTCCTCGACCTCACCACTTTTGGAACACCCAAGCCTCACCGTTCAAGGTGTATCATTCATAAATATCTAGTTATTTCATCACCACAACTCCTTCTAGATTACAAATACTTGGTCATTACATCACCATAACTCCATCTAGATTACAAATAACTGGTTATTGCATCACCACAACTCTTTTTATATTATGAATAGTTGGTTATTGCATCACCACAACTCCTCCTAGGATTAGATTATCTTCTTAACTCAAGGGTTCTCTAGTATGGATCTAGATTCTTACCCAAAAAGCCCAATCCAAATCCAAGAGTCTAAATAATTAAATAATATGAACAACTTTATCTCAAGGAAATAAAGTGCTAAATTAAAATATAATCTAATGCATCATAAACATTTTCTAAAGACTAAAGTTTCAAAATAAACTACTAGTATTAGCATTTCCTTAATTACAATGAACAATATCACATCACCAAGGCAGTATCTTCATAATCCATTAAATAAGCATATTCTTCCATTTGCCAGAACTGATATTCCAAGACTTTCATAAAGGAATAACATCATATAATATTTCATATTTGAACAAGTCTTGAAATACTATAACAAAAGTAATTATAAAACATCCTTCCTCTAATTACTTCACTTTCCAACTTTACAAATAACTTGACATAAGGAATAACATTACTTAAACTTCCATTCTTGAACAAACTCCATTAATAACAAGAATGACAACAAAGTATTACATAACATAATTTCCATTTTCAAAATGACTTTTCATCCTCAAATACAATGATATAATTCCACTTAAGTGGTCCCTAGTTTCATCTTCTTTCTATGGTATTCATGAAAGAATATCTCCCATGAAATTGAGAGAAATATTAGGTATCAGGACAATGCTTTTAATGCATATGCAAGCCTAACATGCACTATGCAAGATAATATACAAGAAGAATGCAATATTTCGATAGATTGTATAATCATACTAATAAATTATCACACAATAACGCAAGATCCTAGTTTCATGATAAAATGTATATGCAAGCCTACATGCATCATTTAAATATAATCATCAATAACAATGCAAGATCTTAGTAATATCTATATGGAATCCTAACATACATTATACAATATAGTGATTCCATAACAATGCAAAATATTAATTCCATATGTATATGCAAGCCTAGTGAATGATTCAATGGATTGTCCCATACCAATCCATAGTTTAGATTCCTAGACCTCATCCTACGAATATGTCCAAGCTTCACCACTATGGACTACCTAAAATTTTCACTACTTTGGGCCACCCAAGCCTCACCATTCAGGGTGTATCATTCACTAGTTATTGCCTCACCACAACTCAACTAGGATTATTATGGCAAAATGCATATTAGTCATATCAAGAGAAGCCCATACTTCTCTCACTCATTTATGGATCTATTGCCACACAAGCCACATATAAAACATGCAAGAGCATTGAGAGAATCCCATGCTTCTTTCAATCGTTTATGGATCTATTGCTACACAAACCATAGAAACATTTAGAAAATAACATCACATTTTCTAAAATTTAGAAGATACTCCATACATTTTAAAATTATACCAAACTTTATAACAAGAAAAATTGGTTCTTGTTGTGGCTGCTCCACAACTAGCCCCAAAGTTTGGGGACCCACTTTTGATTTTAGTTTTTTGAAAGTTTCCTTTGTCCTTGATTGACATTCTCCGTAACCTTGAAGTTAAGATCTTAGGGTTTGCATGATTGATCAATGCCTCCTTAGTTTACTTGTAAAACCAAATGAGGTTTAACGAGTTTCGTGTTCGTGGAGTGAGGATTTGGATGTGTTCTCAAGGTTTGATATTGATAGGTTTACATGTGTTCATGTGTCTTTCCAATGTTCTTTCAAGGACTTTTTGTGTGTTAATTAGATTCTAGTGTCTTAGGTTGGGTTTGATAAGTTTAGCTTTGTTCTCAAGTTTTGGATTTAGATTTTAATAAGCCATTTTTGTGTTGGGTGTTAATAAGGCTTTTAAGAAAATTAAATAAATAAAAATAATAATAAATTTTTATATTTATAAAAATTTCAAATAAAAATAATAAAAATTTATTACGTCGATAGGTGTCCTACAATGGCAGCCAGGAAGGTCAGCCACACCGTAAACAATATTAATATTTTATTAAAAAAGCCGACATTAAGAAAATTATCCACCGACATTAAGGGTTATGGTGGATTTAAAATATTTAAAAAATATTTAAACTATGAGATAGGCGCCTCGAGATTGATAACTCTTGACGTTTATAGATATATATATTATATATACTTAAGCTATAATATATATATGTATATATAATATTATATTAAACATAGAAATTATATAAAAATCTAAGCGATAAAAATAATGAAGAAAGTCTATATATATCTGTTCATGTCTTATATAATATATATATATATATATATATATATATATATCAAATAAGAAAATGAATATTATATATAAGACAATAAAAACAAAAAAAAGAAATTGAAAAATATAAGAACTACATATTTATATATATTAATATTTAAATTAATATTAATATTAAGATCATGGTGAAAGTGGGCTTTTATAGCCCTTTTACTTATACTGCCTAACTTTATGTTTTTCTATATCTTCGTATAATATTCTTGGGTTTATCTTTGCAAGATACGAAATGGGACTCGACGTGGCGAGGATGTCACTGACGTGGTGAATGAGATAGGGCCAGTGAGGTTCGAGGAGGTCACAAACACGTAGTAAAGACTGGAGAGTAGCGTGAAAGATCACCCTTCGGCCAGCATGGACAAGGCGACATCAATGAAGCGAATGCGATGCTGATTTGGCAGAAGAGGAGGTCGCAAGGCACAATGAGTCTTGAGGCACAACAGTAGAAGTGGGCAACCTGCGTGAGCACCCAGCATCACCATGAAATATCAACTCGATGCCAAATGAAAAATTGATGCAAGCCTAAATTATGATGGATATCGATCAGACCATAGTAGTGTGCGAGTGAAAAGCGAAAATGGCCCCCAGGATCAATGATAGTCAGATGAAGCTTATCTCAGCATCCACATGGTATTCAAGGTCCCATTGCCTGAGGGCAAATCGATGTTCTATTCGAAGCAGACTTGAAGTAGTGGAATAGTTGGATTCTATCAATGACATACTCGGGAAGATCAAAGATATAGTGGACATACTTGTTTGTTTCACTTCTTTGCAAGAGAGGATTTTGGAAACAAATCCTAAGGGAGAGTGTGATTTCACAATTGAGTGAAATTAACACTCAACATTTTGGCACTAGAAGGAGGGCCTGAATTGGTTTACTTCATTTTATTTATGCTAATCAATTCATGCATTGGTTTTCATTGATCTAATGCTTTTGGATTGTTCATACATGAATGATGTGATTTGGTGTAATTTTGAGAGTTTTAATTGCTAAATATTTCAAGTTCATTTAATTAGCATATTTGGTAATCTTTTAGCACTCAATACTTTGGGAGCTAAGAGGGTTTGACTTGATTTATTCTATTGCTATTTAGATGCTAAATTGTGCATGTTACTTGAAAGATTTATCTAAAGATATTGGTATTAACTAATGAGATTTTGTGATCACTTTCATTGATTCTAACATTCTCTATTTGATGATGCGCTAATCCTAATATTTTGGCAAATTTGAGAATGTTCTTTCATGTCATGTTTTAATTAATGCATATCTTTTGGATGATGCTAACATGATGATCTTTGTGGTTTATTCATTTGAAAATTGTTAGTCATTTTATGCTTCATTGCAATATATTTTGTGTTTGACTAGCAAATTTGGTTCTAAAGTTATTCTTTGAGTTTCGCTAATGGCAACATTAGAGGAGCAAATCATGTCTTTAAGAGAAGAAATGGTATCTACATTAGGAAGGTATTATGAGTGTTTTCCTATGCTTGGAAAACTCCATCAAATTCCTGAAATGCTATTGGAGTTTCTACGACTGTTTAATCAAGAAGTGACATCAGGATACCTACAGAAATTGACTTACCTACAAAAATTGCATGAGTACAAGAGCACATTATCTCAATTCCAAATTTTCTATGAGGATGTTGCTTGTAGGTTTTTCTCATACATTTTGGATGTCAGGTCATTCATATGGTATGGTAAGTTACCTCTAGAGGTTAGGACTTCTTGGATCCAACTAGAAGTAGCTTATCTTTATCATTTTGGTAATCAAGTTGACTTAGATATGTTGCAAAATCAATTTACCTCCATTCGTAAAGAGCCTAATGAATCCTTGAGTCAATTCAATGGGAGATTCTATGAGTTGTACTCTCAAATGTGGGAAAGTTTGGATATACAAGAAGAAGAAGCTATTAAAGTATACATGGGAGCCATACCCCCCGCACTTGCTACACTTATTGAGGAAAATATTGATGACTCATATTTTCTTAGAATTTATCAGGTTGCAATAATGGTAGAACACAGGCAAGTGGAGGCACAACATGTTCCCATGAAATATTGTTTTTCTATAGCTATAGATGCCAACCTACACCAACCATCTAATATAGAACCCTCCACTCCAATGATACCTAAGTCGAATGATCAAGGGGATGAATTTGAAAGTCCACATATTACAACCGCCTTAGATATTGCCCAAGAGGAGGTGCAAGTTGCCAAACCAACATCCATTAATGAGGATTGTCTAGAGAGGGGTTCTTTTCCAGAAATGCATGAGTATTTAGATAATGGTGTCCTAAATATGATTAGTGTTGGAATCTGTGATAGGATAAAATCTTGTTAGCGTACTATTAACGTATTCTGTTTGTATTACGTTATTAGGCCACTGTTACAACGTCTGTAACAGTTTAGTTACGCCGGTGCTATTCCCAGCAGCATTGCTGTATTATTTAAAGTGTTGCTGCATAATGAAATATAGTTCCTAAATTTTACATGGTATCAGAGCCAGTTGCGTGAGAAGGTTGCTGTGTGTTTTTTTCTTGAACGCATTTTCTTTTCACACCATCGCGTGGCTAGGAGCAGGAGGCTGTGAAGGTTGTCGTGTTGCGACATCTGAGCGACTATGGAGAGGTGGAGGTCCTTGTTGAACACGTGCAGCGTACAGGAATTTAAAAAAAAAAAAAGGGGAGACGCAACGCGCGTCCGTGGAAGGAGGCTGCGTCGCGTCCTGCAGAAGCAGTCTGCAGTCTTGAGTCTTGCGCAGAGCGCAGAGACGCCTGCAGACATGGCCAGTATATAGTATGCAGTACGTCGACGACGACGCCCTGTAGAGACGCAGTCTGCAGTCTTGCACAACCTGCAGATGTGTACAGTCTGCAGTCTTGTGTAGAGCGCAGATTGCGCTGTCGCACCGCAGACATGTACAGTCTACAGTTTTTGCGCTGCAGACCGCCGCCCCCCCCTCCCCTTCCCTCTCCTCCCCCCTCCCCCCCCACGTCGAGCGGGAAATTTAAAATTCTCGCTCTCCGAATGCGGGGGTATAAACCCCCCCCCAAACGGCTGACGCGCAGTTGCGAGCACGAAACGCACGTTGCGCGCCATCCCCCCCGGGTGAAAATATTCAGAAAAAAAAAAAACCAGACTGTAGAATTTTTTCGAAAAGAAACCAGAACGCTGCGGAGCACAGACGCGAAACAGCAGCGGGGCGATCAAGCAACCGGAGGCCGCAGCGAGAGGAGGAGGAGCATTCGGGTGTTGAAAAGGGAGGAGGTCGACTGATCCTCTCGGATCAGCCCGCAGCTCACGTGGTCGTGAGCCGTGCGGTAAGGCTCAGGGAGGCTGCAGGTCGGGGGTTCAAATCCCGCCGACTCCCCCAAGGTATAAATTTTTTTTTCAAACGTTTTTTAATTATTATTATTTTTAGTTAAATTTTTTAATTTTAATTTATTTTTTAATAGTTTTTAAACTTTATAAATTAAAATTTATTTTTTTTTTTTATAAGTTTTAAAAACTATATAAATTAAAATTATTTTTTTTAACTTTAAATAAATAATAATTATTAAAATGCTTTGTTAAAGAAAGCCTTTTAAGGGGGGATATTTTTTTCAAAAAATCAAAGGGGGATAGTGAGTAATTTTTTGAAAAATAGCAATTTGGCAAATTGTAAAAGGTGCATTTTCGGCTGTGACCGACACCTTGTGGGTTATTCTTGTGGGCAGTTTTTTTTATGTTGTATGTTGCATATTTCATTTTTGCACTATAACATTAAAAACTTAAAATCAAAACACTCCCTAAGTCCCCGGAATAATTAAAACCCATCCGTGCAATTTATTGCACTGCAGCGTTCGGTATTTGTGATACCTCTGGCCAGCACTTACAGGTAAAGCTGTCGTGATTTGGCTACTGTATCCGCCGCCTAATATAGCTGCTACAACGACGTCTGAGCTTGTTCTCTATAAATCGTCGGGGAGGAATAAGTACGCCATTTTTGCATTTTTTTACTCCATCCACTACCCTTTATCGCACTTGTGTTTAGGCGTAAATCCTGACGAAGTATTCTTCATAGTGTTTAGGGGAAGTTACGCCCCACGCATGAGAAGAATCTTCTATGGTAGGTGCCATCAACAAGGCGATTCCCTTTCGGTACCGCTTATGTTCCACGTATCGTATGATCTCTAAAACTCACCTATAGTCTCCCTCACGTAAGGGCGGGTGATTTTTGTTGATCTTTCTAAATACCTATAGTTTCCCTCACGTAAGGGCGGGTATTTTGTACGGTATATTGGCCTAGCAAAAGGTATATCGAAAGGGGGACCAATTGGTGATATAAGGAACCTTCACTATGGCCGTTGTTGCAAAGTTGATGACTGATCCGCATCAGTTATTGAAAGGTCCAAATTATACACCATGGAAACATAAGATGAAGGCTATTCTCCAAATGGAAGATTTGTGGGATATTATTCTTGGAGTAGCAACTAGGCCTTCACCAACGAGCGGGATCCACGGGTCCTTCCGCGAGATCGAGATAGCTTTTGACAAGAAAGACGGTCGAGCAAAGGTGCTCATTTTGTTTGCTGTTTCGGATGAAGTGCAACCTCATATAGCGACAAAGCAAGTGGTAAAGAGGCATGGGATGCCCTTAGAACCATCTATGAGGGAAAGAATGAATCCACCATTCTTCATCTTCAACAACAACTTCATAACTTTGAGTTTGAGGCGGGGTGAAACAGTTGAACTCTTTACGTGCGAGTGTACGAGTTGAAAGAGAAATTGAGTTCTTTCGGGAGATACTGTGGACGAAAAGCTTCTCATTTCACTTGTGATGAGAGCTTTACCTTCTTCATTTGATATGTTGATCACCTCCATCCGGGTGTCTCAACGACAAATTACCTACATCGAGTTGGTCAATCTGCTTCAACAACGGGAGGCACGCCAACTTCACAAGGATGATTCTTCCAATACAGCCCTATACACCAACAGGCGGGGTTCTAGGAAGAAAGGTAATGGGCAAAAAGGAGGCAACTTTCGAGAAAGGAGGAAATTCTCAAGAGGATACGAAAGGAAAAGGCAAACAACCTCAACGGAAGAAGAGGTGGTGCAAGATCCGTGAGAAAGACAACCATGACACCAACGGGTGTTGGCATAAGAACAAGGAGAAAGGCCAAAACAAACCACAAAATAAAAACAAGCAACCCCGAGGTGAATGTTGCTGTTGAAGAATCGACTCGGATTACGAATGGGCACACAAGGTGCTCATGACTACCACGAGATTCCACACGAGAGGGATCCTGTTTGGTATGTCGATTACGGAGCTAGCAAACATATGGTGGCGACGGATCGTGGTTTGAATCATTTGTGGCCAAAGAGGGCAAACCTGTCACCATTGCTGATGATAAAACCTACGGGGTTCGGGGAGAGAGTACGGTTTCGAGTCACTCTTCACGATGGCAAGTGTCAGATTGACAAAGTCCTCTATGTTCCGGGATTGGCCAACAATTTGTTGTCAGTGACACAAATCCTGGACAGAAATATGGTTGTCAACTTTCGTGTTGAGAATGGAAAGAAGTGTTGTACCATTACCGGGAAGGGTAAGCGAGTTGCAACGACTTCATATAAGCACGGCTTATTTGCACTAGATGCTATCTCTACTCCACATGTTGCCATGATTTGTCTCTACCAAGGAGGCAACTTCCCTATGGCACAAGAGATATGGGCATCTTAGTTACGGCTACTTACTTGAGCTCGGCAAGTATGAGATGGTAAAGGGTCTTCCTTCCCTTTACGCCACATTGCCGGTGTGCTCACGCAGCTTGGCAGGAAAGCGGCATAGAGTACCATTTGAGAAGAGCTCTACAAGAGCACGAAAACCTCCGGAGTTAATTCATACCGATCCGTGCGGTCCTTTCACACCCAAGAGTTGTGGAGGGAAGAGGTACTTTCGGTTATTCGTAGATGACTACTCACGAAAGATGTGGGTTTTCTTTCTCCAAGCTGAAATCTGAAGCTTTCGCATTCTTCCGGCCAGTTCAAGAAATCCGTTGAGAAGGAGTCAGGAGCTTCTATTAAAACCCTCCGCTCAGATCGAGGGGGAGAGTTTACCTCTAATGAATTTTCTGCATTCCTAGATAAGCATGGGATCAAGAGACAGTTAACAACTGCCTATACTCCTCAGCAAAATGGAGTTTTTGAGAGAAGGAACCGTTCTATCATGGAAATGGTTCGTTGTATGCTCACGGGAGCTACTCTTGGGCAACAATATTGGGCAGAAGCTGTCACCAGCTGCGGTGTATCTGTTGAATAGGGCACCCACAAAGGCCCTAAAAGGAATGACTCCACGGGAAGCATGGAGTGGTCGAAAACCCTCCATATCTCATCTACGTATTTTCGGATGTCACGCTTTCATGCACATACCGAAAGAGAAAAGGAAGAAGCTAGATGAGAAAACACTGAGATGTATTTTTCTTGGTTATGACGAGCACTCTAAAGGATATCGGTTGATAGATCCTTTGACCAAGAAAATTCATATCAGCGAGAGATGTTGTCTTTGATGAAGCTTTCACATCACAGAGCACATCTAAAGTACACCAAGATATTGTGGAAACTAAGGAAGAGAAGATTCCTTCGTCAACACGAGACAGGGAGGTCCTTCTACATCTTCTTCAACTCCACCGAAGAAGAATCCTAAATGGTGTACAAATACAATCGAGAGATGCAAATTTATCCACTCCTCCCAATTTGAATTTGGATAGACCTCGTACACGGAGTATGGCTCAAAAGGAAAAAGAAGCCAAAGAAAGCTGGTGAGGTTGATGATCTTTGTCAATCTTTTGAGGAACTTTACTGTGACTCCAAGTACGAAAGTAGAGGATATGGATATTGATGATGAGAGGGCATTCATGTCTACCATAGATAGTCTTGAACCTGCATCGGTGCAAGATGCTCTCGGTGAGCCTCGGTGGAAGGCCGCTATGGATACGAGTATGAGTCTTCGATGAAGAATAAAACTTGGAAGCTTGTTGATCTGCCGCATGGAAAGAAACCCATTGGCTGCAAATGGGTATATAAAGTCAAGTACAAGGGAGATGGAACAATTGATAAGCATAAGGCCCGTCTTGTTGCAAAGGGCTATGCTCAAAAAGAAGGCATTGACTACGAGGAAACTTTTGCACCTACTTGCTCGGATGACCACAATTCGGGTTATGTGTGCTATGGCGGCACAATATGGGTGGAAAGTTCACCGGATGGATGTCAAAAGTGCCTTTCTAAATGGTGATCTCCAAGAAGAAGTCTATATGACTCGGCCTGAAGGATTTGAAGTGGAAGGCCAAAAGCGAGAAAGTTTGCAAATTGGTCAAATCCTTGTATGGTGCGAAACAAGCTCCTCGAGCTTGGTATATAAAAATGGACAATCACCTTATGCGACATGGATTTAAGAGATGTCCGTCAGATGCAAACCTCTATTTCAAGAAACAGGGTTATGAGATAGTGTTGCTTGTACTCTATGTGGATGATCTGCTCATTACAGGGAGTTCGAAAACTATGATCTCTATTGTCAAAAGAAACTTGTGCAAATATTTTGAGATGACGGATCTCGGACTTCTCCATTATTGTCTTGGTCCGGAATTCAGCCGGAAGGAGCACTCCATCAAAGTGTCTCGGAAAAAATATGCCAAGACATTCTTTGGAAAAATATCGCATGGTTGATTGCAAGCCAATGGCAACTCCAATGGAGAATGGACTTCGATTATCGCGATATGATGACTCACCTCGGGTAGATGGTACTCTCTATCGACGAGTTGATTGGGAGTCTCATATATCCGACCAATACTAGGCCGAGATCTCGTATTTCTTTGTCAACTATCTTTCGAGGTTCATGCGGGAGCCTAAGACCACTCATTGGAAAGCAGCAAAACGTGTTCTTCACTATGTCCGTGGTACTATGGAATATGGCCTAGAATACAAGAGGAACAACAAATTCTTCTTGCAAGGATACACGGACTCCGACTATGCCGGATCATTTGATGATCGCAAGTCAACTTCTGGATACATTTTTCATCTGGGATCCGGTCCTGTCTCTTGGCACAGCAAGAAGCAACCGGTGGTTGCTATTTCATCAACGAGAGGCGAGTATCGCGCCGCACGTGAAGGCTGTGTGCGAAGTGATATGGTTACGTCGCATTCGACAAGTATGGGCCATCCATCAAAATCTCCAATACACTTGTTTTGCGACAATCGGGGTGTTACGAACCTCGTCAAGAATCCGAGTCCATCATGAAAGAACAAAGCACATTGACACACAATGTCATTTCATTCGAGATGAAGTTCCAAAGCACCGAATTCAGCTTCAACACATTCCCACCGATGCTCAAGTTGCAGACATTTTCACTAAGGCACTTGGACGTGTCAAATTTGAATTGTTTCGCAGCTCACTTTGTATTGCAAAATAATGTAAGGGGATGTTAGTATAGCTATTAGTTATTACATTACCCAAATAATGTAATAAAGGGGGATGTTAGCGTACTATTAACGTATTCTGTTTGTATTACGTTATTAGGCCACTGTTACAACGTCTGTAACAGTTTAGTTACGCCGGTGCTATTCCCGGCAGCATTGCTGTATTATTTAAAGTGTTGCTGCATAATGAAATATAGTTCCTGAATTTTACAAATCTACCATAGAATTGAATGAAGTGGTTGAAAGTGAAATTGGAAGAGAATCAGTAAATAAATTTTAAGATATGATAGAATTTCACTTGTTCTTGGAAGACACTCTCAATGAGATGCTTGAAACTAATGACCAAGAAATTATTCACCTTCCAAATTGTGATAAAATTGAATCATGGGTTACCAATTTAGACTATGATAGCCTTACAAATTTTAATTCAAGAGATAACCCACTTTTGGAAGTTATTGAACCATCTAAGGAAGGTGAGGGTGAATTTGATGAGAAATGCATTGATGAATTGGAATATGTTGAAGAAGTAGTTGAGTGTCACCACTTGATTTTGGAAGATGATTATCATGATTATTGGAAGAAGTGGGAAGAATACACTCACTCCAAATATTCTAATGAAACCTTGGTGTCAATTGACATGCAGGATAACACAATTACTTTCTCACATGAAGATATTACAACTCCCACACAATTTGAGAATATTTTAGGAGAAGAGTTGGAATCTCATCAAATTTTAGAAAATAATAACGATCCTATTAACAATGACAAATAAGAAGAAGAATTGATGGATGAATCAAAAGATCATATCACAGATACCATAGAGTTTCATCCCACAAATTTGGATGACAATTTTTACAATGGTTGGGGGAGATATGAAGATGTATTATTTTCTCACACCCCTATTGATGAAACTTCTATTCCACTTGATATTGCATGTACAAGATTGAGAAGGTTACAAAATTCGATCATGTTGAACATAAATTCATTGAAAATTTTATTGAAATAGAAAGGGAATATCTAAAATTTTCCTATGACTCATCTATTTTGGATGAGATAGAGGTAAAATATACTCTTTCATTTCGGGATATTGAAAATTCGGATACTAGTTTGTATGATTGTTTTGAGTGTTCAAATGAAGAGATACCATGGATAGTGAACAAGGAGTTGGAATCAAATGACAAAGATGTTGATTTATTTAAAACAACTCAAATAATTGATCATCAAGAAAGGTTACTTGACACACATCTTGACTAACAAGATTTGAGGGTTAAAAAGGATGGACATGTTTTTAATTGGGTGCCCAATTTTGGTATGTTTGATGAACAGGTAATCAATGAAGAAATTGCAAATCCTCATCGAGCTTTGGTAAATGAAAATGTGCAAAAGGTAAAATCTAAATAATTGGGTCCAAGCATCCAAGCTTCAAGTGAAAATCTGTATGATCATTTATGGAATTTGAATGATGTTTATGATGTAATGCCATTGAAGGTGAATGAAGAACAAGGATTGATTTCTACTCACACCTTTCATAAGATTGATTTGATGAATGAAAAGGAAGTTGATGCACTTGAATTGTTAAATCAAATTCACCAACAGCTGATAATAGAATCTAGGATAAAAGCTTATAATGATTCTCATTTGATAAACATCCTAGATGCTTGCAAATTTTTACGTAAATTTGATTGGCCTACAAATTTGAAAAATTAATTGGCTTTAAAATTTTTAGAAATAGGCTCTTGTTTGCAAAATCTCATATTTAAAAGAGAAAGCCTAAATCTAAATCATGAAATGAGTTGTGAAATTGGCATCTTCAAGAATAGACAAGAATCAATTAAAAATCAAATGTTGTCTAATCAATTTAATGATTTGAATCTCACCCATGGGATTGTTAATGGAACTAAATCAAATTGGTGGGGTGAGAGAGATAAGTTGAATTTTTTTGTATTATTTGGCTTAATATTATTTTTTTTGGATGCCTACAACATTTGGCGTGCTTATCATGTTATATGTGTTTTGAAATGTTCTAATCATATTTGTGTTCCAGGAAAGTGATAGTCCAAGCATTGCATCATTTTATACCATATTGTACATTTGTATATAGATTTTGGTTTTCATTTTTGATTTTGGGTTTGGATTTTATTTTGATATTTGCAAGTTTGATTTGTGTATTTTGTATTCATTTGCTTCCAAGTTTTGGTTGTTTTCTAGTATTTTAGAGTGAGATGTCAGCTCATGTCCTTGTGAATGTTTACTGAGATAAGGAAAATATGAAACATTAAAATTGTATTGTAGAAGGCTCCACGAGTACTAAAAACACATTTAAGAATATCGTTTGAAACTTGGAATGCGTGAAGTTGTTAGTTTTGCAAGTTATGGCAAAATATATTGTGTATTCCATCTCATTCATCCTTATTTTATGGTACATTTCATAGTGCATAAACATTGCACCTCACTTGCATCTACATTTCAAATACAATCATCGAAAAACATGTCAAATTCTCTTAGGATAATTGTAAAATATACATTAAGAAGATCTTGATATTGGGAACTGATGTCGAAGTTGTCTTGGACCAAACACAATTTGCACATATTAAAAATATCTTGGGTAAAATGGCCAAAACCATCCTTGGAAGAAAATGTGAGGTGAAAAGGGTCATCCTTGTCAGTCCTAGTGGTTTTCACCACTTCCACAATATTTGAAACTAAAAAATTAGAGTAGTAAGGATAGGGTCAAATTCTCATCATACTTAGGTTGAGAATCCAATTTCCCAAAGCTCTGAGTTGGCTTGCATCACACACCATTGACTATTGGGTTGTAAGGATCGTACTACATGTCCCCTCAAAAGGATGAGTAGTCATCCCTAAGATTCAAGAAATCAAAAGTAAAATCATGGACAATGTGGCTAACCTCCATTGGGGCTATAGACGCTTGACTGACAGTGGAGTACGCTCATGCATGATGACATGTCTTGTTTAAAAGTGAGACCTCTGATCGCTCAAATGGACAAGCTAGCCTTATGGTTTCATCCATAACAAGTTTAACCATTTGGGTCAAAATGAGGTAATAAACCCAAAATCTAAGTAGTAAGGATAGGGTCAAATTCTCATCATACTTAGGTTGAGAATTTGATTTGCCAAAGCTCTAATTCCACTTGCACACACTGGTTCTGGGTGGTAGCGGTTCATAATTGAGCTCTTGATTTGGTAAATAAATTTACTACACACACATATGATCCTAATAGGGTTAGAAGGTTTTAGTGTGTTTGTTTTTGTTACTCAAATAATTGAGTCTCTGCAAAGAAGGTCGTTCATATTATAGCATCATGTCAATACATCCAATCCTGCATGAATCATCCATAACATGTATTATGCATAAATCACAAAGACATAAACACCCATGTAAAAATGATGATGGTAGGTTGAATGGTTTTAGACGATAAGGAATGAATCACTTTGCACACATTGAGCCGATTCTGAATGATTCTAATGGTTCATGTTTTTTCGGTCTATTCTCATTCTCGGGATACTTGCTAATAATTGTAACTCTAATTTTTGGGTTGTGTGTTTTCAGGTTGGGTTCTTACCAAAATGCCAAGAGCATTTCCCCAAAAAAGTCACCATTTGTTGTGCTCCACAACTAGCCCCAAAGTTTGGGGACCCACTTTTGATTTTAGTTTTTTGAAAGTTTCCTTTGTCCTTGATTGGCATTATTCGTAGTAAGCTTGCAGTTAAGATCTTAGGGTTTGCATGACTGATCAATGCATCCTTAGTTTGCTTGTAAAACCAAATGAGGTTTAATGAGTTTCATGTTCGTGGAGTGAGGATTTGGATGAGTTCTCAAGGTTTAATGATGATAGGCTTACAATGTTCTTTCAAGGACTTTTTGTGTGTTAATTAGATTCTAGTGTCTCAGGTTGGGTTTGATAAGTTTAGCTTTGTTCTCAAGTTTCGGCTTTAGATTTTAATAAGCAATTTTTGTGTTGGGTGTTAATAAAGCTTTTAATAAAATTAAATAAATAAATAAATAATAAACTTTTATATTTATAAAAGTTTCAAATAAAATAATAAAACTAATAAAATAATAAAAAATTAAAAAGTTATATATATACGTTTATATATAATATTATATTAAACATAGAAATTATATAAAAATCTAAGCGATAAAAATAATGAAGAAAGTCTATATATATATATATATATATATTAAATAAGAAAATGACTAGTATATATATAAGACTAAATAAAAAATTAAAAAATATGAGAACTACATATTTATATATATTAACATTAATATTAATATTAATATTAAGATCATGGTGATAGTGAGATTTTATAGCCCTTTTACTTATACTGCCTAACTTTATATTTTTCTATATCTTTGTATAATATTCTTGGGTTTGTCTTTGCAGGATACGAAATGGGACCCGACGTGGCGAGGATGTCACTGATGTGGTGAACGAGATAGGGCCAGTGAGGTTTGAGGAGATCGTCAACGCGCAGTGCAATAGATCACCCTTCGGCCAGCGCAGACAAGGTGACATCAACAAAGTGTATGCGGTGCTGATTTGGTAGAAGAGGAGGTCGCAAGGCACAATGAGTCTTGAGGTGCGACGGTCGAAGTGGGCAACCTGCATGAGCATCCAGCACCACCGTGAAATATCAACTCAGCACCAGACAAAAAATTGATGCGGGCCCAGATTATGATGGAGATCAGTCAGACCACAACAGTGCACGAGTGGAAACCGAAAATGGCTTCTGAGATCAATGACAGTCGGATAGAGCTTATCTCTGTGTCCACATGGCATTCAAGGTCCCATCGCATGAGGGCAAACCAACACTGGGTTCAAAGTAGAATTGGAGCAATGGAATATCTGGATTCTATCGACGACATGCTCGAGAAGGTCAAAGATATCATGAATAGAGCCAACGATGTTAGACAACGCTAACTACCAAGGACACCAATGAAATGGAGGATAAGCGGACAATAAGTCACAACGATGGAAATACCATAGCAATTTTCAAACAACATGATGTATGACGTGTATAGCAAGAGATACAGGATATAGCGGTAAGCTACGAAGCCATGTAAGGTGTGGTGAGCTGGTCGACCAGGGAACAACAAAAGTGCACGTAGGAGTTGATAGTTGATTGGGCACGAGTTATCCATGAAGACCAACGAGAGATCACCCAAGTGGAAGACATTTTGGTTGTGTATTTTACGAAGCGCATAATAGAAATTTCCCCATTTCACTAATGTAGATATGGGGATGATTTCATATCAGTGGAAGAATGGCACTCAAACGCAGATGACCAAGATAGCAACGATAGATTCTGACATTTTCAAGAATGATAATAGATGCCAAAATTGCCAACACATTTTTAATGCCAAGCTTTTATTCAGAAATTTCAGGCCTTGTTAGCAAGAAAGAATGAAATTTTTTCTGCATGCTGAGATTTAACTGTTATCTTTCCCCTTTCAGATTTTGGATTTGTATGTGAAGTTTATGCAATTGTTTTTTGGTTACTTCATGTGAATATCTGAATCTGAAAATTTATTTTTGAACCTTAGGAGCCAGCACTTAGTTTATTTCGGTTGTGCAAATTTGTGGGTCGAATAAGCTTAGGTTGCATGTATGAACTTCTCACATATTCAAATTTTCAGGACAGGGTGCTATAAAACTGATGGAGCTTTGCATTTCTACATTTTCAGCATTTAATTTACTTCAGATTTTCAATTTTTAGTTTTTCAAATTTTATTTTACAGATTTTTTTTTAATTTTCGGACATTAAAATAAAAATTAAAAAAAAATCAAAATCCAAAAATAATTGCATGGCTGCGTAGAGTATACTTCTTACTTCCATTTTGCACTTAGAAATTTTTACTTCGGAGTCATTTCATATTTTTAAAAATTACCCGAAGTTGCTGTTTTTATTGCAAATTTTAAAATTTCAAAATTTCACAATTTTCATTTTTGGGCCAAATTTAATTTTTTCAGCTTTATATCTCATTCATGAGCCTATGATGACATTTCCTTCATGAAAAATTCAATTTCGTTGAAGGGGTTATGTTTTATGACATTTCATAAATTACCGTTTTGGGGTCCTAAATTGCCTTCTCTTTACAAAAATTCTTGATTTAAGGAAAGAAGGGTAATTTTTGCACAACGTTGAAGATCATTATTTCAAAGCACTAAATTATTCACTTTGTGAAAAATTGATTTCCTTTAAGAGGGATAATTTGAAAGTGACATTTTAAAGCCTCTAGTTTAAGGCAATGAATGATCATCTCTTTGTGAAAATTAATTTCACTAAAGAGAGATAATTTATTATTCATATTAAAGGTTATCTTAATCTTCATGATAAGTAGCTACATTTGGAGCCTATTCATCATTTTGGATTCACATTCATAGATAGATTTAATATTCATTTACATGTTTAAAAGTAGGATTTAATGCAAGATAAAACTTGATTAAAATCCACTTAATAAGGAAGATAAAATCTACCTTAAAATCCTCAATATAAAAGGAATTAAGGCCCTACATTGTGGTCATATGAGGACCAATTCACATTCACTTTACTTTGGTTTCATGAACAATCATTAAAGTAGCATGGTAAATAAACCAACACATGCCCCTTGTTTACATTTACTTGCAATCACTAAGGTGTTCCTAGCATTGAATCGATATATTTTATTGAGATTACTAATACACATGCAAATGCTAATATAGCGGAGACCTTGGAGAACTTGTTTGTTTAACTTCTTTGCAAGAGAGGATTTTGGAAATAAATCCTAAGGGAGAGTGTGATTTCACAATTGGGTGAAATTAACACTCAAAACTTCTCTAATAAATCAACTTATACTCATTAATCAATATTAACTAATAATTAACACATAAATTAATCTATATATATATATATATATATATATATATATATATTTTTTTTTTTTGAAAAATTTAAAAAAACTTATATTAAAACAAAGATCAATTACAATTTGGGAAGGGAATTTTCCCATCCGAAATCCAAGAGAACACCAGCTTACAAAAGGAAGGAAGATTTGCAATGGGGCAAAATCTCCTAAACCATTAACTAGCAAACAGGGGGGTCAGATTGGTCTGTAGCTACAACTTATTGCGAAATCACGACACTCTTGCCCTCTCCTCCTTTGGCCGCGAAAATGCAACATGTCACGATATCGCGACACTTTTTTCCTTTGGGCACGACAATGCAACATGTCGCGATATCACGACACTTTTTCCTCTTCTGTCCATGACCTAGCAAAATGTCGCGATATTGTGACACCTTTTCCCCCTTTGGCTGCGACAAAGCAACATGTCGCGATATCGCAACACTTTTTATCCTTGGGCAGCAACGTTGCAATGTGTCGCAAAATCGTGACACCTTTTCCTCCTTTTGTCGCGACAAAGCAACATTTCGTGATATAGCGACACTTTTTCTTTCTCGATCGCGACGAAGCAACATGTCACGATATCGTGACACTTTTTCTTTCTTCTACATCGACAAAGCAACATGTCGTGATATCGCGACAAATTTTCTCTTTCGGCTGCGACGAAGCAACATGTCACGATATCGCGAAACTTTTTCTCCTTGGGCAGCAGCTTTGCAACGTGTCGCAAAATCGTGATACCTTTTCCTCCTTTTTCCGCGATGAAGCAACATGTCGTGATATCGTGACACATTTTATTTCTAGACCGCGATGAAGCAACATGTCGCAATATCACGACACTTTTTCTTTCTTTGTCGCGACAAAGCAACATGTTGCGATATCGCGACACTTTTTCTCTTTCGACTGCAACGAAGCAACATGTGATATCGTGACCCTTTTATTTCTCGACCACAACGAAGCAACATGTCACGATATCATGACACTTTTTCTTTCTCGGCCGTGACGAAGCAACATGTCACGATATCACGACACTTTTTCTTTCTCTGTCGTGACAAAGCAACATGTCGTGGTATCACGACACTTTTTCTCTTACGGCCACAATGAAGCAACATGTCATGATATCGTGACCCTTTTTCATTCTCGATCGTGACGAAGCAACATGTCACGATATTGCGACACTATCTCTCTTATGACCATGACGAAGCAACATGTCATGAAATCATGACATCTTTCCACCATTGACCGCGACCCAGCAACATGTCGCAAAATCATGACATCTTTCCTCTCTTGGCTGTGACCAAGCAACATATCACGATATTGTGATGCCTTCCCTTCCTTGGCCGTGACCAAGCAACATGTCACGATATCGCGACACCCTTCCTCCCTTGGCCACGACCAAGCACCATGTCCTGAAATCGTGACACCTTTCCTCCCATGGCCGTGACCAAGTAACATGTCACGATATCGCGATAGCTATCCTCCCTTGGCCGTGATGAAACAAAATGTTATGATATCATGACACCTTTCCTCCAGTGACCACGACCAAACAACATGTTGCGATATCATGACAACTATCCTCCCTTGGCCGCAATCGAGCAACATGTCATGATATCGCGACAACTATCCTCCCTTGGTCGCGAAGAAACAAAATCTCACGATATCACGACACCTTTCCTCCTATGACTACAACCAAACAACAAGTTGCGATATCATGACAACTATCCTCCCTTGGCCACGATGAAAAAAAATGTTGTGAAATCGCGACAACTTTCCTCCCTTGGCCACGACGCAGCAGCATGTCATGAAATCACGACACCATTCCACCCTTTGCTTTTTCCTCGATCATTAGCTCAGGGACCTTTCAAGACCCTGCCTAATCGCCTCGTCCTCAATAGCCATGTCACAATGCAACTGAACCCCAACCTCCTTCTCAGCACCAATCTTAGCCAGGAAGTCAGCCGCTTTGTTTAAATTATTGAGCAAGGTGCAAAAATAGTATTGTCATTGTTGTCAACACAGACAGATAGATCAGTTGATGTAGTGGACAGGAGTTCAGAGGTCAGTCAAAGCATGTACAGTGAATTTCCAAGAAGATAGAAGAGGCCAACATTCAAAAGATCAAAGAAAAAGACAAGTAAGAAAATTGTCGCGATATCGCGACATGTTTGGCCAGAAAGAAAAACTGTCATGATATCGCGACATGTTTGGTCGAAAAGAAAAACTGTCGCGATATCGCGACATGTTGAGCAAGAAGGAAAAACTATCGTGATTTCATGACATGTTAGAAGAGAGAGAAGAAGAAAGAAAAATTGTCGCGATTTCGCGACATGTTAGAAGAGAGAGAAGAAGATAGAAAAACTGTCACGATTTCGTGACATGTTGGAAGAGAGAGAAGAGAGAGAAAAAGATGTCACGATTTCGTGACATGTTTGCGGCCAAAGCGAAGAAAATAGGAGAGAGAAAAAGATGTCACGATTTCGCGACATGTTTCATTTTTGCGGTCCAAAGCGAAGAAAAGAGGAGAGAGAAAAAGATGTCGCGATTTCGTGACATGTTTCATTTTCGTGGTCCAAAGCGAAGAAAAGAGGAGAGAGAAAAAGATGTCACGATTTCATGACATGTTTCATTTTCATGGTCCAAAGCGAAGAGAAATAGGAGAGAGAAAAAGGTGTCACGATTTCACGACATGTTTCATTTTTGCGGTCCAAAGCGAAGAGAAAGAGGAGAGAGAAAAATGTGTCACGATTTCGCAACATGTTTCATTTTCACAGTCCAAAGCGAAGAGGAAGGCAGAGAAAGAAAAAGTGTCACGATTTCACGACAGGTTCGAGAGAAAGAGCTCGCAGAGAAAAAGTGTCATGATATCGCGACATGTCGGGTTTTCACGACCCGATGAGAAGAAAAGCGCCAAGGAGAAAAAGTGTCGCGATATCGCGACAAAAGGAAAGAAGGAGAGTATGAAAGCGAAAGTGTCACGATTTCGTGACATGTTCTATTTTCACGAGGTCAAGGCAAGAAAAGGCACAAGGCAGCGAATGTGTCACGATTTCGCGACATGTCATGTGTTTTCATAGGTGCAAGACAGAGAAGAGCACAAAGAGGCGAAAGTGTCACGATTTCGCGACATGTCATGTTTTCGCAGGTGCAAGCCGAGAAGAGGACAAGAAGGCGAAAAGTGTCACGATATCGCGACATGTCATGTTTTCGCGGGTGCAAGCTGAGAAGAAGACAAGGAGGCGAAAGTGTCATGATTTTGCGACATGCTACGTTTTCACGGGTATAAGCCAAGAAAAGAAGTACGACGGTGAAAGTGTCACGATATCGCGACATGTTATGTTTTCGCGGGCCAAAGTTAAGAAACAGAGCAAAGAGAAAAAGTGTAGCGATATCGCTACATGTTGTATTCTCGCGGGCCGAAGTTGAGAGAAAGCGTACGGAGGAAAAAGTGTAGCGATATCGCTACATGTTGCATTCTCGCGGGCCAAAGCTAAGAGAAAGCGTTCGAAGGTGAAAGTGTCATGATATCGCGACATGTGTTTTCACGGCAACAACTACAGAAGAGTTACAGAGGCAGTTGAAGCCGACAAAGACCGATGTTAGCCGACGAAGATTAGGGTTTGCAGTCGATGAAGATTAGGGTTTGCAGCCGACTAAGATTAGGGTTACAGTCGACTAAGATTAGGTTTTTGATCTTGAAAATATTGTTATAAAAGGAAGGTTGTTTGAAGAGTTTGAGGTTGTGGAGTGCGATGCTCGAAGACAGTGCGTAGAGTGCGAAGTTCGGTCGAAGATATCGTCGAATAAGTGTCAAAGCGAGAAATGTGGTCGTAAGAGCGCAGAAAGCGTAGAAGCGGCGAGATGATGGCGAAGTGCACAAAGTGAGCAAAGAAGTCGAATCGTGCTAAGTGTGAAATTCGCAAAGGAAGCAGAGTGCACAAAAGGGAGAAGACGATCGTGAAGCTCGACAGTGAAGTAGCAGATTGTGCGAAGTGATTACGTAGAGAGAGCAGAGTGCATAGAGGATGCAAAGGTGAAACAGACCAGTTAGGGTCTTGTAAAAGCAAAGGTATTTTATCATCAAACTTATAGATTCAAAATTGAAGTCCAGGTTGCAGTTTGGCATCAAGGGTTGGTGCTCATTCCAGTAGGTGCTTTGGTAAATCAGGGGGTTGTTGCTCCTTTCTATTGGTGCAGATAAATAAGGGGTTGGTGCTCCTTCCAGTGGGTGCTGGTAAATTGATTGTAAAGTTGTTGCTTTGCAAAGGCTGGATTTGGATGGTAGTCCAAGCAGTCATTCTTGAGGAGTAGCCAAATTGGTGAACCTCGTTAAAATCTTATGTTGTGTGATGTTCTCTTGTTGTACTTGCTGTATCTATTTATAAGTTTTTATTGCTGCTATTTTAAGAGCTGTAAATTCATGATTAAAGTACCACACTGATTCACCCCCTCTCTCAGTGCCATTGTAAGACTAACAATTGGTATCAGAGCCAAGTTCCCTTCAAAGGCTAAATCAGCTAGGGTTGATCTTGGATTAGTACGCAATGGGTAAGAAGAATAGATCTTCCTCCAAAAGGGCATCTCGGTCAGTTTCGGTTCCTGTAGAAGAGAAAATTGAACCAGAAGAGGTTGAAGGTTTTTTATCAAACAAAGCACCTGTGTTTGATGGAACAAATTACACGACCTGGAGAATCAGGATGCAGGCATATCTTTGTGCTTTGGGATACTACGTCTGGGATTCAATAATCAATGAATGCACAATACCCATCACTCCTCCAACCGATGCTGTCGATAAGAATCTGGTTGAAAATGACTCAAAAGCAAGGAATGCTATCAGGTGCGGATTAGTAGACAGTGAGCTGATAAAGGTCAAGAGTTGTAAAACGGCAAAAGAAATATGGGACAAACTGAGGAGTGCTCATGAAGGAGACGATGAGATCAAGGATGTCAAGCTACAAACACATCAAGCTCAGGTCGAAGCTGTAAAGTTGAATAACGATGAGAACATAGAGATATATATGCTGAAAGTTAATGAAGTCCTAGAGGATGATTCTAAAAGAGAAACAAAAAAAGAATAGAAATGTGATGAAGAAGAAATTGATGCTAAAATAAATTTGAAAGAGGAACTAACTGCAGCTCTGGATGAATTGAAGATAGAAAGAAAAAGGAATAAGGAAATCTCAAGAAAGCTTGATGATGCAAATGAAATAATAACCAGGTTGAAAGTACAGGTAGAAGAATTCAAAAGGATTGAAGAAACTCTCAGGTCACAGATCAATGAGAAAGAGATTGGTTGCTGCAAACAAGAGGAAGAGACTGTGTTATTGAAGAAACAACTAGAAGAGGCCAATACAAATCTCAAATTCGAGAAGAGCACAGAGCTGCTAGATAAAATGATAAACCAACAAAGAAGCTCCACGGATAAGCGTGGTCTTGGATATGAAGTTGAACGACCTTCATCTTCCAACTCTACAGAGAAGAAGAAGTTCACTGCTGAAGGATCGAAGCAAGAAAAGTTTGAAGCTGAATCTTCAAAAGGAAGAAAATATCAAAGGAGATCTACAGCAAAGCAGCCACAACAAAAGAGGTTCTATCACTCTCACTCTATTCATACTAATACTTTTAATGGCTATTGTTTCAGATGCAACCAAGTATGGTCACAAGGCAACTTATTGTGGATTGAATAATAAATCAAAAAGTTATGCTGGTAGAAATACTTCTGCGTTTTTGAGTGAACAATATGTACAATGTTTTAAATGTAATGGTCATGGGCACATAGCAAGGTTTTGTCCAAGCATGTTTGTATCTAATCCAAGGCAAAATAGTAGATTTCATCAGACGCAAAGAATGCAACACAGACTGGGAATAAATCAGGTGCATAAAAAGGAAAATAATCATTCATCAAGGATGCACAAGAGACAACCACACAAGAGAAATGTTCGAGTTCACAAAAAGGTTCAAAACAGGGATGCAGCTGAAAAATCCAAGCCCGAGTTCAAGAAAGTTTGGAGAAAGATAGAAGAAAGGAATTCATGTCTCCTTGGACTGAAGGAGACTACTCCCCTATTGCACTAAGCAACTCCAGGTAGCACATCCTCAGGGGGAGCAATCTTAAAGTTTTATTTTAATGCTCCTATGTATTTGTTTGGGTTTCTGAGGATGAAAGGCAAGTAGTTAGGGGGAGTTGTCTATAGTTGTCGAAGCGTGTTCTCAGTTCATGTAGTTGTTTGTGGAAGTGCCATGAAGGGTGGTGATTAAATTAAAAGTTCTCATTATTGGTAGTATTGCTATATGTCATTGTTGTACTGATGATGGTTCTTACTGCCACCGTCCAAAGTTAAGGATTATAACAGTTCAGATAAGTTGGTTTGTGAAAGAATGTTGCTCTAGCCGTATATATGTGGTTCGATAAAAGCAGTGGGTATTTGAACTACACATTGATGGGAAGATTGTTAGATCTATTTTTGATGTTGTGGTGAAAAATATTGAAGTTTGATCATTGATTCATGTTTAGCTCATCAAGATGAGCAACTTTGCTTTGTGAATCATACCTATCCGAGGTCCAGAAGTATGAGTTTGAGTAAGGTGCATTATAGTTGGCCGTGAAGTGGTTAACAAAATATTGTTTTCTGATTCGAATAGTTGACAGTAAGGTGTGACCAGCGGTGACTGTAGAAAACATAGACCAAGCTAAAAATGTAAAAAGGGATTTGGTTGGTGTTGTGATACTGTGTTTGATGCTTGCACAGAATTGACAGTAAAATTGCAGTGTTGGTACAGTATTGGACAAAAGTTGGTACAAGTATGAGTCACTTGTCAATTTTGAAGAAGAGGTTTATATTGAGCAGCCAGATGGTTCCCAGCTTGGTGATGATCCCCACTTGGTTTGTAAGTTGAAGATATATGGCTTGAAACAGGCACCCTGAGCATAGTATGCATGGTAGCACGATTTTAGGCCAATCCCAAGGAGACTCATGTGACAGGAGTAAAAAGGATTGATTGTGGTTTCTTTTTTGAAAGTGATTGGTTTAATGCTTCAAGGTTTTCTGGTTTTAGAATTGTTATTAAACCTTATCTTTATAAGCATTGTTGATGAAGCCCATTGGTTGTGCAAAGAACTTGAACTTGAGTTAGAGAAAAACATTTTGAGTTGGTTGATACATGCTTCGACTAGGGTTTGTGATAAAGAGTTGTTCATTGAGGTGATTGGTTGAGTAGAGCTGATTGAGCCTAGTCAAGTGATTGGATGCATGTGGTTGTTCAAGTTCCATAAAATAAACTTTCCTTGATTTGAGTTGAGATTGAGATTTGAGAATAGAAGATATTAAGTCTCTAACAATTCTCTTTATGCTTCTATAAAGTGGATTTGGTTTAAGACTGTCATTCATTGTTGAGTTCATTATGAGTACTACTTGAGCATGATTGATTGAGCCTTTGAAGAAGGCCTTTGGGAAATATTTGAGGACAATGCTGGGACAGATTTGAGGACAGTGTTGAGGATTTGGGCAAGTTTTGGGAGTCTAGAGCATATTTGGGCAAGTTCTTGGTGAGATTGCTAGAGAAGATTTGGGCAAGTTCTTGGTGAGCTTGTTAGACCAGATTTGGACAGGTTCTGTGTGAGCCTACTGAGCAGGTTCTTAGTGAGCCCATTAATAGAGCTTTGGAGGTGACAGAGTACAGAGAGATAGAGTCTTCTATAATATCAAGGGTACTATGGAGTATGGGTTATGATATCCGAAAGGTAAAGACTTCACCCTTATATCATATTCAGATGCAGATTGGGCTGGATGTGTCAATGACAGAAAGAGTACCAGTGGAGGTGCATTCTATCTTGGAGACAGATTGGTCGAGTGGTTAAACTTCCCAAGAATTGGCTAGCAATCGGGACCGCATTCTCAGGGGGAGCATTTATGCCTATGTTTATAGTTTTGCTCATATTCATGATTTTTGCTAACTATAACAATGTTTGTCTGAGAATGTTGTGCATAGACTCAGGGGGAGTCTGCAGCAGCCCTTTGGTATTATTGTCAAAGGGGGAGAAGAATTACAGGAAATTGCACGTGTTGCCAACAATTCCAAAGGGGGAGATTGTTGAGCAAGGTGCAGAAACAATATTGTCATTGTTGTCAACACAGACAGATAGATCAGTTGATGCAGTGGACGAGGAGTTCGAGAGGTCAGTCAAAGCATGTACAGTGAATTTCCAAGAAGACAGAAGAGGCCAACATTCAAAAGATCAAAGAAAAAGACAAGTAAGAAAACTGTCGCGATATCGCGACATGTTTGGCCAGAAAGAAAAACTGTCGTGATATCATGACATGTTTGGTCGAAAAGAAAAACTATCACGATATCGCGACATGTTTGGTCGAAAAGAAAAAATGGCGATATCGCGACATGTTGAGCAAGAAGGAAAAACTGTCGCGATTTCACGACATGTTAGAAGAGAGAGAAGAAGAAAGAAAAACTGTCACGATTTCGCGACATGTTAGAAGAGAGAAAGAAGAAAGAAAAATTGTCATGATTTCGTGACATGTTAGAAGAGAGAGAAGAAGAAAGAAAAACTATCACGATTTCGTGACATGTTGGAAGAGAGAGAAGAATATTGAAAAATGTCACGATTTCGTGACATGTTGGAAGAGAAAGAGGAGAGAGAAAAAGATGTCACGATTTCGTGACATGTTTCATTTTTGTGGTCCAAAGCGAAGAAAAGAGGAGAGAGAAAAAGGTGTCACGATTTCGTGACATGTTTCATTTTCGCGGTCCAAAGCGAAGAAAAGAGGAGAGAGAAAAAGATGTCACGATTTCGTGACATGTTTCATTTTTGCGGTCCAAAGCGAAGAAAAGAGGAGAGAGAAAAAGGTGTCGCGATTTCGCGACATGTTTCATTTTCGCGATCGAAAGCGAAGAGAAAGAGGAGAGAGAAAAAGGTGTCACGATTTCGCGACATGTTTCATTTTCACGGTCCGAAGCGAAGAGGAAGGCAGAGAAAGAAAAAGTGTCACGATTTCACGACAGGTTCGAGAGAAAGAGCTCGTAGAGAAAAAGTGTCACGATATCGCGACATGTCGGGTTTTCACGACCCGATGAGAAGAAAAGCGCCAAGGAGAAAAAGTGTCGCGATATCACGACAAAAGGAAAGAAGGAGAGTACGAAAGCGAAAGTGTCACGATTTCGTGACATGTTCTGTTTTCACGAGGTCAAGGCAAGAAAAGGCACAAGGCAGCGAATGTGTCACGATTTTGCGACATGTCATGTTTTCGCGGTGAAAGCCAGAGAAAAGGACAAAGAGGCGAAAAGTGTCACGATTTCGCGACATGTCATGTTTTCGTGGGTGCAAGCTGAGAAGAGGACAAGAAGGCGGAAAGTGTCGCGATATCGTGACATGTCATGTTTTCGCGGGTGCAAGCTGAGAAGAAGACAAGGAGGCGAAAGTGTCACGATTTCGTGACATGCTGCATTTTCGCGGGTATAAGCCAAGAAAAGAAGTATGACAGTGAAAGTGTCACGATATCGTGACATGTTATGTTTTCACGGGGCCAAAGTTAAGAAACAGAGCAAAGAGAAAAAGTGTAGCGATATCGCTACATGTTGTATTCTCGCGGGCCGAAGTTGAGAGAAAGCGTACGGAGGAAAAAGTGTAGCGATATCGCTACATGTTGCATTCTCGCGGGCCAAAGCTAAGAGAAAGCGTTCAGAGGTGAAAGTGTCACGATATCGTGACATGTTGTTTTTGCAACAACAGCTACAGAAGAGTTACAGAGGCAGTTGAAGCCGACAAAGACCGATGTTAGCCGACGAAGATTAGGGTTTGCAACCGACGAAGATTAGGGTTTGCAGCCGACTAAGATTAGGGTTACAGCCGACTAAGATTAGGTTTTTGATCTTGAAAATATTGTTATAAAAGGAAGGTTGTTTGAAGAGTTTGAAGTTGTGGAGTGCGATGCTCGGAGACAGTGCACAGAGTGCGAAGTTCGGTCGAAGATATCGTCGAATAAGTGTCGAAGCGAGAAATGTGGCCGTAAGAGCGTAGAAAGCGCAGAAGCGGTGAGATGATGGCGAAGTGCACAAAGTGAGCAAAGAAGTCAAATCGTGCTAAGTGTGAAATTCGCAAAGGAAGCAGAGTGCGCAAAAGTGGGGAAGACGATCGTGAAGCTCGATAGTGAAGTAATAGATTGTGCGAAGTGATTGCACAGAGAGAGCAGAGTGTGCAGAGGACGCAAAGGTGAAACAGACCAGTTAGGGTCTTGTAAAAGCAAAGGTATTTTATCATCAAACTTATAGATTCAAAATTGAAGTCCAAGTTGCAGTCTGGCATCAGGGGTTGGTGCTCCTTCCAGTAGGTGTTGGTAAATCAGGGGTTGTTGCTCCTTTCTGTTGGTGCAGATAAATAAGGGGTTGGTGCTCCTTCCAGTGGGTTTTGGTAAACCGATTGTAAAGTTGTTGCTTTGCAAAGGCTGGATTTGGATGGTAGTCCAAGCAGTCATTCTTGAGGAGTAGCCAAATTGGTGAACCTCGTTAAAATCTTGTGTTGTGTGATGTTCTCTTGTTGTACTTGTATCTATTTATAAGTTTTTAATTGCTGCTATTTTAAGAGCTATAAATTCATGATTAAAGTACCACACTAATTCACCCCCCCTTGCAGTGCCATTGTAATACGAACATAAATCTCTACTCACGTAGACTAGAACCAAATCATCTAATTGCATCCATAGTTCCTTAATTTGATTGACAAGAATCCTCAACCTCCAAGATTTCAAGGCAAAGTTCCTCATGCAATCTAGAGCTCCAACCATTATTTGAGAATTTGATTCGAGTATTATCCTCCTATGGCCCTGTTTAACTGACCAAATAGAAGCATATTTGATAGCTATGGCTTCTACTTCACTTTTTTTAGCTCTTCCCAAGCCTTGTAGTTCCCAATAGAGCACTGCTCCAACATGATTATGGTAAACCACTCCAATTCTAGCCCTACTCGAGTTGCCTTTTGTAGCTCCATCAGTATTAATTTTAATCCACCCTTCTAGGGGTGGTTTCCAACTAACTTTGATATGTTCCTTTTGCATTTCAAGTCCTTCTTCCATTGCCCCGACAGCCACCTGAGTTTCCTCTTTAGCATAGATGGCCACAGTTTTAGTGACTTTGCTCCAAATGACCTGCCAAACTCCATCTAACGAAGAAAATTTTTTTCTAAATATTCTAGCATTTCTCTCCAACCACACTTGCCACCAAATGAAGTTTAATCCAAGCTCCCAACCAAGATGAAGAGCTTTAGATTTAAATCTACCCCTCTTCCATATTTTCCAGATATTAATTCGGTTCAAGTTACCATTAACTTGAATTTTAAAACATGAAAACCATCTCTTCCAGATCTAGCGTGTGAAAGAGCACCCAAACATCAAGTGGTCAGTTGTTTCCTTGCTCTTGTAGCATAATACACATTGGAAAGGGCCAATGATTCCTTTACATCTGAGATTATCAAAAGTGAGAATTCCATTGTGCATGAACTACCAGGCAAAAAAGTTAACTTTCAGCCACCCTTTGGAATGACAAATCTTTCTCCAATCCTCAACCTGAAAAGTATGTGGGGGAGGCTCTGGAAGAATCTTGTCATATCTGTCCTTCATAGTGTAAACACCAAGGCTCCCATAGCACCAAGCTAATTCATCCTCCTCATCTCCACCGATGAGGAATCTTTCTATCAAGATTTTAGTCATGATGGGTGCCAAATCCGGAGGGATTGAAATTGGCCACTCATCCAACTTCTTGAACTGCTTAAACTTGTAATCCCCAAAATGACTTGTGGTGAAATAACTTTAAATTTGAACCCATCCCTTGGTTTCAATGGCTTATTTTAAAGGTTGCAATTCAAGAAATTTTATAATGATAGGTGGGTGCTGATCCCAAGAATCTGACCAAAAATGTGCCTTCTCCCCTCTCCCCACTTTCCAAAATAATCGATCTTTTACAACCTGAGATCCTAACTTGAGAGCCTGCCACACTAAGGATCCAGTACCTTCCAAAGGGAAATGACCCACCTCATTTGGGTTAACTTGTCCCAAATATTTACTAGTTAGGATTCTATTGAATAAGGAAGTTGGCTAGGAAATCCACCTTCAGTAATGCTTTCCAGCCAAAGCTTTATTATTTATCTTAGATCTTCTTAGACCCAAACCTCCTTTTAACTTGGGCTGGGTCACTTTGTCCCAACCAACTAAGGCCCATTTCCTCTCGCCTCTTTCTCCTTCCCATAAAATTTTTTTGGCCTTGATACAATCCAAAATATTCCTCCAGATCTCTATTTTTAGTTTTTTGAAGTGCAAAGGGACCCCCAAGTAAACCACTGGGAGAGAAGTCCTTGTGAATCCCAAGATCTCTAAAATTATACCCTGGAGCCTCTAATCAAGATTGAAAAAGACCACTTTGGATTTTTTGTCATTGATGACTTGGTTTGTAGCCCTAAGGTAGACACTAATAGTATCTCTAATCATTCTTGCTTCCCTAAAGTGGGCAACTCCCACCAATCCAGTATCATCCACAAACTGTAGGTGAGTCAAAACTTCCTCACCCACCTTGATACCTATTAGCAAACCTTTTTGTCTTCTCCTCAAGAAAATTTTGCCTAGTCCTTCAGCCAATATGATAAACAAATAGGGAGATCAGGGATCCCCTTGACGAAGGCCACGGGTGGCTCCAAATGGTTGCGAGGGGAGACCCTTGATTAACACTGAGTATGTCGGAGTAGATACACAACTCATGACCCATTCTATCCAATCCTGAGAGAAACCAAAGGCTGCCATCATCTTTGCCAAGAAGCTCCACTCCACCCTATCATAGGCCTTTGACATATCTAATTTTATGAACATTCCTTTATTACCAAAAGTTTGCATTGAATGGATTGCCTCCTAAGCTAGAACCACCCCATCTAGGATCTGTCTACCCTCAACAAAACCCCCTTGCTCGGAGGAGATAATGTTATGTAAAATAGGTTTTAGTCGCTCAGCCATTACCTTTGTGATTATTTTATATATCACATTGCATAAGGCAATAGGTCTATAATCTAAAATATGAACCCTCTTCTCCCCTTTTGGAATTAAGGTGATGAAAGTATGATTTAATGCTTTAAGCATTCTTTTATTACCTTTGGACTCCTCTATAACAACCATTACATCCTCCTCCAAGTTCTCCCAAAAGGCCTAAAAAAACTCAATTGGAAAGCCATCTGGACCTGGAGTTTTTCCGGTGCTCATTCCAAAGACCACATCCTTCAGTTCCTCTCTTTCAATGGGTTTGAGAAGGGACTGATTTTCTTCTTTAGAGATAACAGAAGGTATGACATCAAGAACGTCGTTTTGAGCCTCTTCATCTTGCACCATACTTTCTTTAAAAATTTTAGAAAAATAATCCATTACATGGGACTGCATACCTGGAAGAGTAGCAAAGGAGTGTCCATTCTCATATTGAAGGGCTTCCATGTTATTTATCTGTCTCCTAGCACAAGCAGTCCGATGGAAAAATTTGGTATTTCTATCACCTTCTAATAACCAAGTGGTTCTTGCTCTCTGTTTCGAGAAGGTCTCCTCTTGGTTGTCAATGTCCTCAACCGCTTTACGCAAAGCATCATCCTCAGCTTTGAGCTACTCAATGATTGTTCCTTCCCTAAATTGTCTTTGGACCTCATCCCATCTGGCCACCAAAGGAGCTTTTTGGACCTGGAAGTCTGTTTTGTTAGCTCGCCTCCAAAGTTTCAGTTGAGCTTTGACATGATGAAGTTGTTTGTGGAATCTAAACATTGTTTTCCCATAGGTTGGGCAGCCCTCTTCCCACCACTGAGAAATTTTCTTTCGAAGTTCCTCTTTTTGTAACCAAAAATTCTCAAATTTAAATGGTTTGTGATGCTGCCCTATCTTAGTCCCTCCTTCCAACAAAATGGGAAAGTGATCTGACACAGGACCCTCCAAAATATGAAATTTTGTATTCCATTTTACAAATGCCTCCTCTGAAACCAAAAAATGGTCTAACTTTACCGTCCTGCTATGTGGCTCCCTCCTCTTATTAGTCCAAGTATATTTGGTACCAGGGCCTTTGATATCCACTAAGTGTAAATCCTGGACTTGAGCAATCATAAGTCGATCCCATAGGTCCAAAATTGGGGTTCCTCCTTCCTGATCTCTAGAGGATAATTTAGCATTAAAGTCCCCAGAAATAATCTAGTCTAAATATTCCCTTGAGATTCTCATGTTATGCACAGCTTTCCATTGGAGCCGCTAACCATCAAGGTTTTGAGCCCCATAAAAATTTGTGATTAAAACATGTTTAGCTGTGACATTATTCCTAAAATGTGATGTGAGAACACCCCTCCAGGCTAAATGTTCTATTGTAGTCCAATCAAGAGAGTTCCAAAGAGTAACAATCCCCCCTGAGGCCCCTTGGGCAGCCACCTCCATATGACCAGCACCCCTCCATATTCTGTTAACTGTTTTACACATGAGATCTAACGATATTTTTGTCTCCTGAATAAGCAAAAAGTTTGTTTTACAATTTTCTAAGAGTCTTTGAACAACATATTGATGGGTTCTATTGTTTAAACCCCTAACATTCCATGATTGTATAATCATTAGTTACCTTGAGAGCAATAAGAGTCTATTGGCCTCACCGATCCTCCAGTGATCAGTTTGTCTCCTTGAGCTGCTACCAATTCCTTATTTGATTTTCTACCCACTCCTTGAGATTTGCCATTCTTTGATCTCTTTTCCACCTGAGTTATCCCTAAAGTTGGCCTTTCTCTGTTCTTCTCTACTATTCCCATGCTGATATCCTTGATCATTGGCTACTCTTGGTTATGAACTATCAATGCCCCAACACTCTTAGACTGTAGTAACCCATTGTGGTCAATTACCTGCTCTATGACGGGGGGAGAAGAAAGAGGAGCTTGAACATGAATGTTATTATTTTCACTATTACCATCCACGCCTTCCATGAACTATTCCTCTTGGTCCACTAGTGTCTTGAATATTTCATACCTATTGGCGGGTTTGAGGTGGGTTTGCTCCTTGCCATATTTTTTCTTTTGCCTTTTCCTTCTTTTAGGCTGTTCAAAACCATCTCTCTGAGCTTCATTGCCCTGGGAGGTATTGGCTTGTTTTTTGTTTTTTGTTGCCTTACCCTCCTTAGGAAGATTCGACATTCCTAGAGGACCCTCCATTTTTGTGGTCATATTATTTGGGCAAAATCGGGCCAAATGTCGTGTTTGTGGCAAACTCTGCATCTAAAGGGCAGAGCCTCATAATCCAACTATTGAATCCATGATAGTCCTGCAAGTTCAAGTTCCACCTCTTTCGGGAGAGGCTGGCTAAGATCCATTTCCACACATATTCTTGCGTAAATAGTTGTGTTCCCTTCTATTATGTCTTTGGAGACACCCAAATGTCTTCCAAGGAAATTACCGATCATCTCCTAAACTTGCTCACTCCAAAACTCCATTGGAAGTGCATACAGACAGATCCAGACCGGGACAACAGTGGGTTCAATTCGAGGATCGAAACCCACTCTCCAGGGTTGAAAAAATAAACCTGCTGGACCATAATTCCTCTTCTCTGATTCGAAAGCCCTGTTTCTATCATCCAGAGAAGAAAAACTAACAATAAAATACCCATTGATAATAAACCATAAAGAGTACTCACCATGAGTCTCCCAGTTTTTTTGGACCCAGGAGTGCAAAAAATTTAGGGTAGGGTGAATACCCATGAATTTGCAGATCAAATCATGATTGGCTTTGTATAAGACTGTTTCTTCGACCATCCTTGGTTCAATAACAATCTTGGGCCATGAATCAGACTATGGCAGGCATCCATTGATTCGATGCACTGTTGATCTGTTTCCCACAGCCGTAAAGAGCATTTTAAATGCAAATCTTTGAGCTTCGTCCGTCTTGGATGGAGATTTATCTTTTAGCATATCTGCATAAGAGCTATTCCTCCCTAAGAGAGGATCCGAAGAAGTCCCCATTGGACCCTCCTGGAGCAGCAATCTTGCCTTCAGATCCACAGTACCCAAAAATCTCTTCGAAAACCCAACCGATGCCCTAGATTTTCCTTAGCTTCAAAAACCCTAGTTCATCGCTTCCCACTCCCATTCCTTAGGTTCATTCTCCTCCGAATCAATATATATATTAAAAAGACAAAATACTTCAATAATAATTAATAGTTTCTTCCCTATTAATAATTATATCCAAAGAAAATAATCAAACATATTATTAAATCAAATATTGCTTAGATATATATTGTAGACATGAAAAATTGACCTATCAAAATGAGTTAATTATTCCTTAGATCCCTAGCTAGCCATTCAAACTTGCTAAGTTCAAATTTGAGGCCCTTTTGCCTCCTCCTTTTTCCTTGTTTCCTTAGATTTACCAGATTTACGCCTAATCCATACAAGGCACAAATTTGGCTTACCAAATTCACACCCTATAATTATGGGGTATGAATTTTATGTTCTAGGGATTTTTCTCACCAAAACCCCTTCCCTTGCCAGTCCATTTTGGGGTCAGCCTTGGCCTATGGTGAAATTTCATTTTCTTGCCCATTTTGCCCTCCAAATATCCTATAAATAAGGTCCTTGTATTTCCTCCTTGACCCCAATAGGTTCTTCATACAACTCTTCATTGCTTCTTAACATCTCCATCATCTCATCAAGTTTGGTATTCATGTTTGTCACTTTTTAAGTCTATTTTTTATTATTTTGAACCCCATTTTTTGTCATTTTAGGGCCTAAAAAGGGCATCTAAACTAGATTTGTATCCTATCCTTACAAGGCACTCCCCATTTATAGGGTGAAAATTTTATAAATTAGGGCTAGGGGGTAAGTTTCGCACCCCAAAAACCCTAATTTGCAAAATGCATTTTAACATGCTATTGTGACCATCACGTTTGCATTTTATTTTACTATTGCATATCTATGTCGCTCCATTTGTGCATGTTCAAAGGTCAAATATTAATTTTACTTTCAAATGGTCAGCTAAAAATACCAAGGGGGCTTGATTTTTGTGCCTCCAAGCTCAAAATTATAGTGGCCTAAGTAGGCCCCCAAACGTTGATTAAATTTTGTAGGATTTGTAAAGTTATTTTGTAGGCTTGAAGCTATTGGATATTTTGGATGCAAGATAAATCTAGGATTAACCACTATATTATATAAGTTCCCTAATATATCTTTAGGCTATTTGGTGTTTGCTCTTATTTATTTTTATCCAAAACCTAGATTACAAGTAAAGGAAAAATATTTGATTGAATTTCTAGGCATTTGAAAGAATAAAAGCATATAGTGTGCATCTAGGGTTTTAATCTTGTTTGTGCATTTCCCTTGGACCATTTCTCAAGGATTTTTTTTTCAACCCTAGGGTTAGATATCATTGAATTACAAAATCATTTTAGGGTTAGCTCTTGTCTTCTTGCATCTTGTATGTCTTGCAATGTTCTTTCATTTTCACAGCTTAGTTTAGAAAGGCCAAACAATAGGTGTATGCTTAATTAAGACATAAAACATTTCCATCCTAGACTTGGAGCAAGTCCTAAAATCATTCTTGGTGAACTCGTACTTTTGTGTCCTCGAGTGTAGAGAATATAACACACCCTCATGGTTCACCTTGGCTCCTAGTGGATCCAACCAAGAATCATACATGGTAGAGAAATTTCCCCCCTCTACATCTTTTGTGAACCCAACATGAAAAAATGTCTTAGTGATCAAAATAGGAATCCTCTTCCTTTGTGTCCTCTTGAAAACTTTAAACAAGATCATTAATCTTGTTTTTTTATATCATAAAACATTTAAAAAACATCTTAAAAACCTTTTGTGTGTGTTTTGCTAGTTTTTAGTTCTCCTCCTGTTGGACATTTTGAGTCCCTAAGCCAAAATTGTCATTGATGTCAAGAAATGCAGTTAACATTAATATCAAGGTTTTTGTCAAGGAACAAAGTTGTCAAAGTTGCTATTTGATATCTAGGAAGAAGGCCAAAGGTCAAGAGTTTCAATGCAAAGTAAAGGAAGGTTTTAAAAATTAAACCTATAATTATAATTTATAAAATTTAAATTCTTTTGAATTTAAAATATTTATAAATTATAATGTTGATGTCATCAAATTTAATTTAAGCACTTTGCATATATTATAAAGTGTTTAAAGGCGCCGACGTCATTAAAACAAGGAAGCACCGACGTTTGAAGAAAACACATGGTTGTGTATAAAATGTGGCCTCAAAGACATTGCAAAGTTTATCCCTCGATCGAATAATATTTGCGCCAAGGTAAAAGAGCTTCGTTTGCATTTTCGAAAGGATTCGTTGAGGAAGAAGATGAAAAATATTTTCGTCTTTAGCGCCAAGGATAAAGTGGAAAGGTTGGAGTCTTCGAAGCACATTGGACATGGTGGTCCAAGTGGCAAAGCGCAGACGTTTGGAGGAAGCAAGTGTTGTGTTCGAAACTCATGGTGGTGAGCGCCAAAGGGAAATATTTTTCATACATTTTCATTGAGTGCAAAATCTAAGGAGGAGAAAGAGCCTTTTGGCTCTTAAACATGCTCATAGAGCACGTGGTCATGGAGCCCACGGTAGGTTGCTTGTGGAGGTAGAGGTAATGGGGTCGAAACCCGTCGATGGCCAAGGTAAAGCTTTTTGAAATTAATTTTATTGCCTAAGGTTTTCATACAAGGTGTTTGGAGGTATAAGGTTTGCTTGTGAAATTGTTTAAAGAGTGTTTGGTGAATAACGTTGGTAGTTGAAGGTATTACTTGGAGTAATAAGGAAGCTTTGGTATTAAATATTTTTGATAAAGTCTTAAATTATTATATTGCAAATATTGAAGGGTTAAGACTTTTTGAGTGTTGTTTGATCTTTAATAAAGGGTTTGTGTTAAAGAAAATTATTGTGAGGGTATTTGAATATTATTTGAGTTGGAGTGATAAGGTGTTATGTTGGTATTATTTTGCATTGTATTTTGTTGAAGAAATTATTACTCTCTAACCCTTGTTGAGATTGGCAAAGAAGAAATTGTGAGTGTGGCAGATTTGTGAGATCAACTCCTTGTCAAGCAAAAAGGTATGGGCAAATTCTTTCTTGGTTGAGATGATTGATTGCTTACTTGAAAATTAAGTTTGGAGTGAAAAGGATTTGATTAGGGTTTCCTTTTCGAAAGTGTATGAGTTAAATGCTTCAAGGTTTTCTGAAATCAAGTGTTGTGATTAAAACCTTGTTTTATTAGCATTGTTGTTGAAGTGAGTTGTTATGCAAAGAACTTGAACTTGGGTTTGAAAATATTATGAGTATCATTGTTATGTGAAGATTGATTTATTAGCATTGTTGTTGAAGCCATTGGATTGTGCAAAGAACTTGAACTAGGGTTTGAAAATATCATGAGTATCATTGTTATGTGAGATTTGTTGTTGAGCATTGTTGGAAATATTTTGAGTTGGATGATACATGCTTGGACTAGGGTTTGTGAGTGAGAGTTGGTTCTTGAGTGATTGGTTGAGTAGAGTTGATTGAGCCTAGTCAAGTGGATGTATGAAGTGATTGTTCAAGTTCCATAAAATAAACTATTCTATATTCTGATTTGAGTTGTGAAAGAAATTGAGTTGTGAGAATAGAACATATTGAGTCTCTAACAATTCTCTTTATGCTTCTATGATATTGAGTTGAGTTGAGAAAGTGATTGAGTTTTGAGTATAGAACATATTGAGTCTCTAACAATTCTCTTTATGCTTCTATGAGATTGAGAGTTGAGAAAGTGATTGAGTTTTGAGTATAGAACATATTGAGTCTCTAACAATTCTCTTTATGCTTCTATGAGATTGATTTGAGTTGAGAAAGTGATTGAGCATTGAGTATAGAACATATTGAGTCTCTAACAATTCTCTCTATGTTTCTATGAGATTGGACAAGTTTTGTGTGGACTTGTTAAGCTGATTTGAGGTAAGTCTTTGAGAAGACTTGTGGACTGATTTTGTGTGAGCTTTTGTGGAAGCTTACAATACAGATTTGGTTAAGTCCTAGAGAGGACTTATTGAGAAGATTTGGACAAGTTCTGTGTGAGCTTGTTGAGCAGATTTGAGCAGGTTCTGAGTGGACCTATTGAGCATATTTGAGCAGGTTCTAAGTGGACCTATTGAGCAGATTTGAGCAGGTTCTGAGTGGACCTATTGAGAAGATTTGAGCAGGTTTTGAGTGGACCTATTGAGCAGATTTGAGCAGGTTTTGAGTGGACCTATTGAGAATATTTGAGCAGGTTCTGAGTGGACCTATTGAGCATATTTGAGTAGGTTCTGAGTGGACTATTGAGAATATTTGTGCTAGACCGAATGGACTATGTTTAGTGCATATTTGAGTGAGATTTTTGAGTAGACTTGTGCTAGACCGATTGGACTATGTTTAGTGCAAGATTTGAGCAGAGTTGTGCTAGACCGACTAGATTATGTTTAGTATATAATTGAGATAGAGCTTTGGAGGTGATAGAGTAGAGAGGACAATAGTCTCCAGTGGATAGAGATCCATCAGCCAAGGTAGTGAGGATAGGTCTTCTGAGTGGGGACAAGAGTCTTCAGTGGAGAGAGATCCACAAGCCAGTGCAGTGGAGGTAGTAGTCTTCTAGAGGATCACCAACCAGAGCAAAGGAGAAGGAGTTCTCCTATGGATAGAGATCCACAAACCAGATTTAGGGGATCAACATCTCCTTTGGATAGAGGTCCATAAACATTGTAATAGGGAAAGGATTCCCAAGAGATTAACTAAGAAAGTTTTAGTAAAATATTTTCTCCATGGAGTAGCCCGCATTGGGTGAACCACGTAAATTGTGGTGTCTCTATTGTGTGTGGTGCTGTGTACATTGCTTTGATTACTACTGTTGATATTGCTATCTTTACATTGCATATATTGGTTTGAGAGAAAAAGTAAAAAGTGGTCTTATACTGTTCACCCCCCTCTCAGTATAAGCTTGTGTTCTTCAATTGGTATCAGAGTGGGTTCCTTCAGAAGAGTTTGACAACTTGAAGGAAAAGTGGTCAAGAACACAATGGATCAAAAGGATCAAAGGGACGGGTCCTCATATAATACAACACCAATATTTGATGGAAGTGACTTCTTGTATTGGTGTATGCTGATGAGATTTCACCTGATGGCACTTGGAAATGAAGTTTGGGATGCAGTGGAATTTGGATATGATCCAACAATCAATCCTCCTGTAGATAAGGAAGGTAAGCTTCTAATGCATGCAAATTCAAGAGCTATGAATGCAATTATAAAAGGGTTGCGTAGATCAGAATCTATGAAGGTTATGGATTGTAAAATAGCAAAAGAAATGTGGGAACTACTACATAACATATATGAAGGAGATAAAGGTGTCAGGAAAGCTAAGATCAAAAATCTCAAAGGAGAATTTGAAAACTTAAGAATGCGGGATGATGAAAACATTCGTGACTATCTCAATAATATTGATGAACTTGTACATGAGATGAGAGGACTTGGAATGAAGGTCGATGAATCTGATGCTTGTGATAAGATCTTGAGAACTCTTCCAAAAAGGTATAGTGAAAAAGTCTCTGCTATAGAAACATCAATTGATAGTGATTGTCTAACAAGAAATTTTTTGCTTGGCATGCTTACAACCTTTGAGATAAGAACAAAATATCCTATCCCTCCAAAGGAGGTTGCATTCAAAGCAAACAAGGAAACAAAGGGTAAGAAGTCAGAATCAAGCAATGAGTCTTCTAGTGATGAAGAAGCCAATTATGGTAGAAGAGATAAAGGTTCTAGAAGACCCATAGATCTAAGATCTGTTAAGTGTTTCAATTGTGGAAAGTATGGACATTTTGCAACAGATTGTAAAGAACCAAAGAACAACAATGGTGAAGAAAAATAGGATCACGAGTACAGGGAATCAAAAAGATATAGGCATCAAAAGAAAAGCAAGGATGGACAAAATAGACAAGGAAATAAGTTCTTCCAAAGACAAAAGAGGAGCTACTATGCGGATAATGCAAGTAAGTACTCAAATGATAGTGATGCTAGTTCTTCAGAAAATGATAGAGATGAAGTCCTATTTATGATTGAAGAAAAAGAACCAGTTAAGAAAAAGACTCCAGTTATTCTCAAATGTTTTAGATGTGGTAACTTTGGACATCTTGAAGATGATTGTACAAGGGATGGTTATAGTTTCAGTGATGATGAATATGAGAATGCACTTGAAGGACCAGATGAAAATATTCTAATGGCTTTAGAAGAAGAAGTAAGTGATCCTATAGAAGACAAGCCAAAATAAATTAATGATGTGGACAAAGGCAAACAAATAGAAGAATATTCAGAAGAGAATGGATATGATCTCAAGGGAGAACTTATCTATGCCCTTGACATGGTAAAGAAGGTAAGGAAGCAACACTCTAAACTTGAAATTCAGTTTCAAGAATGTGATGAAGAGAGAAGATTTGCTCATAGAGGATTTAGAAAAATCAAAGGCTAAGGCAAAAAGGTTCAAAGATAAGTTAGAAGCAAAGATCTTGGAATGTGAGAAGTTAGCACAAGAAGTGGCACTACTAAAATAATATTTAGAGGACTCCAAGATCAAGATGAAAGGATTCAAGAATAGCTCAAATATTATGGATAAGATAGTCAAGGTACAAAGAAGGTCAACAAACAAAATAGGTCTTGGTTTTGAACAAACTCAAAAGAAACAGGAAGGAGAGTCAACTTCAAGTTCTGAAGAGGAAACTTTAGATGAAGATACTTCAAAAGAAGATAGTGTAAAAATTCAGACATCAGAGGAAGAGTTGGACAATAGAGAGTTCAACGAAGATAGGAACAATGCACAGAGAAGATACATATGGAACAACAATCAGAACAGGAGACCAATGAGGTCAAAACAAGGAAGCTTCAATGGAAGATGTTTTTCATGTCACAGGTTTGGGCACATGGCTTCACAATGCAGGACACATGAAAGACAGGAATATGGGAATGGACAACTTTTCCATGGGTATTGCTACTCATGTAATCAGTTTGGTCACAAGGCAATGAATTGCAGGGTTCATGAAAGAAGAGGATATGACTTCACTAGGAAAAATCCTAAGACATTTGCACCTCCAAGGAATAATATCATTAAGTGTTATAAGTGCAATAATAATGGTCACACAACAAAGTGGTGTAGAGCAGACATTCCAGAAATAGGTATGAGCAAGAACATGAACATGAATAGGAACAGGAACAGAAATAGAAACATGGATATGAACAGGAACAGGAACAAGAACAGGAATATGGATGTGAACAAGAACATGGAATAGGAATGATAACACTTATAGAAACAGTCAAAGGAATCAAAAAATTCAAAAAATAAGGGAAGAGGATAAAGGCAAAGAACAATGCCTTTTGGGAGTAGAAATACTCCCACCCCAGAATTAACCACCTCAACAGGAGGTGGGGGAGGGGCTAAGCTAAGAGGCTCATTCTTAGCCCCGAGCCCCAAAGGTGACCCTTTGCCATTGATGTCAAAGGGGGAGAGATTTGTGTAATGGGGAGAGATTTGATATTTGAGAGAGCATTGAGCCAGGGGGAGCAATGTCCCAGGGGGAGCAGAAGAAAAAGAAAGGTCAGGTTTCAGTAAGAAGAATGTGGGTTGCCATCAATGACAAAGGGGGAGATTGTTGGACATTTTGAGTCCCTAAGCCAAAATTGTCATTGATGTCAAGAAATACAGTTAACATTAATATCAAGGTTTTTGTCAAGGAACGAAGTTGTCAAAGTTGCTATTTGATATCCAGGAAGAAGGCCAAAGGTCAAGAGTTTCAATGAAAAGTAAAGGAAGGTTTTAAAAATTAAACCTATAATTATAATTTATAAAATTTAAATTCTTTTGAATTTAAAATATTTATAAATTATAATGCTGACGTCATCAAATTTAATTTAAGCACTTTGCATATATTATAAAGTGTTTAAAGGCACCGACGTCATTAAAACAAGGAAGCACCAACGTTTGAAGAAAATACATGGTTGTGTATAAAAGGTGGCCTCAAAGACATTGCAAAGTTTATCCCTCGATCGAATAATATTTTGCGCCAAGGTAAAAGAGCTTCGTTTGCATTCTCGAAAGGATTCGTTGAGGAAGAAGATGAAAAATATTTTCATCTTTAGCGCCAAGGATAAAGTGGAAAGGTTGGAGTCTTCAAAGCACATTGGACATGGTGGTCCAAGTGGCAAAGCGTAAACGTTTGGAGGAAGCAAGTGTTGTGTTCGAAACTCGTGGTGGTGAGCGCCAAAGGAAAACATTTTTCATACGTTTTCATTGAGTGGAAAGGCTAAGGAGGAGAAAGAGCCTTTTGGCTCTTAAACGTGCTCATAGAGCACGTGGTCATGGAGCCCACGATAGGTTGCTTGCGGAGGTAGAGGTAACGGGGTCGAAACCCATCGGTGGCCAAGGTAAAGCTTTTGAAATTAATTTTATTGCCTAAGGTTTTCATACAAGGTGTTTGGAGGTATAAGGTTTGCTTGTGAAATTGTTTAAAGAGTGTTTGGTGAATAACGTTGGTAGTTGAAGGTATTACTTGGAGTAATAAGGAAGCTTTGGTATTAAATATTTTTGATAAAGTCTTAAATTATTATATTGCAAATATTGAAGGGTTAAGACTTTTTGAGTGTTGTTTGATCTTTAATAAAGGGTTTGTGTTAAAGAAAATTATTGTGAGGGTATTTGAATATTATTTGAGTTGGAGTGATAAGGTGTTATGTTGGTATTATTTTGCATTGTATTTTGTTGAAGAAATTATTACTCTCTAACCCTTGTTGAGATTGGCAAAGAAGAAATTGTGAGTGTGGCAGATTTGTGAGATCAACTCCTTGTCAAGCAAAAAGGTATGGGCAAATTATTTCTTGGTTGAGATGATTGATTGCTTACTTGAAAATTAAGTTTGGAGTGAAAAGGATTTGATTAGGGTTTCCTTTTCGAAAGTGTATGAGTTAATGCTTCAAGGTTTTTTGAAATCAAGTGTTGTGATTAAAACCTTGTTTTATTAGCATTGTTGTTGAAGCGAGTTGTTATGCAAAGAACTTGGACTAGGGTTTGAAAATATCATGAGTATCATTGTTATGTGAAGATTGATTTATTAGCATTGTTGTTGAAGCCATTGGATTGTGCAAAGAACTTGAACTAGAGTTTGAAAATATCATGAGTATCATTGTTATGTGAGATTTGTTGTTGAGCATTGTTGGAAACATTTTGAGTTGGATGATACATGCTTGGACTAGGGTTTGTGAGTGAGAGTTGGTTCTTGAGTGATTGGTTGAGTAGAGTTGATTGAGCCTAGTCAAGTGGATGTATGAAGTGATTGTTCAAGTTCCATAAAACAAACTATTCTATATTCTGATTTGAGTTGTGAAAGAAATTGAGTTGTGAGAATAGAACATATTGAGTCTCTAACAATTCTCTTTATGCTTCTATGAGATTGAGTTGAGAAAGTGATTGAGTTTTGAGTATAGAACATATTGAGTCTCTAACAATTCTCTTTATGCTTCTATGAGATTGATTTGAGTTGAGAAAGTGATTGAGCTTTGAGTATAGAACATATTGAGTCTCTAACAATTCTCTTTATGCTTCTATGAGATTGATTTGAGTTGAGAAAGTGATTGAGCATTGAGTATAGAACATATTGAGTCTCTAACAATTCTCTCTATGTTTCTATGAGATTGGACAAGTTATGTGTGGACTTGTTAAGCTGATTTGAGGCAAGTCTTTGAGAAGACTTGTGGACTGATTTTGTGTGAGCTTTTGTGGAAGCTTACAATACATATTTGGTTAAGTCCTAGAGAGGACTTATTGAGCAGATTTGGACAAGTTCTGTGTGAGCTTGTTGAGCAGATTTGAGCAGGTTATGAGTGGACCTATTGAGCAGATTTGAGTAGGTTTTGAGTGGACCTATTGAGAAGATTTGAGCAGGTTCTGAGTGGACCTATTGAGCATATTTGAGTAGGTTCTAAGTGGACCTATTGAGCATATTTGAGCAGGTTTTGAGTGGACCTATTGAGCATATTTGTGCTAGATCGACGAGATTGTGTTTAGTGGGGTTGAGCAGATTTGTGCTAGACGAATGAACTATGTTTAGTGCATATTTGAGTGAGATTGTTGATCAGACTTGTGCTAGACCGACTGGATTGTGTTTAGTGCAAGAGTTGAGCAAAGTTGTGCTAGACCGACTAGACTATGTTTAGTACATAATTGAGATAGATCTTTGGAGGTGATAGAGCAGAGAGGACAGTAGTCTCCAGTGGATAGAGATCCATCAGCCATGGTAGTGAGGATAGGTCTTCTAAGTGGGGATAAGAGTCTTCAGTGGAGAGAGATCCACAAGCCAGTGTAGTGGAGGCAATAGTCTTCTAGAGGATCACCAACCAGAGCAGAGGAGAAGGAGTTCTCCTATGGATAGATATCCACAAACTAGATTTAGGGGATCAACATCTCCTTTGGACAAAGGTCCATAAACATTGTAATAGGGAAAGGATTCCCAAGAGATTAACTGAGAAAGTTTTAGTAAAATATTTTCTCCGTGGAGTAGCCCGCATTGGGTGAACCACGTAAATTGTGGTGTCTCTATTGTGTGTGGTGTTGTGTACATTGCTTTGATTACTTCTGTTGATATTGCTATCTTTACATTGCATATATTGGTTTGAGAGAAAAAGTAAAAAGTGGTCTTATACTATTCACCCCCCCTCTCAGTATAAGCTTGTGTTCTTCACCTCCTTCTCCACTCTATCCTTTATCTCTCCTAATGGATCCCAACCTTAGAAGTGGGTGAAGGCTTTTAGAGTCTGAAGAGAGTGTCCAAGACAATGATCAAATTGATAGAGAAAATCATAATCTAGAAGAGGAGGAAAATGAAGAAACTAGGAATGATCTTGATCCTACTAAGGGACCCAATGGGAACCTTATATTTAAATAATTTGAACATGTTTGGAATTTCTACAAGCATCATAAGGATACCTTGGATAAAGCTATGGAAGAGGAAGCCCAAATCAAGGAAGTTGGAACATATCATCATCAATTTTTTCCTCTCGTGATTTTCATAACAACCCCTTGATCAAATATTTACATCATGATAATCTTGTTTGCAATCCAACATATGCTACAACTGGAACCACCAATGTTGAAAAAATTCCACAAGTTGCTCCAACTAGTAGTGCATCTAAAAAATTATGTTCAATTCCCTCCTCATCTAGTTAATCTCAATATTTATGCTTTTGTCTCACCAAATGTTAGTTATCCTCCATAGCAAGATACCATATATCATAATCTATACCATAACAGTGTCACTACCTCCAATATGAGCCAAGTTCCCTTCCAAAAACCTACCTATACCCCTCCCATAGGGAATCTAAGCGCATTGCACAACAACAACCCTAAAGTGAAAAGCTTAAAAAATATGGTGAAATAATTAGTTTTGAGAATGGATATGATTCAACCACCTAGTTTCACCTATAACTATAGATAAATGTGCAATCAACCCTTAGACCCTATCATTACCTCTAGGTCCTACCCTAAGCATTTTCCAATTTCAATTTTGCCTATCTATAAGGGAATGAATGATCTAATTTAACATTTAAGAATGTTTAGAAAAGCATGCCATGATATCATATATGATGATATGTTGTTACTAAAAATGTTTCCTAAGAGCCTTGGTGGTATGTAATTAGAGTGGTATTACTTGTTACCCAATCATTCTTTGAGGAATTTTGAAGAGACAACTGAAATGTTTGTTCAACAATTTGGTGCTTATGTTGAAAGTAATGTTACTGTGAAAGATGTCTATATGTTGAAACAAGATAAGGATGAAATTTTTTTTTTTTAAATATCTTTATGGAGGTGTCTAGTTGGAAGCTTGAGATATACCTTACCTCCTCGATACATGCTTGACATATTTATTGGAAACCTGCAAGAAAATATCTCTTATGTGTTGGAAACTATAACTATCACATATTTTGACCAAGCTATAGATCTGTAAAGAAGGGTAGAGCAAGACATTATAATAAGAGGTTAGCTTAAAGTAAAAGAAGATAGGACCACTAAAAATCATTATAAGAACAAGCATGTGGCTAGTAACGGGGTAACTAATAGTAGGTCTAGTAACAATGTTGTTAACTCCATATAAAATATGGTGCTTAACCAACCCCAAAATCCCTATGAAGGAATTTTATAAAACTCAACACACCCATGAATGTTGTCCTAAAGCAACTTTTGGAAGCTAACATGACTGAATTACCTCCCATAAGGCAACTAGATACCACAGTTGATTGGTATAAGGTTGGTTAACATTATGAGAATCATAGAGTGGAGAGGCATTGAAAAAAAATTTATAAGAGGTTGAAACATGTGGCTTGGGATGTAATTGATGAATTATGACTTGTTATAGAAGTTTCTTGACCCAATCCTCCAATAAAAATAAACCTCTTACTCAACAAGCACCCATAACTAATCAAGACATGGGAATCTTCCAAGATCCTCTCCCTAAGCATGATCAATAGGTAAATAATATCAGAATGTGCCACCTCCCTATGATAATATGGTTGGTATGATAGTAGCAACCACAATGCAACATACACATAATCAATAGACTCAAATTTCTCAGTAGGATATAAGTTCTTCATCCAACCCACCTTAGTTTTGAATAATATCTAAAGAAGGAGCACGATAATAGAAAACCCACATTTAGTGTTGAAGCCACAACCTAAAGTCTTCTTCTATATTCAATAGCAATTAGCTAGTAACCTAGCCAAGATATCTCTTAGAACTTTTGCAAATTTCTTCTATTTATGGGAAAGCCTTGTTGAATCTTCTAAGACATCAATATGTTCCTCGAGAAATTTTCCATAATGCTATGGCTAATGTTGTAAGCTCTCTTAGGATAAATTATATCACATTCTTAGATGATTATATTTCTTCCTCGGACTTACGAGGGGATTCTTCCCTCTACATTTATGCATTTATTTGGGAGACTTTTATCAAGAGAATTATGATTGAAAATGGATTTTCCCTTAATTTATGCACATATCAATTTTTCCAAAAGTTTGGATTAAAAGAGGAATATTTAACTAAATCTGATGATATCATCAAAACATTCAACAACGAGTCCCAAGAAGCTTGTAAATTTGTATTTCTCCCCCTTAGGGTTGGACCAAGATCTTAGATACCTTATTATATGTGATGTATTTCCCTACATATTTTAATATGCTTCTCGAACGTCCTTGGATCCATGTGATGCGGGTTGTCCCTTCTACCTTTCACCAAATTTTGAAGTTCGAATTTAAGGATTAATTTATCACCATTTTGGGTGATCCTCACACATTTGAATATTGTTCACTAGTTGAGCATACTCAATATAAGCTTCATTTATATCCATTAGACTCTTCATATCACATAAATAATAAATTTTAAAATATAAACATGAGATAAGGATCATTAATAAATGTCTCATCACAGGATCAAGTCAATTATTTTTATTAGGAGTCTCTTCTAAGGATATATCATCAAGGTTTGGAGTGAAGTGTTGAGGATGAGGGATCACCGTCTCCCTTTCTATTAGTTGCAACCTCAAAGAAGTATGTTGAATTTTACACTCTTCATGACATGGATCATGAGGATGTCCCTTGAAATGACATCCACTTTGATGGGTCAGCCCCTTACACTACGTAGGTTGATTCTTCTAGTTCTTAAGAGGGATTTGTTTCTATGTCTCTTGAGGACCTTGACCAACTAGGAGTAATTCTTGCCCCACCTTCTCTTGAGGATGAGACATCCATTATCATTGAGGAGACCCCTAGAATCCTTAAGCTAGGTAAAGCCTTATCCATGGATGAGCATGAATAGTTGATAAATTTGTTGAAATAATTTTATGACATTTTTTCTTGGTCATATATCGACATACTAGGGTTTGATACCTCCTTTGTTATGCATCATTTGGTAGTTTTCCCTAGTGCGAAGCCTGTTAAGTAAAAACTTAGGAAGATGCATCTGAAGGTCACCCGTTTGGTTAAGGAGGAGCTCCAATAATTCCTTGACATCATTTTTATAAAAGTTATTGATTATTCTTATTAGATATCCAATATCGTTCCTATGGCTATGAATACAGGAATAATTAGGATATGTACAAGCTTTTAGGACGTTAACTTAGAATGTTCCAAGGATGATTTTCCCTTGTCCAACATAGACCAGATTGTAGATTTCATCGCCAAATGTGGCATGCTTTCACTTATGGATGGTTTATTAGGATATAATAATATCATGATTACCCCTAACGAGCAATCCAAGATAACTTTAATCACACCATGAGCTACCTTCTATTATAAAGTCATGTCTTTTGGCTTGAAGAATTCTAGTGCCACATATCAGAGGGTTACGACTTATATTTTTGATGGAATGATGCATGATATTTTATAGGATTATATGTATGATATTTTGGGTCATTCCATACATTGACATGATCATGTTCATGATATAAGATAATTTTTTTAAAGGCTTTTATAGTTTAAAGTTCATCTTCAGCCCTCCAAGTGTGTTTTTGGAGTCACATCTGGCAAGTTGTTAGGTTTCATCATTTCTAGGTGAGGTATTGAAGTGGATCCTACTAAGATAGCAACTATCACTAATGTGTCTCTTCCATGCACCTTAACAAAGTTGTGTAGCTTGTAATATTGACTTCAAGCTATTAATTGGTTCATAGCCTAGCTAGCTAATAAGACTCAACCCTTTATTAATCTTCTTAAGAAATATGTTGTGTTCCAATGGTATTTTGAGTGTCAACATGCTTTTTATGAGATCAAAAGATACCTCAATTCTTCACTTATCTTAGTTCCTTCTATGCTAGATAAGCATATGATATTTTACATAGCAACCGCAACTCATGCTTTGGGAGACTTGTTGGTCCAACATGATGATCAAAACAAATAGTGAGTTATCCACTATATCAGTAGAACTTTGGTCAACTATAAAACCTGATTCACTCCTTTAGAAAATCTTTGCCTTGCTATGGTGGTTGCTTCCCAGAAGCTAAGACACTACATGCTCAACCATAAGATAGTGGTAGTGGTGAAGTTTTACCTATGTCTAAGGCCCACTTTTTAGGTTAAGCTACTATGTGGTTTTTAACCCTTATTAAGTTTAACTTGATCTTCATTGGTTAGAATGCTATCAAGGGTTAGTTAATTGTTGATAAATTAGCCTCTGTTTCCCTAGAAGCTACCCATACTTTGATCATCAATTTTATAGATGAGTGCTTTAGCATAGAGGTTGAAGATCTAGAGTCTTTGAATTTTTTTTTATGGAGATCAATGCATGAAGGGTGTTGGTGCTAGAGTCATCCTAGTTACCCCATAAAATAAGCTCATAATCCTATCCTTAAAGATTTATTTCTCTTGTATGAATAATACTACAGAGTATGAAGCTTTGATCCTTGGCCTTAGAGTAGCCATAACTTTTCAAGTTAGAGTTCTCTTTATCTTTGGTGACTCTCAACTTGTGGTCAATCAGATAAAAAATGTTTATCAAACCTTGGATGATAATCTAAAACCTTATAAGGATATTTTCACCAAGCTTTTGTCTACCTTAAATAAAGTAATCATAAAGTATATTCCTATATCCCCTAACCACCATGTATATGTCATGACCACTATTGCATCCTTATTTCCTTGGAGTTGGATGATGACCAATCGTTAATTATTATTAGATAACTTAGAGAGCCCACATCGCTCAATTCTTATCTTGTCCTCTTAGATGTTTTGACCATTGAAGCTTTCCCATCTAAGCCATGGTATAATGACATCTATAATTTCCTTAAGGATGGTTTGATTCCTGATGGTTTAGACCATAATAAACGTAATATTTTGTGCAAAATAGCATGTTGATTCATTTTAATTGGAAATACTTTGTATCAACATTCTTTTGAAGGCATCCTCTTACGATGCCTTAACTCCAGTGAAGCCTGACTAGCTCTTAAATCTGACGAAACCCGACTAGCTTTTAGTGGCAATGCCATTATCAAAAAGTTCCTTCAAATGGAATACTATTGGCCTTCCATGGAGAAATATGTATGTGATCATATTTTATGTTGTAACAAGTGCTAGTTCCATAACAACCTTGTTTATGCTTCTTCTCAGCACCTTCAGGTTATTTCTTCCCCTTGGTCTTTTTCTATATGGATATTGGATATTATAGGAAATATTAACCCAATGTCATCTAATGATCACAATTTTATCATAATAATGATATAGTACTTCACTAAATAGGTCAAAGCCATACCCCTAGCTATGGTGACTAGAACTCAAATTTCCAAGTTCATTTTTAAACAAATCCTTTATAGGTTTGATATTCCTTTGATTATTATCTCTGATAATGACACTTCTTTCAAGAACATGGACGTCCATAAAATTTGTGCTAAGTAAAATATTCAGCACAGGTGGTCAAATTTGTATTACCCTTAGGGTAATTGATAAGCCAAAGTATCCAATAAGTTTTTGATCAATATCCTCGAGAAGTTGGTTATTAATACCAATAATGATTGATATATCTAACTTTATCCTATCTTATGGGCCTATCACACTAGTGTGTGAAATCCTATGGATTCCTCTTTGTACATATTGTTCTATGGGATGAGGTAATCTTATCGTTCAAGTTAGAGCTCCCTTCATTGCACATCTTGTTGCATGATAAATCATTCAATGATGAGTATCACTTGGATAATTTGAATAAATTGGAGTTGCTATATGAAAAGCACATTCATGCCTTAGATAATTTGTGAGCCTCTTAGAATAGGCTCAAGCAATATTATTCCAAGAGAGTTTGCAATCATTCTTTTGAGGTTGAGGACCTTATCCTTAATGAAAACCATAAGAGAACCAATGCTTAGATTAATCTTAAAGATAAATTTTAGCCCAATTGGTTAGGCCCCTTTATCATAATAGCTAAGTTTGGTTCAGGGGCCTATCATTTGGCTTCTTTGGATGGTACAAAACTTAATTAACCAATGAATATAATGCATATAGAGATATACTATGCATAACTTGGTACTTTGCATTTTTATATTGCATTTAGTTTGGTTATTATGCTATATTTAGTTTTGCTTTTTCATACTTCATGACTATATGTCATATTTTATATGATTTGCTTGACATTTTATTCCTTGCATTGTTGCTTATCATAAAATTGCATTGTTGCTTGTTCATATTTTGCATGATTGCTTGGTCATATAGTTTCTTGGATATTCTACGACAATGGCAAGTGATGGCAAATGAATTCGTAGAATTTTATGAACAACATAGATTCAAGAGAGAATGCTCAGTGGTAAGAACTCCTCAACAAAATGGGGTAGTTGAAAGGAAAAATAGGACTGTTGAAAACATGGCTAGATCTATGTTAAATGAATCTAAGTTATCAGATGGTTTCTGGAAAGATGTTGTAAACACAACAATATACATAATCACTAGGGCTCAATTGAGGGTAAATCATCACAAGACCCCATATGAGATTTGGAAAGGAAGACCTACCACTGTAAAACACTTTAGAAATTTTGGAAGTAAATGTTACATAAGACGAGAAGATCAAAACTTGGGTAAGTTTGATCCAAGATGTGATGAGGGAATTTTTCTTGGTTATTCCACAAAGAGTAAAGCCTAAAAATGTTTCAACAAAAGAACACACACTATGGTGGAAAGTATGAAGGTAACAATTGATGAGAAGATAGATTCCAGAGAACCAGTTCAGAAAATTGTGTATCAAGAATATAGATGTTGTTAAGAGGAATTTTGTGAGGAATCAGATAAATAAGAAGAAAAAACACAGTCTTCTTCCCAAAACTCCATCCAGGTATGTACAAAAACATCATCCAAAATAATAGATCATAGGGAATCCAGATGAAATACAGACAAGGAGAAGAATAATAAAACCATCTCAACAAGAAAATTTGTCTTTGCTATCTAATATTGAGCCAAAAGACTTCACACAGGCAAGTGAGGATGAATTTTGGGTTAAGGAAATGAATGAGGAATGGGATCATGTAGAGAAGAGCAAAATTTGGGAACTTGTTCCATGACCAAAGGACAATAATGTGATTTGCATAAAATGGGTTTTCAGAAACAAGTTAAATGAAGATGAACAAGTGGTTAGAAATAAAGCAAGGTTAGCATGCAAAGGTTATGCATAGGTAGAATGAATTGAATTTGATGAGAATTTTGCTCTAGTTGCACGGATTGAAGATATAAGGATGTTTTTAGCCTTCTCAAGTTTCAATAACTTCAAGGTATATCAGATGGATGTCAAGTCAATATTTCTAAATGGGGTTCTAGAAGAATAGGTTTATATTGAATAGCTAGAGGGATTCATACTAGAAGATAAACCTGATTAGGTATGCATATTGAAAAAGGCATTATATGGTTTAAATCAGGCTCTAAGAGCATGGTATTCAATTTTGTATAAGTATCTTCAGGAATAGGGCTTTAGAAAAGGAATAGCATATAGTAATTTATATATCAAAAATGAAGGGAGTGATCTTCTAATAGTAGTTGTTTATGTTGGTGACATAATTTTTGGGGGAAACAATGATAATATATGTAAGGAATTTGCTAAGAACTTGCAAAATGAATTTTATATGTCTATGCTTGGTGAATTGTCCTTCTTTCTTAGACTTAATATTTCACAATTAGAAATGGGAGCATTTCTCTCACAAGGCAAGTACATAAAGGAAATGTTAAAGAAATTTATGTTAGAAGATTGTAAACCAGTAAGTACTCCCATGGTCATAGGATGCAATTTGAGTAAGGATGATGAATCTCTAGAGGCAGATAAAATATTATACATATCTATGATTGACAACTTACTATATGTTATAGCCATAAGACCAGACATAGTACAGTCAGTGGGATTAGTGGCAAGGTTTTAGGCAGCACCTAAGGAAAAACATGTCACAACAGTAAAAAGAATTTTTAGATATCTAATAGGGACTATGGATTTTGATCTTTGGTATTCCAAAAGTGTCTGTTTCACACTAACAACATATACAGATGTAGATTGGGCCGGTAGCATTGATGATAGAAAAAGCACAAGTGGAGGAGCATTCTTTCTTGGAGAATGTCTAGTCTCTTGGTTAAGTAAGAAGCAAGTTTCAATATATTTTTCTATAATAGAAGTAGAATACATTGCAGTAGTAGCCAGTTGTGAAAAGGTGTTATGGATGAAGATAAATCTAGAAGACTTAAAAATAAATAATGATCATCCCATTCCTATACTATGTGATAATACTAGTCCTATAAGTATTTCACAAAATCCAGTGATGCACTCCAAGACAAAGCACATTCTGATTAAGTACCATTTAATAAGAGAAAAGGTGAAAAATAAACAGGTCAGATTGGAATATGTCACTACAAAGGAACGGATAGTAGATATTTTCACTAAGCCACTTTCAAAGGAAACTTTTGAGTATCTTCGAGGAAAATTGGGAGTGAGAATCCCACCCCATAATTAACCATCTCAAAATGAGGTGAGGGAGGGGCTAAGCTAAGAGGCACATTCTTAGCCTCGAGCCCCAAAGGTGACCCTTTGCCATTGATGTCAAAGGGGGAGAGATTTGAGTAATGGGGAGAGACTTGATACTTGAAGAGAGCATTGAGCCAAGGAGAGCATGTCCTAGGGGGAGCAACACAGAAGAAGAAATCAAGTTTTCGGTAAAAATATTTTGGGTTGCCATCAATGACAAAGGGGGATATTGTTGGACATTTTGAGTCCCTAAGTCAAAGTTGTCATTGATGTCACCAGATGAAGTCATCATTAATGTCAAGGACTTCGTCAAGAAATAAAGTTGTCAAGGTTGTTATTTGATATCCAGGAAGAAGGCCAAAGGTCAAGAGAATCAGTGCAAAAGTTAAAATAAAAAGGGCTCCATAATATCTTAATAGTATATGGAAGCATAAGTTAAAAGGGTTTTCATAAAATCCCAAGGAGGCTTGTGCAAAGTTAAAAAGGAGATATAATATTTTTTTATAAATTATTTAAATTCAATGAGAATTTAAATTTTATAAATAAATATTATTTACACCATGGTATGCAATGAGAAGGAAGCAATAAACTCAAAAGGATATAATATTTATGTTTATTATAATATTAAGTGATATGGTTAAAAGCCCAAAGTAAAATATTTATAATATTCATTATAATATTTTACAATACCCAAAGATGGGTTTGGAGTTAAAAATATTCAAAGCGCTTTTATTAAGGTCCTAACCTTCACCGACGTCACGTGGTGGTGAAAGCATTCGAAGCACCGATGTTTTACAAGCATGGAGGAAATTAATATATATACCTATGCCCAAAGGGCATTAAACTTTATCCTTGCTCGATTGATTAATATTGCATGTGAATTGGAAAAGAAGAGCTCGTGAGAAAGTTTGTGAATTTAGTGTTTGCCGACGAACAGAA